>CM066996.1:88722548-89322548 GCA_033977485.1 Hydrangea macrophylla | reverse complement strand
CATGATATAATCATCCTCCAAGAAAATAGCATTCGTACTGACGAACACCTTCTGTTCTCTTGGATCATAAAAATACCATCCATAAGTACCCTTTGGATACCCCACGAAGTAACATACTTCCGATCTAGAATCCAACTTGCTCATCTTTCCTTTTAGCACATGTGCCGGACATCCCCATATCCGGAGATGTTGCAAAGAAGGCTTGCGCCCAATCCACATCTCTCGTGGTGTCCTGGGAACAGATTTGCTTGGTACTAGATTTAGTATGTAAGCAGCGGTTTCCAAAGCATAACCCCAAAGAAATAAAGGTAACTCAGAATAACTCATCATTGACCTAGTCATGTCTAAAAGAGTCCGATTCCTTCTCTCCGCTACACCATTTTGCTGAGGCGTGCCAGGTGCAGTCAACTGTGACAGAATCCCATTCTGTACGAGGTGATCAATAAATTCATTAGAGAGGTACTCGCCACCTCGATCAGATCGAATGGCCTTGATATGTGTGCCCAATTGCTTCTCCACTTCAGCCCTAAACTCTTTGAACTTTTCAAAGGCTTCAGACTTGTGCTGCATTAAGTACACATATCCATACCTAGAGTGGTCATCAGTAAATGTTATGAAATACTCATAACCACCCCTTGCTCTAATATTTATTGGTCCACACACATCAGTATGAACTAATTCCAACAATGCATTGGTTCTATTGCCCTTTGCAGGAAAGGGCCTTTTGGTCATCTTACCCTCTAAACAAGACTCACAGACTTCTATTGGTTCGAGAACCAAATCGCCTAAGACCCCTTCTTTGACTAGTCTGCCAATCCTATTTAGATTGATATGACCAAGCCTCATATGCCAAAGCTTTGTTGGATTAGTGGAAGGTCTCTTTCTTTTAGATGGTACAGTTACCACTGAGTTATTAAGTTCCATACAAGAATCTTTAGAAATATTGGGAGTAATCACATACAAACCATTTGATTTAACACCAGAACATATAAAAGAACTATTTCTTTTAATCACAACTTCAGTTCCAAAATTAAAAGAATAACCATTATTCGATAAATTAGAAACTGAAATTAAATTACGTCTCATTGAAGGGACGTAAAGTACATCTGATAAAATCAAAACTTTATTGTCTAGAAATTCTAAAACTACGACTCCTATAGCAACCGCAGAAACGGTTGCGCTAGAACCTAGAGTAAGTACGATTTCCCCATCACTGCACTTCCTGGTTGATCTGAACCCCTGCAATGAATTACAGATATGGTTAGTCGCACCAGAATCAATGCACCAAGTGTTTGAAGTATCCGTTATAAGACTTACTTCAATCACATGTGATTCAATCATACCTTGAACTCTTGTAGCTAAGAATTCTGGACAGTTCCTCTTCCAGTGGCCCTTCTCACCGCATTGGAAACACTTTCCTTTGCCTTGGCCACCCACCTTCCCTTTGCCCTTACCTTTTCCCTTAGATTTTGCAATCTTAGGGACTGGTCCAACACTTGAACCACCAGTGCTAGCCTTCTTCTTCCCTTTCTTTCCTTTCGGCATAGATCGGGAAGAGGAAGCGCTTTTCTCAACGTTTAAAACGCTGCCCCCAGGTTTGATCACCCCTTCCGCTGCCAATAAAGAGCTCATCAATTCGCTCATTGAAAAATCCATTTTATTCATATTATAATTCAGTTTGAATTGAGCGAATGATGGCGACAGCGTATTGAGGATCATATCAACTTGGGTCTGTGCATCGATGTTGGCACCTAGGGTCTCCAGCTCGTTTAAATAACCAATCATTTTCAAAACATGTTCTTTGACTGGAGTCCCTTCCGACATCTTAGCACTCATTATCTTCTGCATAGCTACCTGTCTGGCAGGCCTGCCATGCTCCCCAAACATCTTTTTCAGGGATTCGATAATGTCACTGGCGGAATTGTTCGACTGGTATTGGTGTTGTAACACATTAGCCATAGAAGCCAATATGTAACAACGAGCCATCCCATTCGACTTTTTCCATTTATCGAACTCGCGTCTAGCAGCAGCCGAAGCATTTGCAGCGGGTTCTTCGGGGCATGGGGTGGTGAGGACATATATGTGATCCTCCGCAGTTAACACGATGTCAAGATTACGTTTCCATTCAGTGTAGTTGTTTCCAGTTAACTTGTTTTGAGTGAGTATGGTGGCAAGTGGACTAAATGCAGATCCAGACATTATGATTTACTGAAAAAATCAAAACAAAATAAATATGGATATCAGAATTTGACAGTTTGAAATAAAAGAATCCTTTTAAAACTCTTATTTTTAAAACTAAGTCGCCGGAATATCGAAACGAAAGAATAAAGCCTCCGTGTGGTGGTCAATGTTCGATCTTTCAATTTATCATAACTTATCCGCTATGCAACTCTTGCAAAACAAGTTATGACTTCCGAACCTATTTGATCTCTAAGTTTCTGAATAATGCCCCGTGTGGGATCCCTTATCCATAGCTTAGCTAGTGTGTACCATTAACTAGGATCCAATCACAACCGTCTCAAGTAGCGCCTCCGTATGGTGGTCACCCTCTAACACGTCTGATTGATCCTTATCAAAAGAAGTTCACATCTAGTAACCAATGAGTAATGCATCCTCCGTATGGAATGATCACCCCTGGCGAGGTGACACAGAATGCATCACTCATCTTACAGTGAACCGTTAATGGAAGATCGTGGGTGTAATTAATAAGACCCTCTCCCACTAGATTTAGTAAAAAAGGATTTTGCTTTTTGAGAAAATCTGTTTCTACACACTTCCCATAAACATCTAATGTTTACTAATGTGTTGAAAACGGTTTTTGAATTTTATTTTAGAAAACTTGTTTTGCGTGCATGCAACAATGTATTGTACGCCAATCACAAACAAAGCACATAAAACAAAAAACTAAAATGAAATAAAAGACATCCAAACGATGCCTCTATCTCCCATGGCTCTATCTCCATAGAACCTGCTTTTGGTTTGATCGCCTCCAGCTCCATCTTCATGGACAACGGCTCCTTGCTCCATCTTCATGGATATTCTAATTCTATTACATTGAACCTATGCCTCTTTTGAAGCTTACAATTTATCTAGAAATAGAAATAGCAACAACAAAATAAAAGGCTAGGGAAACCGGTGCGACTTTCCTTTTCGTAGGATTGAAGTCGCAGCGCCCTTTACATATGCCTTAAAACCAAACCAAACTTAAAATAACACACCAATCTAAAAACATTCAAACACAAAATTAAATGCTCTTGGCGCCATGGGAGATAGCGACTAATCTTTTGCTGCAAAAGGTTAGTTGAACACACATCCACGCATATATATAACAAAATATAACTATTGGAACCCTTAATTGATTCACACAGTATATAAACTCTTTACATACTGAATTAGAACTCAAAACAGCATCTAACTTCTCTGTCATAGTTCGATCGATCGAAGACCGTTCGATCGCTCGAACCTTCGATCGATTGAACACTGTTCAATCGCTTGAACATTCTATTTCACAGAATGATTAAAAATTTTGCAGAATACGATAAAATTAAACTTTTAATTTCAAAATACTTTTAAAACTGTGAAACAGAAAACCTGACAAAGAGTCTGTGTCGATCGATCGAACTCTATTCGATCGCTCGAACAACAGAAGGTTTCGATCAATCGAAACCTGTTCGATCGCTCGAGTACAGAGCGTTCGATCGATCGAGACTACTTCGATCGATCGAACCCATCTTGCATCCAATGCAATCACAGATTTGTATACTGCTGTGATAACACTGCAGAAACAGATCTGTGACGATGCAGTTTCGAAAGCAGTTCTAAAATCAACATGCAAATCAAAATAGTGTTCCAAAAAACGCATCTATAGATCCAAACGAGCGTGGCTCTGATACCAATTGTTGGAAAAACAGGTTTAAATGGAAAGTTTAAACGCGCAGCGGAAAAATCAAGTTATGAAACTTTATTGGCATGCCCGGATCTACTACTCGTCAATTCTACATATGCGCACAAGAGGGGACACGAGTTATACCTTAGTGTCTTGAACCCAATTCTGATCTTCAACTTCCAGCAGCCTCCACTAGATGATCTTCACCCTTATGACTCCTGCGGATGCCTGCCAGAAAGACTAGGGTTGGTGGGAACCCTAATGGAGAGGATAGAGAAGGTTTTGGGACTCCAAAACAGTTTCTGCAGCTTCTAACGTTCAAAACGACGAACAACCTTTTCCAGAACGCAGCTGCCCTATTTATAGATTCCCAGAACCGACCTAGACTTCGAGCGATCGAAGTGCCTTCGATCGATCGAACATTCGATCGATCGAACCATCTTCGATCGATCGAACCTTCAGACTTCAATCGATCGAGACATCTTCGATCGATCGAACCTGTCTGGACATCATCCTCAAGCATCTTTCCAAGCATCCTGGCGGAGCTAAGAGTGGGACCTCCTAGGCTCTTTATTGTTGGCTCAGACCAGTTTTTTAATCACCATGACCAAACTCTTTGATCAGCAAACTAACTAACTGGTCAGTTAAAGTTTACTCCACTATAAAACGATAACTGAACTCCAACGCAAAAGAACATATCCGAAGCGATAACTAGACTTGTATGTTGTACTAATGTCCCTCTACCGTCAGCATTCGTAATCATATTCAGGTAATCGGATAACTGTTACTGTCAACCTGAATCATGATTACTTCTTGTATTCCTTGAGTCCCATTCACCTCTCATGATTACCAAACATGTTGATAACTCTTATCAACAAGACTGCAGTACTCAGTAATCGACTTGGTGACATTCTCAAGGGAATGCTTACTCTGAAACAGAGGGTAGATTCTATCTTGACAATATATGTTCACAACCCTATGAATATGACATACCCAAGATACCCAGGTGTTGATCTTTTATAGACCTCACTGATTGGTAAGTCAAAGCAGCCATATCCACAGTCTGTGTTCATAATCGTCTCAAGATTAAGAACACGTACCTTATACAAGTTATGAGTTCCTATTGACTGTTGGACAGTCTTAAGCGTCAATAGGAAACTCAGGTCCGTCAATGCACTATAAGCACTAGCATATCAACTAAGAGCTACACTCTAGTGATTGAGATTAATCACTCCATCCAATGGTAGTTAATTATGCTACAGTGTAGACTTGATGAGGTATCCAGTCTCATCATCCACTGTGACACATTCTAAGTATTAAAGAATAGTAATTCGTATCTCACTTGTGTGCATCTCATACACACACGAATTACTTACTATAATACTTAAGGATTAACAATCATCTCATGAAAAGAACATACACAATAAAATGTAAAGCTGATATCCATATATTAAAATGTCAATGTCTCATACAGAAAGTAATGGTTTGAGGGCACAAACCCAACAGTTAATACAGTTAGGATTGTTTTTGGAGTACTTTTGGAAGTGTGTGTTTGATCGCCGTTCGAATTCAAAAGCTTTTAAACTTAGAAACTCTGCAGAATGAGAAGCTGCCATAAATCAGTCAACTGGTTGAGAAAACAGTCAACTGGAGCCTTTGTTTTCAGCAACTCACTGCACCTTTTATTTGAGGATCAGTCGATTGGATCATGTTTTCAATTCAGATATTTTGTTCAGGCTGGACTTCAATCGACTGGACCGTATCAGTCGACTGAAAATTTGAAGCCCCAGTCGACTGGGTGTAGAAAGCAGTCGACTGGATGGTGTTTTAAAATCCAACTTTTTGCTGGACCAAGATCAGTCGACTGGGTCTGAGGATCAGTCGACTGGACGAATAGTTTTCAAAATGACTTATTTATTCCGCTGTGTGTGTTCTTCAAACTAATTTTTGGGAACGTTAATGAATTGGTTTAGCCTCGGTGGCGTGCCACGGGCTCCGGTTCCGCTATTGTGGGACCGGGCTGTGACATTTAGTGGTATCAAAGCATAAGTTTAGAGCTGATCGGAAGAGAACAAATCCTATTTATACGCCTTAACGAGCATCTGTTAGTCCCTTTTTATCCTGTTTTTGTATATTTTTACTTCGTTTTCTAGTTTTTGACAGGATTTGGAAGAAATCACTTAAACCAGGCTAAACAGGATGAAAAAGCATAAAGAAAGAAGCTGAAAAAGCCAAGTCGCGCGCGCAAAAAATAGAGAATCGCTCGCGCGATCCGCTCGCGCGAGAAACCCAAAATCGCTCGCACGATCCGCGCGCGCGAAGTCCTAAATGTCGCGCTCGCGCGGTCCGCTAGCGCGATCCGTACAGAAATCAAAGTTGCGTATTTCAGTATACTGAAGACTCCTGTGCAAACGAAACTGCTGAACGACGTCTAGACTGTAAATTACATCAGTTTCAGTCCGTTTTGGGTTAGGAAGGCTTCCAAAACTTGTTGTAAATCTATATATACCCTATTTTATTACAATTAAAGGGTTAGACATTGTTGGCAATTATTATACATACATTCTACAACCATACTTCCAGCCATTGAAGGGAGGGAAGCAAGGAGAAGAAGAAGAAGACCAAGGGTTTCCATGGCCTCCTCCATCAACTACTTGCCATCCATCACTTCCATGGACGGCTAGATCATAGATCTAGGGTTTCAATGAAGCCCTAGACGAGTAATAGGGTTTTATTTATGTTTTTACTTTAGGTTTATTATGTATGGATGACAGTCACATGTTTAGGGGATTTTTATAAATAAATCGAACTTCTAGTGATTAAATCATTACTTTCAGAATTTATTCTTGTCTTAGATCTATTTTGACTGTGATGTGCTCAACGATCTATGCTTGATGTGCTTGTTTAGATTGTTTACATGTGATGGTGCTTTATTGATTTGTGCTATCAAGTATCCGAATAGTCCATGCCTAGATTAGACGGATTATGTCACAACCCTAGTTTAGTGTGGGATAATTCGTGCTAACCGAAGATGGATTATGTTGGTGCTTGAACCATGATTATCTTCTTGTCGGAGGAATTGGGCTTCTAGCTACAATTCCCCATTATCATCCAACGTAATAAGCTAAAGTAAGTCATAAATATTCCTATTATGAAGCTAGTGGTGGAGTTGCAATCCTAGGTTCACTTTACATATTTACAAAAACACTTTTAATTGCTTTCATAGTTTAGATTTATTTTTATTGTTATTAGTTTAATTCAAACCAAATCAAAATCCGTTTTCATAATTAACTAAAGTTAGGTTTTAAAATTAAGTCGCTGTAGTTAATCAATCTCTGTGGGTTCGACCTTTACTTCCACACTGCAAATCTTTTGAAAAGTAAAGAACACTTTTTATATCTTGATTCTGACAAGATCAAGAGCCTTGGAAACGAGTGACGTTATATATATGCTGAGTGACGTCGAGTGGAGTGTGTAATTGTGAAGATAATTATTATCATTGTAGAAATGCTTCATGTGTTAGCATTTGTTGAGTGTGATGAACTGTGCACATATATCTATATTGTGGCATAGCATGCATGGTCATTTTGTATTAAACTCAACAGGGGAATATTTGAAACATTATGACTGATCTGCCAAGAGAATTGTCACCACATTCGCGGATGGACCAAATAGTGAATATGGTGGGAAATTTCATACAAGCAGTAAGTGAAAGAGAACAGATGAACGTTCAGCCTCCACTGGCACCGCGACCTCAACACACAATCGTGGAACAGTTTCATAAGCGGAAACCGACCTTGTATTATGGACAAGTTGACATAGACTTGGCCGATCATTGGATGATGGACATGGAAAGACATTTCCGTCAGGTAATATGTACCGATGAGGAGAAAATTTTATGCGCATCCGATACGTTGATGGGCGAAGCCTTGGATTGGTGGAACAACGTGCTTCAACAAGGAAAGCCAACCACGTGGGAAGCATTTAAGGAAGAATTCAACAAACGTTTCTTTCCGCAATCTGCTTATACTCAGAAACGTCAAGAGTTTGCGAGTTTGGTTCAGGGAGATATGACCGTGGGTGAGTACGTTTCTCGTTTCAATGCCTTATTACGATTTGGGAAAACTACCGTTCCGACTGATAGGGATAAAGCTCGTAAGTTTGAGGAAGGACTTAGGGAGAATATCCGTGGCCGTGTGGATATGTTGCAACACCCGACCGTTTCTCTAGTCGAGGAAGCCGCCCGTATAGCTGAGAAAAGTGTCGATCAATATCGACAAGGGCAACAAGGAAAAAGACCCAATGACAATAGGGGCAAGAGCCAAGGGAATGCAAAGAAACCGTTTATGCAAGGTTCGGGATCATATATGAGTAGCCAAGGAGGGAGTACGTTCATGGGGGACTCGAGACCGTTGTGTCCAACATGTTACCTGCGACACAGAGGAACTTGCTACCAATTGAGCACCTGTTACTTTTGCAAGCAGTTAGGACACATATCCCGAAATTGTCCTTTGAATGCAAACTCGACCGCACCAAATACCTTTCCGAATACGAAGAGCTATAACCCAGAAACGAGAGGAAAATGTTTTGAGTGTGGACAACCGGGACACATAGCAAAGAACTGTCCGAGTAAGAGACAACCGAGAATGAGTACCGGGGCATCGAGTGTGCCAAGCGGATCAAGGATAGAACCTTGAGTGGATAAAGGGAAAGGAGTCGCGCAACAACAAGGACGATACTTCCAGCTCAGGCCGGGGAATACAGATGATACCGTCATAGCAGGTATTCTTCCTATTTGTTCGTATCTTGCACATATACTTATGGATTCTAGTTCAACGCATTCATTCGTATCACGTGATTTTGTTAAGCATTTAACTGTTAAGTTAGAACCGCTAGGATATGACTTGTGTGTATCATTGCCTAGTAGTGAACCGCTAGTTACTTCTTCGATATTCAAGTCATGTGAGATCAAGATAGGTGATAAAGTTTTGAGCGTTGATTTGATTCCGTTGACAGTGAATTACTTTGATGTTATCTTGGGTATGGATTGGTTGTCGGTTAATCAAGCCAGAATCGATTGTGAACAGAAACGAGTTAGTTTCTATCCGTCAGGGCGAGAAGAGTTTACTTTTCAGGGTAAGGGAGTGATCGTACCGCCGTACTTGATATCGGTGATTCAAGCAAGTAAGATGTTGAAGAAGGGTTGTTCGGGTTTCTTATGTTCAATTGTCGACACGCGAGTTCTTGGGCCACTAATAGAAGACATTTCAGTAGTTTGAGAATTTCCAGATGTTTTTCCCGATGAGTTACCCGACGTATTGATTGAAAGAGAACTTGAGTTCACAATGGAAGTAGTACCAGGGTCACAACCGATATCTAAAGCGCCGTACCGAATGGCACCGATAGAGTTGAAAGAATTGAAGGTTCAGTTACAAGAACTACTTAAGAAGGGTTTTATTCGACCAAGTGTTTCGCCGTGGGGAGCTCCAGTCTTGTTTGTGAAGAAGAAAGATGGAACGATGCGTATGTGCATCGACTACCGAGAGTTAAATAAGTTGACCGTCAAGAACAAGTATCCGTTCCCGCGAATAGATGACTTGTTTGATCAGTTACAAGGGGCTCAGGTATTTTCGAAGATCGACTTGAGATCCGGTTACCATCAGTTGAAAGTCAAAGAGGAAGATGTTGAGAAAACAACTTTCAGGACTTGATATGGTCACTTTGAATATTTGGTTATGCCATTTGGAGTGACTAATGCACCATCTGCTTTCATGGACTTGATGAACCGTGTTTTCAAGGATTATTTAGATGAGTTCGTTATCGTGTTCATAGATGACATCCTAATCTACTCCAAAAGCGTTGAGGATCACGAGCATCATTTGCGATTAGCTTTACAACGATTGCGTGAAAAGAGATTATTCGGCAAATTGAAGAAGTGTGAGTTTTGGTTGACAGAGATTGCTTTTCTTGGACATATAGTGTCAGCAAAGGGGATTTCTGTAGACCCTCATAAGATAGAAGCAGTTACTAACTGGGTGAGACCAACGAATGTGACAGACATCAGAAGTTTCCTAGGATTAGCTGGGTATTATCGGAAATTTGTAAAAGACTTTTCGCGTATAGCAATGCCGATGACACAGTTAATGAGGAAAGATATTGCTTTTGTATGGAGTTCGGAATGTGAAGAAAGTTTTCAAGAGTTGAAAGGTCGACTAGTGAAAGTACCAATTTTAGCCGTTCCATCAGGGACTGAAGGGTTTATCATTTACAGTGATGCTTCATATAGAGGTTTAGGTTGCGTTCTTATGCAAGGTGATAAAGTCATTGCATATGCGTCGAGACAACTTAGACCGCACGAGAAGAATTATCCAACTCATGATCTAGAATTGGTCGTCGTGATTTTTGCATTGAAGATTTGGCGTCATTATCTATACGGAGATAAATGTGAGATCTATACGGATCACAAGAGTTTGAAGTACCTGTTTACACAATGAGATTTGAACATGAGGCAAAGGAGATGGTTAGAGTTGATGAAGGACTATGATTTGTCAATTCAGTATCATCCGGGCAAGGCGAATGTCGTCGCCGATGCCCTTAGTCGCAAAGTGCCAACCAACACCACATCAGATTTGACTTCTCAGAAAGAACTAATACGAGATATAGAGAATTTGGAGCTTGAAGTGATACCGAGGATTGAAAGTGGCTTGATGTCGACGATGGTGGCACAACCACTCTTGATTCATGAGATTGTAGAGAAACAACTTCAAGACGTGGCTTTGAAGAAGATTTGTGATGAGATTCCGATGGGCAAACAACCGGGATTTACTTTTGAGAATGATGTTTTGAGATTGAGGGGTAGAATTTGTGTGCCTAACGAGAAGGAGTTAAAACGGAACATACTAAAGGAAGCACACAATACGAAGTATACCGTTCATCCGGGAAGCACCAAGATGTATAGAGATTTAAGACATGTTTATTGGTGGCTGGGAATGAAGAGAGAAATAGCATGTTATGTTTCGCGTTGTACTAGTTGTCAACAAGTAAAGGCCGAACGCCAAGTACCCTCAGGATTGTTACAACCGTTACCGATAGCCGAGTGGAAATGGAAGCACATAACAATGGATTTTGTTAGTGGGTTTCCGAGGTCGAAGAGATCAAACACTATTATTTGGGTAATCGTTGATCGTTTGACGAAGTCGTCGCATTTCTTACCAATCCGAACAACTAAGCCAATGACGTTAGCTAAGTTGTATATTCACAAAATTGTTAGACTACATGGTATCCCAGTTTCTATCGTTTCGGATAGGGATAGTAGTTTTACATCAAAGTTTTGGAGAGCCTTGCAAGAAGCAATGGGTACCAAATTGCACTTTAGTACCGCTTTTCATCCTCAGACTGATGGCCAATCAGAGAGAGTAATTCAGATTTTGGAAGACATGCTTCGTTTATGTGTACTTGATTTCCAGGGTGATTGGGAAGACCACCTGCCGTTAATTAAGTTCGCATATAACAACAGTTTTCAGTCGAGTATTGGAATGGCTCCTTATGAAGCTTTATATGGTCGTGTATGTCGTTCATCGATTAGTTGGACAAAGGTGGGAGAAAGAATGATTGAAGGGCCAAAAATTATACAAGAAACGACGGATAAGATAAAGGTAATTAGACAACGATTACTGACAGCCCAGAGTAGGTATAAGAGTTATGCCGACAAGCGCAGATGGCCGTTGGAATTCGATGTAGGAGACTTGGTGTTTTTGAAGGTGTCACCTTCTAAGGGAATAACTAGATTTGGTAGATACGGGAAACTCAACCCGAGGTATGTAGGACCTTTTGAGATTATTGGGAGAGTTGGACCCGTAGCTTATCATTTGAAATTGCCGAGTGAGTATGCTCAAGTGCATAACGTATTTCATGTATCATTGCTACTTAAACACTTAGTGGAGGATAGAGATCAAGTTATGACTCCGATATCGAATGAGATTCAAAGTGATTTGACGTATGTTGCATATCCGGTAGAGATCTTGGATCGGAAGGATCAAGTCTTACGGAACAAAGTAATACCGAAAGTGAAAGTGTTATGGCGTAGCCAAACTACGGAAGAGATGACGTGGGAAATAGAAGATGAGATGCGTACTCAGTATCCGCACCTTTTTGAGACATGAGGTACAAGTTTGGGGACAAACTTCTTTTAAGGGGGAGAGTATTATAACACCCGTATTTGTGTTATTGCTTTTGCATTACATTGTCATGCATGATAATGTGATGTGGCGTATCTTTTGACACACGTTTGGGTGAGTTTTGACTAACGAGTTGATTTGGGTGTCTGTATTAGAAAACCCTCTAAAACTGTGGTGATTGAGGATTTGTTGTTGTGAAGTCTCTCCGAGTATGAGACGGTCACTGTGGAATACTTTAAATGTTTATCTGAAAATAAATGTTTACCAGTGTATTTCAATATCTGTATTATTTTCTATTTTAGAATTTATATCTGTTGTTAGTTTTAGTATCCTGGTGAGAACGAATTAACACACTATTAATTTGGTAGGCTAATTAGCAACTTCGGAAACGTCATGTAGAAATTCGTGTTTTAGCGACCAAACGAAACTTAGTCGAAAACTTTTATAATTTCGAAGTTTTACTCATAAAGCTATGAATAAGCTGTATAGAAAGTTTCAGAGACTAATTAGGAGTTTGGAAACTCGTGGGGAGGTAAACGTAGTTCCCGAGAGTTTTGCCTATATATAGATAGAGATGGTTGAGATATTTTTCATAAGTCTTAACCTAAGTTCAAGAAAGAAGGCCATAGGGAGATTTTGGGAGCTTAGAGCTTTGCGACGCCAAACGACGACCTTCCGTCAGTTTGTTTTCTCCCATATTTCATATTCGAGCTCCTCGAGGTAAGAGCTTTGTTTTGATATATGTTAGAGCTTGTTTGGCCAAGTTTTTCGAAAAGTTGTTTTCTATAATTTTTCATAAAAGTTGATAAATGGAATTTTGATCCATAGGAATTGTACTAGACGGACTTCTACACGTTCTTTGTGCACGGGTTTTCTTCGGATCATAATTTAAGAGCGTAAATCGAAGGTGAGTGATTCAACTATGTTTTTGGAATGATTTCTTGATATGTATTCATGTTATGTTTGAATAGCATGTATTAATACTTAGAGATATCTTGTGTAGTTCATATTGGGCATTTATATTGATAAGTAGGCCCAATAGCACGATGAAATGTTTTGATTACCGCGAGCATGGTGATATGTATTTGAGCATGTTAAGTTGCTTATTTGGGTCAGAAGGAGCACGTGATCACCGTGCCATTTTGTGGAGCCGATATAGGCATTAAGGTCGCACGATTGAAGAGAAGAATCGTGGGTCTTACCCTTACGCGTGGACTTATTGGCGAGGAGTCGCGGATTGGGAATATGGACGGGCACGTGAGTCTCCGGCGACTAGTATGAAATGTAGAGATGTGAATGCGGACATGTTTATCATTCATGTGCATATGTTATTTTATTCACTAAGCGTTAGCTTAAACAAATCGAATATGTGTGGTTATTCAAATAACCATTGCAGGTATAAATGCTTGCGAGGAATCACAGAAGTGAGCACGTGGGTTGGGAGTTCTTTTAGAAGGCAACTTGAACGTTAATCTTGTAGTTTTGGGACAATAGGAATGTTGTAATAAGAATTCTTATGGTTTTTAGTTAAGTTTAACTTGGTATGTTAGAATGAATCTAAAACGTTGTAATAGTTAGTAACATGTTGTAACTGTGCTTCGGTAATATGTTAATA
Organism: Hydrangea macrophylla; assembly: GCA_033977485.1. Taxonomy (NCBI): domain Eukaryota; kingdom Viridiplantae; phylum Streptophyta; class Magnoliopsida; order Cornales; family Hydrangeaceae; genus Hydrangea; species Hydrangea macrophylla. The sequence continues at coordinate 89,308,870 of CM066996.1, read as the reverse complement.
CAGTTAGGATTGTTTTTGGAGTACTTTTGGAAGTGTGTGTTTGATCGCCGTTCGAATTCAAAAGCTTTTAAACTTAGAAACTCTGCAGAATGAGAAGCTGCCATAAATCAGTCGACTGGTTGAGAAAACAGTCGACTGGAGCCTTTGTTTTCAGCAACTCACTGCACCTTTTATTTGAGGATCAGTCGACTGGATCATGTTTTCAATTCAGATATTTTGTTCAGGCTGGACTTCAGTTGACTGGACCGTATCAGTCGACTGAAAATTTGAAGCCCAAATCGACTGGGTGTAGAAAGCAGTCGACTGGATGGTATTTTAAAACCCAACTTTCTGCTGGACCATGATCAGTTGACTGGGTCTGAGGATCAGTCGACTGGACGAATAGTTTTCAAAATGACTTGTTTATTCCGCTGCGTGTGTTCTTCAAACTAATTTTTGGGAACGTTAATGAATTGGTTTAGCCTCGGTGGCGTGCCACGGGCTCCGGTTCCGTTATTGTGGGACCAGGCTGTGATAGAATAGCAACTGCAGTCGAACTAAAAGCTACATGGGAGAGTTTTCTGATCAGCAGAGATCTATTCTTTGGGAATACTCTCAGTGTCAAATCTCATGGTGAACTCTATCTCCCTAACCAGTTTTTGAGACAGTTTGGACTTACCCAGTCAATCCCCTTCCCCATTAGGAGCCAAGCCAATATATTTATGGCTTAAAAAAAAACCACAAGGGTGCCAGAAACAGTGATAACTACTGCACTAGCAGTTTATCAAAACAAGGTAAGCAACTTAGAGTTCACCTCTTTACCAGTCTATACCAACTGCACACCTGCCTTCTTGAGCTGGTGGGAGAATCTAATGTTAGTGCAGATGGACAAATGCCAACTCTTGAGGCATATTGACTCGAAGTCAAAAGGTACATATCTTACCAATTCAATCTCCTTTCTCTTAAATAATGGAAAGAATTTTGTCCTTACACTTTGCAATATAGGGAAAGCAATTGGTGAAAGCTCTTCACCAAAGGCCAAAATTTCGAAGACTGCACCCAAGATCCCAGTTTCCTCCAAGGCTTTAGCTCCTAATAAACCACCTTCGAAGCCCAAAAGGAAATTAATCCTCCCAGTAGAGAGTTCTCCTTTTGCATCTGAGAATATTGAACCTGAAGAAGAGGAGGAAACTAGCCCAATTTCAACACTGATTCGAAAGAAAAAAGGTCAAGACAACAGTTGAACCCCCAATTGCTCGAAGATCATCAAAGAAGTTCCTATGCTAGTAATCCCCATTTTGAAGGTGGAACCTGGTCTTGAATCGACACAAACAAACCCAGAATCAACATCCCAGAGTCCCAATGTTTCAGAAGTTCATAAGTCTCCTCCACTAGGCACCCAGCCTCCATTACTCGAATATCACCCAATGGTAGGTCATTCAAACTTCAATGGTATTCTTTCATATTTTCGTACTTCTGCATATACATATTCTAAATATATGCTTATCTTTTGCTGACCAGACTGAACCTGTTACTGAACTTGAAACTGGTCCTTCAAGGGCTAGTACAAGCTCTGATCCTGAAGCTACTACAGAACAAGCTCCATCTGCATCTCTTGGTGCCTCAATTCCTTCAAGTTCTGGAGAGTTTCAAGTACCCCTGTCACAACCCATCCCACTACGTGTGGAAATAGGACACGTGGCATGCCACCAAGGCTCATCCAAACATCATCTAACGATACGCAACGGAAATAACTTTAAAACATTCCTGGGTATTTTAAAACTTTAGGAAACATTACCCTCTGAGTTGAAAAATCCAATAAAATCAGAGTTATAAAAAATTTTGGCCAATTGAATCTGATCAAAAGAAAACAGTTTTGAAAACAGAGGTCCAGTCGACTGATCGAGGGTCCGGTCGACTGGTGATCTCAACCAGAAATGTTTCAAATTATAACAGCCCATCCAGTCGACTGTGTCGGGGACCCAGTCGACTGGTGCCTAAAATTATCAGTCGACTGAAAATGTCCAGTCGACTGGTACCCTAATCCAGCAGAATGTCATGGCCTAAGGCCCCATCCAGTCGACTGTTTTCTCAACCCAGTCGACTGAATCTCAGACGAAACAAAGCAGTACCAATTCAACACAGCGATCCAGTCGCCTGGATCAAAAACCATTCGACTGGTTTCTATCAGCAAAACCCAAAACTGCAGTTTTCCCAATCAAAGTTCTCCCAATTCCAAACCAATATTTAACCACTCTATTCCACCATTCAAAAACATAAATACAAGAGCGTTTACTAGGGATTACAAGTACTAAATCTAAGTTCAGATTATATTACAACATGCTACGAATTCTAATCCATGATTCTATTACAACATTTTATAATTTACCAATCCTTACACAAGTTTAGAATTTAAAACAAAAACATATACAAATGTGGTTCCCGGCGTTCCTCAACGTCCTCACTCCTCACGCTTCTTCTTGTCTTTCGTCTTACCTGCAATGGAGTACATCTCCACTGCTCAGCTATATGCTAAGCGTACAATTCTAAATGTATGTGTAATACCCTGTATTTTGGTATTTTAATAAGACCCGGTATTTCATTTTTATACTCGTATAAACTTTCTCTTCCTTTTGGTAAATTTTGATACCAATCGATTGACATATTCCCAATCGATTGACACTTTTTGATATCAATCGATTGATAAGTTATCCCAATCGATTTACATTCTACCGACTAAAAGTGATGACGTGTCAAACTTTCCAATCGATTGACATTCATCTCAATCGATTGACATTGTTCCCAATCGATTGACTACAAATATCTGTTACCAATCGATTGACTGGTGTCTCAATCGATTGACATAACCTGAGAAATGTTTTCTTCTTTCCTTCAGCTTTAAACGCGTGGCACTCCCTTATGTCTATATATATGTTTCATTTAGTGGCCTTGGGGCTGTTTTTCAGACCTTGGGAGAGAAATATACATACCTCTTGAGTTATACATACATATATCTATATCTATACATATATACACACCCTCACACACACTCACTCCTTCGGCAGCTGAGAGAAGAAGAAGAAAGAAGACAGAAAGAAGAAGAAAGAAGAAAGGAGGAGACAGAGAGGGAAGACAGAGACAGAGAAGAGGAGAAAGAGAGAGGGGTTGAAGTTTTCAAACTTAAACACACCCAAACGCACCCTAGGTGAGTTCTAACTCACTTGGTCTCTTTATGTGATGTTTATGCAAGTTATTACGATGTTTAGATGGGTTACATGCATGTAGTGCACGTTTATATATGCTGTTTTTACAATCTGCTGGAGAAGACGTAGTTCCAATCGATTGACATAAATCTCAATCGATTGACATCAGTTGCATCCCAATCGATTGAATAGGATTTCAATCGATTGACATTGTTCCAATCGATTGACATGTTTCTCAATCGATTGACATAATTTTTGTTCCAATCGATTGAACATCTGTTCCAATCGATTGACATGATCAGTACATGGTTTCCTTTGCCTATTTATTTTATAAGAGGTTTAGTTGTTCGATTTCTAATTCAGAATTCCATTATGCGATTATGGGGTAGACAGGAGAAATGTGACACCAAAGATTTATGGATAATGAATAAAAAGTAATATGAAGACGTGGGTTGACGTGTTGTTTCTGATATAAGTTCGATATCCGTTTCTTTTAATCCGAGTAGTCAGGCCACATTGGGAATTGTCATGTGTCGATGTAGAATGGAACGTAAGTAGGTTTGGTAAGTTCCGGGAATGGTACGTGGATGGATGATTGGTCATGATATGCTCTTAAAAGCGGTGAACCGGACCATGGTTCTTAAAAGCGGTGAGCTGGACCAAGAAGTCTTAAGATAGACTGGATGATCTGTGATATGCTCTTAAAAGCGGTGAACCGGACCATGGTTTTTAAAAGCGGTGAGCTGGGATCACTAGTAGATGACGTTAAGTCGTGGCAATAGATTGATATGCCTTGTTCGAAACGTTATATCCCTGAAATGCGGTGAACAGGACCATTGTTCTTAAAAGCTGGGGACAGACTGACGTGAAGTCCATGACATGCGGTGAGCAGGACCATTGCTCTTAAAAGCGATGGACAGAATAAGGGTGTATCCCTAGAGTTAAACGATTGAGTCTGTTCATGAAGATCAGAATATGTTGAGTTCGGTATTTGAGTAACAAGACGATAAGGGTCGGTTTACGAGAATGAATAGAGGAACAAGATAATGTTATTTTTTTATAATAAGATGTTAACTCGTGTTTTTATAAGCTTGTGTTTACTTCAGATAACTGGTACCTCGTTAGTTTATGCTCACTCAGCTCTCAGTAAGCTGACGGCCTTTTTATTGCCTGGACATTCCCCGTCCAGAATATCCTGCCCCTTGTTTTACAGGTGATGACCAGTACACTGATGAGTGTTATCCAGAGGAAGGCCCCACCGATGACGATTACACCAGGAAGGATTATCCTTATGCCAGTTGAAGACTGAAGATGTTATAATTAGATTTAATTTCAGTTGTTCTGTTAAACTTTTGTTAATGGGTACTTGGGCATTTGTTGTCTTCAGACCTGTTGTGATCCTGTGGACCATACTCTGATATGTTGTAATAGTTAACACTGTGTGTTATTCTCAGTTGGTTACTGTTGCTTTTCTTTTGGACTAGTACTGTGTGGTGTGGATTATTAGTGACTTTCACCTGTCATTCCTTATGGACCCATAAAGGAAATTTATTTTTCTCTATTTATGCTGCTCCGGGGCGTGACAGGATTTTTGGTATCAGAGCCTGCGTTCGGTACTCTAGGTTGTGATACTTTTGTTCACTAAGTAATTCCACACCATCTGGTCCTAGTATGTTAAGATTCTTTGAGATGAGATATGAGTATAAGATAAGTTCGTCTTCCTGACGATAGATAGTTTCCTTTGCAGGATAGCATGGATCCGGAGTTTCATCAGTTTGTTACCGATGCTTATGGAGGTCATATTATCCATGGAGATACCGTGGAGCCAGCTGACCCAGAGTTTTATCGTGAGCGTGTGTGCCAGATAGCTAGTCGACATTTAGAGGAGGACATGTGGAGAGCACTTTATGTGACCAGGAGTACTCACCCGACCCAGATGCGCATGGATGCTTACCACTTAGCGAGAGTTGGCAGAGACATTTGCCAGGAGATGTTGCGACTAGTTTTGAGTAAACCAGAGATGGATGAGATTGAGTTGAGAGCCATTGTAGCCGGTCCACCAGAGCCCGTAGTTGCACCAGCAGCAGCTCCAGCAGCCCCACCATCACCAGTACCCGTCCCAGAGCCAGAGCCAGAGCCTGAGCCGATTGAGGATGAGGAGGATCTAGAGCCTGAGGATGAGCATCCCGATGAGGACATGGATGGAGATGGAGAGGAGGATCCGATAGATGATGAGGACCCAGTAGAGGATGAGCATGCAGACGATGCAGATGATGATGAAGCTGAGGATGACCCCGAGGAGCCAGAGTTTGAGCCAGAGGATCCAGTACCAGACCCAGAGGCTATTGAGGCAGACATAGTGGTAGACGAGGAGGTACCCGACGAGGAGATAGTTGTGCCAGAGATACCCGTTGTACTTCAGATACCAGCTGGACCCATTATGCATATGGCAGCCATGGCCGATATGGCAGTAGGATGGATAGCTCAGATGATAGCACAGCCAGCAGATTTTGTTATGGGAGAGGTGGCTATAGCAGGAGCTCTTGACATAGCTGACGGTTTTGCTGCAGTAGCTGTTGATGTCGCTAACCAGGCGATAGCAGACGTGATGGAGGACGATGATGCAGAGATGATAGAGGATTGGGATATAGGAGTAGTAGTTGGAGATCTTGTCGCACCAGTTGAGGATGATCCACTCGAGGAAATGGATATAGACCCGGAGGACGAGGCACCACCAACAGGATCAGATGCTGACGACTTTTGAGTCAGGATCGGCAGGGTGTAGCTTTTTGTTAGTTTATATTAGGACATGTTGTCCACTAGATTTTTGGGAGCTTGAGAGATAGCTATTTGACCATAGCTTTGTATAGTATTAGCTGACTTTAGTTGTTGTAACTCTTGTCCCATATGGTACACAGTTTGACTAGTGTGTACTATACGGTACATCTTTTGATATATATATATATACGAGCAGTACTTTTATTATTGTTTGGTTGTTGCGTTGTGCAGTGTTGTTTAGTAGAATGGTTAGTTTTGCTGTTTCTTGTTCTATCTTGAGTTCGTTTCTACGAGAAGACTTTCAGCTGATCAATATGTCGTTTGTAGGCGATACTCGTTATCATCATGGTAGGACCCTTGAGAAATCACCAAGCACGTAATGGAGCACCTATACCGGAAGGGATGGATCCAACGGGAATTTTTGAAGCATTTATGCAGAGGATGGAGCATGTGGGGGATACATATAATCATTCCACCCACCAGAGACCTCTTGTACCCCCGCCACCAAGACAGACTGGAGATAAGCTGTTAGCAAATTTTCGTGGGTTACGTCCCGAAAAGTTTGATGGACTAACAGAACCATGGAAAGCAGAGCAATGGATAAGAGAGATGGAGTTAATATTTGGAGCATTGGAATGCAACGAACAAGAGAAACGTCGCCTTGCTACGTTTCAGCTCACCTATGCCGCCGCAGATTGGTGGGAAGCTGAGCAAGCCACTGTTGGGATCGATGCCGCTAGAGCTATGCCATGGGAGACATTCAAAGGCAGATTTTTGGATAAGTATTTTCCAGAAGATGAGAGAGATCAACAGGAAAGGAACTTTCTAAATTTGATCCAAGGAGGATGGAATGTACGGGAATACACAACACAGTTCGAGCGTTTATCCAGATTTGCTCAGCATATGATAGACACGCCGCAGAAGAAGGTGAAGAGATTTCACCAAGGACTGAACCCCCACCTTAGACATATGATGGTTGGTCATCTGAACCAGTCATATGAGGAAATTGTTAGATTTGCTACAGGATTAGAAAAGGATGCTAATTCAGTACAGCAATCACAGATGAATCGACCTCAGTCGTCACGAGGGTTTCAACCGAGGAATTTCCATAATCGACCACCGAGAAATACCCAAGGATGGAGACCTCAGGAAAATTTTCAAGGAAATAAGAGAATCTGGGAAGGAACCAGGAAACCACAGCAGAGTTATAATCGGCCCCAGCAGAATCAACAACGAGAACTACAGCCACAGGCATTACTAACAGCCCCACCCAGCAATAGTGGAGGATGTTTTAACTGTGGAAAGCCCGGACATATTGCAAGGAACTGCACCGTCTTCAGACCTAATCGCAGGCCAGATATCGTATGTCGCAACTGCAATAAACCAGGACACTTGAGCAAGGATTGTCGTGCGCCACGAGGAGGATACTACGGGGCACCAGTGCAAGGAATTCAAGGACCTCCAGATCAAACAAGGATGAACGCTATTATTCCAGAAGAAGCAGGCTTTAATGCTGATGAGCAGCAACATTTGGAAGGTACACTTGTACTCTTTCATAGTCCAGTTAAAGCTTTATTTGACACTGGAGCCGCACGTTCTTTTATTGCTGTTAAGATTGTGCGTCAGTTGGGTTTAGAACCCCAGACACTTGAGTCAACACTGAATGCTGTGTCACCATTAGGAGTGACAGTTAAGTTGAGCAAAGTGTGTAGAGATTGCCCTTTGACCTTGGGAGATAGGAATCTTCCAGCAGACTTGGTAGTTCTGTCGATGTCAGAATTCGATGTTATCCTAGGGATGGATTGGTTAACTAAGTACAGTGCCAATTTGGATTGCCCTACTAGGACGATTGTATTTCTAATACAAGGAAGGCCGACGATCAGATTTCAGTGTCAACCGACAAGCGACCTGTTCCTTACGAGTAATTTGGCTACGATCATTAGTACGAGTACGGAGCTTAAGATGGATCAAATTCCTATTGCACGAGACTTTCAGGATGTATTTCAGGATATTAAAGGACTTCCACCGAAAAGAGAAATAGACTTCTGCATGGAATTAGTACCTGGTACATTGCCTATTTCTAAGACTCCATATAGGATGGCACCAACTGAGATGTTAGAATTGAAGAAGCAAGTTCAAGAACTCGAGAATCTAGGATTTGTTCGTCCAAGTACGTCGCCTTGGGGAGCACCAGTTCTGTTTGTAAAGAAGAAGGACGGAACACTTCGACTTTGTATAGACTACAGGGAGTTGAACAAGGTTACTATTAAGAATAGATATCCGTTACCTCGGATAGATGATCTATTCGACCAGTTACAAGGATCTAGGATCTTTTCTAAGATCGATCTGCGTTCAGGATACCACCAGTTGTTAGTTCGACCAGAGGATGTATCGAAGACTGCATTCAGGACAAGATACGGGCATTACGAGTTTCTAGTTATGCCTTTTGGATTGACGAATGCGCCAGCAGTATTTATGGACTTGATGAATAGAGTATTCAAACTACATCTGGATAAATTCATTATTGTGTTCATTGATGATATACTGATCTACTCAAAGACAGAAGAGGATCACAAGGAGCATTTACAAGTTGCCTTGCAAACACTTCGAGATAGCAAGTTGTATGCAAAGTTCAGCAAGTGTGAGTTTTGGCTACAAGAAGTCAAATTCTTGGGACACGTTATATCTCAGGAAGGTATTTCGGTAGACTCATCTAAGATTGATACAGTCTTAAGCTGGAACAGACCGACGAATACAACCGAAGTCAGAAGTTTTCTGGGTTTAGCGGGATATTACCGAAGATTTGTCGAAGGATTTTCCAAGTTAGCAGGACCATTGACGAATTTAACAAGGAAGGAGACGAAGTATGAATGGACAGACAAGCATGAGGGTGCATTTCAGGAGTTAAAAGAAAGATTGACTTCTGCACCAGTACTCGCATTACCTAAGAGTGGAGAAAAGTATGTGATCTACAGTGATGCATCGTACCAAGGACTTGGATGTGTGCTTATGCAAGATGGAAATGTTATCGCATATGGATCGAGACAACTAAAGGTACATGAGAAAAATTATCCTACGCATGATCTGGAATTAGCAGCAATAGTGTTTGCATTGAAAATTTGGAGACACTATCTCTACGGAGAAAAGTTTGATCTGTTTTCTGATCATAAGAGCTTGAAGTATTTGTTCTCTCAAAAGGAGTTGAACATGCGACAACGGAGATGGATGGAGTTACTCAAAGACTATGACTTTTCTTTGCAATACCATCCCGGCAAAGCAAATGTAGTAGCAGACGCTTTGAGCCGTAAACCTCGATTAGTGATCGCTGCATTACTAATTAGAGAATGGAGAGCATTAGAAGTTTTAGCCGAATTTGATCTTCAGCCAGTGGAACCAATGAAAGGACAACATTTTGGATGTCTTATGGTACAACCGACTTTGATCAGTCGTATCAAAGAGGCTCAACAGACAACAGAGGATTTGAAGTTATGGTTCACCAAGATGTCAGCCAAGGAACCAGAAGTCTGGAGTATAAGTACAGACGGAGCCTTACGATGTAAAGGTAGACTCTGTGTACCTGACGAAGAAAATCTCCAGAAGGAAATATTGGATGAAGCTCATAAGTCACGGATGACTATTCATCCTGGAGGTACAAAGATGTACAAGGACTTGAAGAGAAATTTCTGGTGGGAAGGAATGAAGAGAAATGTGGCAGAGTATGTAGCTCAGTGTCTTACTTGTAAACAAGTAAAGGCAGAACATCAGAAACCACCTGGACTTATACAACCGTTACCTATTCCTCAATGGAAATGGGAACACATAACCATGGATTTCGTGGTAGGATTGCCGAAGTCACAGCAGAATCACGATGCTATATGGGTAATCGTGGATCGACTTACTAAGACGGCACATTTTATTGCCTATAGCATGACGTACTCAGTAGAACGTTTGAGCCGAATGTATCTACAACATGTTGTACGATTACATGGAGTGCCTGTATCTATTGTGTCAGACAGAGATTCGCGCTTTACTGCAGAATTTTGGAAGAGTCTCCAGACAGCGATGGGAACGACATTGAACTTGAGTTCAGCTTTTCATCCACAGACAGATGGACAGACGGAACGAGTTAATCAAGTGATGGAAGATATGTTACGAGCTTGTGTCATTGATTTTGAGAGTTCTTGGGAGATACACTTACCTCTGATTGAGTTCGCCTATAATAATAGTTATCATTCGAGCATAGATATGGCACCATTCGAAGCTTTGTACGGAAGACCTTGCCGATCGCCGCTATGTTGGACCGAAGTCGGAGATAGTCAACTTCTTGGGCCAGAGATGGTACGGGAAACGAATGAGAAGATTCAAGTGGTACGTGAGAAGATGAAGACAGCCCAGACCAGATACAAGAGTTATGCTGACAAGCGACGCAAAGACTTGGAGTTTGTCGTTGGAGATCACGTATTACTCAAGGTTTCACCTGTTCGAGGAATCGTTAGATTTGGTCAGAAAAGGGGCAAGTTATCTCCACGTTTCATCGGACCATTCGAGATTCTGGAGCGTGTTGGAAAAGTTGCTTATCGCCTTGCGTTGCCACCAAAGATGTCAGGAGTGCACAACGTTTTTCACATCAGTATGTTGAGGAAGTGTGTTCACAACCCAGCGCACGAGATCAACTTTGAGGATATCGAAGTCAACAGCGACGTTACGTTCAATGAAGGACCTGTTCGTATTATGGATCGAGGAATCAAGAAACTCAGGAACAAAGAGATTCCGTTAGTCAAGATTCAGTGGAAGCATCATGATGAAGGAGAAGCTTCGTGGGAACTAGAGTCAGAGATGCGCGAGAAGTTTTCGTTTTTATTTTAAACCTTGTTGCTTTTGATTTCGAGGACGAAATCTTTTGTTGAGTGGTGGATGATGTAATACCCTGTATTTTGGTATTTTAATAAGACCCGGTATTTCATTTTTATACTCGTATAAACTTTCTCTTCCTTTTGGTAAATTTTGATACCAATCGATTGACATATTCCCAATCGATTGACACTTTTTGATATCAATCGATTGATAAGTTATCCCAATCGATTTACATTCTACCGACTAAAAGTGATGACGTGTCAAACTTTCCAATCGATTGACATTCATCTCAATCGATTGACATTGTTCCCAATCGATTGACTACAAATATCTGTTACCAATCGATTGACTGGTGTCTCAATCGATTGACATAACCTGAGAAATGTTTTCTTCTTTCCTTCAGCTTTAAACGCGTGGCACTCCCTTATGTCTATATATATGTTTCATTTAGTGGCCTTGGGGCTGTTTTTCAGACCTTGGGAGAGAAATATACATACCTCTTGAGTTATACATACATATATCTATATCTATACATATATACACACCCTCACACACACTCACTCCTTCGGCAGCTGAGAGAAGAAGAAGAAAGAAGACAGAAAGAAGAAGAAAGAAGAAAGGAGGAGACAGAGAGGGAAGACAGAGACAGAGAAGAGGAGAAAGAGAGAGGGGTTGAAGTTTTCAAACTTAAACACACCCAAACGCACCCTAGGTGAGTTCTAACTCACTTGGTCTCTTTATGTGATGTTTATGCAAGTTATTACGATGTTTAGATGGGTTACATGCATGTAGTGCACGTTTATATATGCTGTTTTTACAATCTGCTGGAGAAGACGTAGTTCCAATCGATTGACATAAATCTCAATCGATTGACATCAGTTGCATCCCAATCGATTGAATAGGATTTCAATCGATTGACATTGTTCCAATCGATTGACATGTTTCTCAATCGATTGACATAATTTTTGTTCCAATCGATTGAACATCTGTTCCAATCGATTGACATGATCAGTACATGGTTTCCTTTGCCTATTTATTTTATAAGAGGTTTAGTTGTTCGATTTCTAATTCAGAATTCCATTATGCGATTATGGGGTAGACACGAGAAATGTGACACCAAAGATTTATGGATAATGAATAAAAAGTAATATGAAGACGTGGGTTGACGTGTTGTTTCTGATATAAGTTCGATATCCGTTTCTTTTAATCCGAGTAGTCAGGCCACATTGGGAATTGTCATGTGTCGATGTAGAATGGAACGTAAGTAGGTTTGGTAAGTTCCGGGAATGGTACGTGGATGGATGATTGGTCATGATATGCTCTTAAAAGCGGTGAACCGGACCATGGTTCTTAAAAGCGGTGAGCTGGACCAAGAAGTCTTAAGATAGACTGGATGATCTGTGATATGCTCTTAAAAGCGGTGAACCGGACCATGGTTCTTAAAAGCGGTGAGCTGGGATCACTAGTAGATGACGTTAAGTCGTGGCAATAGATTGATATGCCTTGTTCGAAACGTTATATCCCTGAAATGCGGTGAACAGGACCATTGTTCTTAAAAGCTGGGGACAGACTGACGTGAAGTCCATGACATGCGGTGAGCAGGACCATTGCTCTTAAAAGCGATGGACAGAATAAGGGTGTATCCCTAGAGTTAAACGATTGAGTCTGTTCATGAAGATCAGAATATGTTGAGTTCGGTATTTGAGTAACAAGACGATAAGGGTCGGTTTACGAGAATGAATAGAGGAACAAGATAATGTTATTTTTTTATAATAAGATGTTAACTCGTGTTTTTATAAGCTTGTGTTTACTTCAGATAACTGGTACCTCGTTAGTTTATGCTCACTCAGCTCTCAGTAAGCTGACGGCCTTTTTATTGCCTGGACATTCCCCGTCCAGAATATCCTGCCCCTTGTTTTACAGGTGATGACCAGTACACTGATGAGTGTTATCCAGAGGAAGGCCCCACCGATGACGATTACACCAGGAAGGATTATCCTTATGCCAGTTGAAGACTGAAGATGTTATAATTAGATTTAATTTCAGTTGTTCTGTTAAACTTTTGTTAATGGGTACTTGGGCATTTGTTGTCTTCAGACCTGTTGTGATCCTGTGGACCATACTCTGATATGTTGTAATAGTTAACACTGTGTGTTATTCTCAGTTGGTTACTGTTGCTTTTCTTTTGGACTAGTACTGTGTGGTGTGGATTATTAGTGACTTTCACCTGTCATTCCTTATGGACCCATAAAGGAAATTTATTTTTCTCTATTTATGCTGCTCCGGGGCGTGACAGTATGCTTATATGACAGTTCATGATTTAAGCATCTAAAACACATAGAAATAGTTTCTAGGGTGAGTGGTACGCATTCATCCGGTCGATGCCGTAGGAGGCCCACCTCTCCCACGCATCTCGTACACTGGTTGGGCCTTCCTCCATATCAGGTACCGTGTACTGGTTGGGCCCACCTCCAATCCAGACACAACCACAATTCCAATTCCATTTCAATCACAATCAAATCACAATCCTCAAGGTTCGAGGAGCTTACCCCGGATGAATTTGCACCAAACTCCCCTTTGACTCAAGTAGACACATAACATGCTCACATAAACAGTTATACGTGCTTTTCACATAATTTCACGTGCATAATTAACGGGCCTAATTAATACATGAATTTCGCCCGGATCCAAAGATATCAAAGTTGATGTTCAAAACATGAAAATCCATATATTTCATAGATCTAGAATTCATACCTCGTGCGATTCTCTTCAAACTTTGACGGATCGTCTAGGGGGCTAATTAATCGTCGGATTTCAAATTATACGTGATTCCTACGAGTTTTACCTGATTGTCCCCAAAAGTCTAGGATTAAGATTTTTACAAAAATTGGCCAAACACGACCTAAGTAGGATCAAAACGTAGCTCTTACCTCCACGAGTTCAAATATGAAATCTAGAGAAAATCTGACGGACGAAAGGTCGTCGATCGGCGTCGCAAAGCCTGTTGGCTGAATCTCCCTTCTCTCTCATCTCTCTCTAGATATTTTTGGAAGTTTGGATGAGAATGAAATCTCATCCACTTCTATATATAGACAAACTTTCTGGAAATTACGTTTACCTCCCCGCAAGTTTCTCAAATTTCTAATTAACCCATGAAACTTCGCACACGTCCATTTTATAACTTTACGAGTGAAAATTATAAATTTCAAAAGTTTTCGACTAGGTTTCGTTTGGGTCCAAAAATAACGTCCGAAAACTATATTATATGAAATCTCTACCCAACCTACCTTTTTAATTAACGTATCACTCACGTTCTCACCACAGTTCTCAAAATTTTAACAAATAATACCGAAAATACCATAAATTATACTACACAGGTATAATTCACTATTCACAAAATACCATGTAAGTCAAATAACATTTAAATCATATCAATGCCATTTACTCATGCTCATGCCATATGAACTACCATGTTCCCGTGTCCTCACTGACACCTTACCATTGACCCACAGTCAACCTCAACTCAAATTATTAATAACATTAATAATTTCAAAAATCTCAAATGATGCATTTTCAAAATCACAAATTTCTGGAACGGGTGTGACAACTCTTCCTTCCAAAAAGGAAGTTTGTCCCCAAACTTTACCTCATACGTCGAATAAGTACGGATACTCATTCTTCATGTCTTCCTCACTTTCCCACGTAGCCTCTTCCACCGTGTGACTACGCCACAATACTTTTACCATCGGAATCATCTTGGTTCTCAAGACTTGTTCTTTTCGATCTAGAATCTCGGCCGGTTGTTCCATATAAGTCAAGTCTCCCTGAATTTGTAGCGGTTCAGGTACAATGATCTTACTCGTATCAGTCATACACCCTCTCAACATCGATACGTGAAATACGTTATGCACATGTTCCAACTCTGATGACAAGGCCAATCGATAAGCCACTGGGACCTACTCTCTCTAGGATCTCAAAAGGTCCTATAAATCTTGGATTGAGTTTTCCCCTCTTTCCAAATCGTACAATGTCTTTCGAAGGCGATACTCGCAAGTATACAAAATTTCCCACTTCAAAATTCATCGGTCGTCGTTTAGAGTCCGCATAGCTCTTATATCGACTCTGAGCTACCTTAAGACGTTCCTGAATCAATTTCACCTTCTCAGTAGTCACCTGTATTAACTCAGGTCCTAACAACTTTCTTTCTCCCACCTCGGTCCAACAAACCGGTGATCGACACTTACGGCCATACAAAGCTTCATATGGTGCCATACCAATACTTGATTGAAATTCGTTGTTGTACGCAAATTCAATTAATGGCAAGTGGTGCTCCCAATCACTCCCAAAGTCTAATACACACAATCTCAACATATCTTCCAAGGTCTGAATCATACGCTCTGATTGTCCGTCGGTCTAAGGATGAAATGCAGTACTGAAAGTTAATTTCGTACCCATAGTTTTTTGTAAACTTCCCCAAAACCTTGACGTAAAGCTACTATCCCTATCTGATACAATCACTGCTGGAACTCCATGTAGTCTTACAATCTCTTTCACATACAACTTTGCTAACCTCGAAGGCTTAGTCATCTTGATTGGTAGAAAATGAGCTGACTTGGTTAATCGGTCAACTATAACCCAAATCTTATCATTCTTATTACATGATTGTGGAAATCCTGAAACAAAGTCCATTGTAATCTCGTCCCATTTCCATTCTGACACAGGTAAAGGTTGTAATAATCCCGCGGGTACTTGTCTCTCTACTTTAACCCGTTGACATGCCGAACATTCAGATACAAACTTAGCGACTTCACGCTTCATACCCTTCCACCAAAAGTTTTCCCTCAGGTTTTTGTACATCTTATTACTTCCCGGGTGCACTGAATATTTAGTACTATGTGCTTCCTTCAAAAGTCGTTCTTTCAAATCTTTCACATTCGGTACGCATAATCGGTTCACAAGCATCAACGCCCCTTGTTGCAAGATAAATCCCGGTCGTTTTCCCAAAGGTATCTCGTCCTTCATTTTGCACAAATAGACATCATTAAATTGTTCTTCCTTGATCTCATCAATAATATCTGGGTGTGCCATCATCGCCATCATTAAACCACCACTAGTCTCTGGAATCACATCCAATTCTAAGCGTTCCATCTCTTTTATCAACTCTTTTTGTTGTGTTAGCTCGTCGGCTAAATTTCTCGGCGTCTTCCGGCTTAATGCATCGGCTACTACATTCGCCTTTCCCGGATGGTACTCAATCGAAAGATCGTAATCCTTTATCAATTCTAACCATTGTCGTTGTCTCATATTCAAATCTCGTTGGGTGAAAATGTATTTCAAACTCTTGTGATCAGTGAATATCTCACACTTTTCCCCGTACAAATAGTGTCTCCAAATCTTCAAAGCATGAATTACCGCAGGTAATTCCAGATCATGAGTCGGATAATTAATGTCATGTGCCTTCAACTGTCTAGAAGCATAAGCAATCACTTTACCCCCTTGCATCAACACGCATCCCAACCCTTTGTGTGAAGCATCACTATAGATTACAAATCCTTCGATTATAGATGGTATTGTCAAAATAGGCGCCCTTGTCAACCTCAACTTCAATTCCTGAAAACTGTCTTCACATTCCTGACTCCATTAAAAAATAACACCTTTTCTCATTAACTTTGTCATCGGCAATGAAATCTTCGAGAAATATTCAATAAAACGGCGGTAGTATCCCGCTAATCCCAAGAAACTTCAAATTTCAGATACGGATGTCGGCCTCTGCCAATTAGATACAGCTTCTACTTTGTGAGGATCAACTGATACTCCATTCTTGTCAATCACGTGACCAAGAAAAGTAATACTAGGTAACCAAAATTCACATTTCTTGAATTTACCAAATAATTGTTTCTCTCGCAATCTCTGAAGTATCAACCTCAAGTGGTTCTCGTGTTCTATCTCACTCGGTGAATAGATAAGGATATCGTCAATGAATACAATCACAAAATCATCCAAATAATCCTTGAATACTCGATTCATAAGATCCATGAATGCGGCTGGTGCATTCGTAACCCCAAACGGCATGACTAAGAACTCATAATGTCCGTAGCGTGTTATGAAAGCTGTTTTCTCAACATCTTCGGCCTTCACTTTCAACTGATGGTAACCCGATCTCAGGTCTATCTTGGAGAATACTTGTGCCCCACGAAGTTGATCAAATAAGTCATCAATTCTGGGTAACGGGTACTTGTTCTTAATCGTTAACTTGTTCGGTTCCCGGTAATCAACACACATACGCATGGAGCCATCTTTCTTCCTTATGAACAATACTGGAGCTCCCCACGGCGATACACTTGGTCGGATGAAACCCTTGTCAAGTAGCTCTTGTAATTGGATTTTCAGCTCTTTCAATTCTACAGGTGCCATTCTATACGGTGCCTTTGATACGGGTCTTGAGTCTGGTATAACCTCAATAGTGAACTCGACCTCTCTCTCAATAAGAACATCTGGTAGGTCATCAGGAAATACATCGGGATATTCTCACACTATCGGAATGTCTTCTACTTTTATTTCGGTCGCCGAGACATCAATCACTGAACATAGAAATCCCTGACATCCCTTTTTTAATAACTTTCCCGCTCGGATAACTGAAATCAAGTACGGCGGCGGTGTAACTCCACTCCCTTGAAAGCAAAAGTTCCCATGCACCGGTGATCGAAAATTAACCTCCTTCCGTTTACAGTCTATGGTGGCTTGGTTAAGGGCTAACCAATCCATCCCCAATATCACATCAAAATGGTTTACCACAATCGGTATAAGGTCTACGATCATTAACTTCTCGCCTAGTTTGATCTCACAGTTCTTATATATAGTAGATGTCACTACCGGTTTACTAAGCGGCACAGCAATGGATAAATCATATCCTAGTGGAGCGGACTTAACATTCAAATGTTCAACAAAGTTATACGATACAAACGAATGCGTAGATCCTGAATCAACGAGTATGCGTGCTAAGTGCGAACATACAAGCACCATACCTGAGACCACTGTATTAGTAGCAGCCACGTCTCCAGGGTTCATCTGAAATGATCTTCCCTGACGTTGTTCCATCCTTTGTCCTCCGTCACTAGACTGCTTAGGCTTCGAACCACTAGAAGCCATAGAACTTGCCCCTTGTTGAAAACGCTTCTTTGGGCAATCCTTCGCTCGGTGTCCTAAGGTACCACAATCAAAGCACTTGAGTTGCGGGTAGGTCGCAGAACTCACACTGTTTTCCCCTGTAGACCTGTTCTAAAAGTTGGTCAGAAAACATCGACCGGTGTGTGGTCGGTTGCAAAGCGGACACAACGGTATGTTACTTGGTACTCTCCTGGAATCATTAAAACCAGAACTAGAGCCTCGTGAAAATGAATTCTTAAAAGATCCCCCCTGACTTCGGTCACCACCCTCATGACTTCGCTTTCCTTGGTGATTTTGTCTCGATCTCTTTATTCCACTTTCGGCTACAAGCGCCGTCTACTGTACTGCTGCAACAGTCGAATGCTCGTAGGTCTCTATTCTCAATCGGATATTATCCCTTAAACCCTCTTCAAATTTTCTTGCCCTATCTTCCTCTTCGGGCACTGAACCCTTTCTAAATCTCAACAATGCGTTATACTTGGAAGTATATTCGATTACAGTCATATCTCCCTGCTTCAAGTTATCGAATTCTCTTTTCTTTGCATTGTAGGCGGCTCGCGGAAAGAACAGGCAATTAAATTCTGCCTTGAACCCTTCCCAAGTAATCGGTGCCCCTTGATCTAGTATATTTACCCACCAGTTCTGGGTTTCACCCTTTAGCACATCACTTGTATTTTCAATCTTCTCCCTGTCGTTCATCGGAATAGATCGGAAAATCCTCTCCATGTCCATAATCCAATGTTCTGCGAGTGTTGGATCGGGTGTCCCATGAAATTCCATTGGTTTCTTTCGAGCAAACTGTTCAGATATGGATCTCATACCCCTATTTTCGGGTGCATGTACTACAGTTATTGGTTCTACTTCGATGTGGGGTGTGGGAGGCAGTCGCTCCGCTATATTCCGTATCATTTCCCCCATATTCCCCATCATCTCTGTCATTTCATTCATACGTCGAGTGTGTGGCGATAGTTCTCACTCTTCGTCACTCATGATTATAATCATGTAGTTCTCAATGCATAAACACTATGCATGTACAACAATAACAATATCATGAATGTAAAATAACATACATATGCATCAAACATCTCTAATATGTATGGATGCAATTTAGAACATGTGGCAATTCACTCAACACTCCTCTCGTCGTTGAAATGTTTCCCCCAAGTTTTGTTACCTCTAGCTCTGATACCACTAAATGTCACGACCCATCCCACTACGCGTGGAAATAGGACACGTGGCACGCCACCAAGGCTCATCCAAACATCATCTAACGATACGCAGCAGAAAGAACTTTAAAACAACCCTGGGTATTTTAAAACTTTAGGAAACATTACCCTCTGAGTTGAAAAATCCAATAAAATCAGAGTTGTAAAAAAATTTGGCCAATTGAATCCGATCAAAAGAAAACAGTTTTGAAAACAGAGGTCCAGTCGACTGATCGAGGGTCCGGTCGACTGGTGATCTCAACCAGAAATGTTTCAAATTATAACAGCCCATCCAGTCGACTGTGTCGGGGACCCAGTCGACTGGTGCCTAAAATTATCAGTCGACTGAAAATGTCCAGTCGACTGGTACCCTAATCCAGCAGAATGTCATGGCCTAAGGCCCCATCCAGTCGACTGTTTTCTCAACCCAGTCGACTGAATCTCAGACGAAGCAAAGCAGTAACCAATTCAACACAGCGATCCAGTCGCCTGGATCAAAAACCAGTCGACTGGTTTCTATCAGCAAAACCCAAAACTGCAGTTTTCCCAATCAAAGTTCTCCCAATTCCAAACCAATATTTAACCACTCTATTCCACCATTCAAAAACATAAATACAAGAGCGTTTACTAGGGATTACAAGTACTAAATCTAAGTTCAGATTATATTACAACATGCTACGAATTCTAATCCATGATTCTATTACAACATTTTATAATTTACCAATCCTTACACAAGTTTAGAATTTAAAACAAAAACATATACAAATGTGGTTCCCGGCGTTCCTCAACGTCCTCACTCCTCACGCTTCTTCTTGTCTTTCGTCTTACCTGCAATGGAGTACATCTCCACTGCTCAGCTATATGCTAAGCGTACAATTCTAAATGTATGCTTATATGACAGTTCATGATTTAAGCATCTAAAACACATAGAAATAGTCTCTAGGGTGAGTGGTACGCATTCATCCGGTCGATGCCGTAGGAGGCCCACCTCTCCCACGCATCTCGTACACTGGTTGGGCCTTCCTCCATACCAGGTACCGTGTACTGGTTGGGCCCACCTCCAATCCAGACACAACCACAATTCCAATTCCATTTCAATCACAATCAAATCACAATCCTCAAGGTTCGAGGAGCTTACCCCGGATGAATTTGCACCAAACTCCCCTTTGACTCAAGTAGACACATAACATGCCACATAAACAGTTATACGTGCTTTTCACATAATTTCACGTGCATAATTAACGGGCCTAATTAATACATGAATTTTGCCCGGATCCAAAGATATCAAAGTTGATGTTCAAAACATGAAAATCCATATATTTCATAGATCTAGAATTCATACCTCGTGCGATTCTCTTCAAACTTTGAAGGATCGTCTAGGGGGCTAATTAATCGTCGGATTTCAAATTATACACGATTCCTACGAGTTTTACCTGATTGTCCCCAAAAGTCTAGGATTAAGATTTTTACAAAAATTGGCCAAACACGGCCTAAGTAGGATCAAAACGTAGCTCTTACCTCCACGAGTTCAAATATGAAATCTGGAGAAAATCTGACGGACGAAAGGTCGTCGATCGGCGTCGCAAAGGCCGTTGGCTCAATCTCCCTTCTCTCTCCTCTCTCTCTAGATATTTTTGGAAGTTTGGATGAGAATGAAATCTCATCCACTTCTATATATAGACAAACTTTTTGGAAATTACGTTTACCTCCCCGCAAGTTTCTCAAACTTCTAAGTAACCCATGAAACTTCGCACATGTCCATTTTATAACTTTACGAGTGAAAATTATAAATTTCAAAAGTTTTCGACTAGGTTTCGTTTGGGTTCAAAAATAACGTCCGAAAACTATATTCTGTGGAATCTCTACCCAACCTACTTTTTTAATTAACGTATCACTCACGTTCTCACCACAGTTCTCAAAATTTTAACAAACAATACCGAAAATACCATAAATTATACTACACAGGTATAATTCACTATTCACAAAATACCATATAAGTCAAATAACATTTAAATCATATAAATGCCATTTACTCATGCTCATGCCATATGAACTACCATGTTCCCGTGTCCTCACTGACACCTTACTGTTGACCCACAGTCAACCTCAACTCAAATTATTAATAAAATTAATAATTTCAAAAATCTCAAATGATGCATTTTCAAAATCATAAATTTCTGGAACGGGTGTGACAACCCCTTCCCCCAAATCTCACTTCTGAAGAAATAAAGGATTTCAAAGATGGTTTGAACTATGTCCTGAAGATAGAAGACACCACTTCGACCGATGTTCAAGAGTTTTTTCAACAAATAATGGGTCAATGTAAACCAAAAGTGCCTTCTATAGATCCAGTAATGGCAATTGCTACATTGAGAATGTTCAGTAAAATTTCATTTGATGTTTTTGAAGATAAAAAGGTGCAGCAAGCTTTGAAGGTTCTAAGTCAATTTATGTTAGATAGTTTTGAAATTTTTGTACCAGACAAAGAGACAATCTTAGAGCTCATGTCATCCTTTGACTTCAATTGCTTCCTTCTTGAAAAAGTTGTCGAACAAAGGAACAGATTGGAAATTGACATGGAGTATACTACAGAGAAAACTCTTGCAATGAATCAGATAGAAGATTTTAATAAGAATAACTCTGCTATTGAAAAACTTTCTACCAAAAGAGACCATCTTCTAAAAGAACTCGAGCTAGTGGAAACTGATTTGAATGCTTTGAAGATCAATCAGGAAAATGTTCAAGCAAAGCTTCTGGCTCTGAAGACATAGTTTGAGCCTAAACCTTTGAAGACCCAGGAATCAATTTCTAGGCAAAAGTTCATACTCAGTCAATCAAATCTATATACCAAATCTTGGGACAATTTTAGATTGAAAGCCCAATTTATAGGAAAATCGGTATGAAAGAAGATACCAATAGGACTATGTAATTAACCAATATCTGGATTTTGTACTTACTTCGAATATAAAATGTATGGTCTTGTTTTTTTGAGTGTTACATTTCATTCTAGGCTTCTTGCTTCCCAAATAGTTGGATAATACTGCTTGAGAAATCTACCATTGATTTTCCTTATATAGACATAACCTTTCAAAATTTTCAAATGGTAAAATCTGCCTTTAAAAACTTTGTGGATTTGGAATGGACCTTCCCACTTAGAGGACCATTTCCCATACTTTGGATCTTTAGATCCAATAGGCAATATGGTTTTCCAAACTAAGTCTCCCTTATCAAAGGTTTTTGGTTGAACTTTTCTATTATAGCCCTTTGCTGTTATTCTCTTCTGTGTTAGGATATTATTAAGAGCATTGATCCTTTCTTCATCAATGTCTTCCAATTCAATAGCCATTGATGTTTAATAAGCATCCAAGGATAATTGGTCTGCTTCATAATTCAAATAGAATTAACTTTTATTTCAATTGGCAAGACTGCCTCATGACCAAAAGTTAAAGCATAGGGGGACACCCCTGTACTTGTTCGCTTCGAAGTTCTATTTGCCCATAAAACTTCTGGAAAAATCTCTTGCCACATTCTTGAATTATTTTTTTATGACTTTAGCCATATTTTCTTTTATGATTTTATTGGTTGCTTCACCTTGACCATTAGATTGAGCATAATATGGGATTGATTTTGACATTGTGATCCCCAATTTATTTGCAAAAGCAACCACATCCCCTTCGAATATGGAGGCATTGTCAGATACAATGGTTTGAGGAATACTAAATCTGTAGACTATATTTTCTAAGAATTTGATAATTGTTGTTTGGGTCACAGTCTGTATAGGTTCTGCTTCTACCCATTTAGTGAAATAATCAGTGGCTAAAATGATGAACCCATGACTCTTCGAAGAAGGGGGACTAATTTTTCCTATTACATCAATGGCCCAGCCTCTAAAAGGCCAAGGTTTTACCACATATTGAAAATCAACAGTGGGTAAATGCTTCAAGGGACCATGTTTCTGACATTCTTGACATCCTTTGGCAAATTCAATACAATCTTTTAAGATTGTTGGCCAATAAATGTTATGCCTTCGAAGTAACCACCTTATCTTAACCCCAGATTGATGAGCTCCACATAATCCTTCATGAATTTGAGCTATAGCCTCAACTCCTTCAAGATTACTTAAGCATTTTAGCAGTAATCCATCACTTCCTCTTTTAAATAATTTTCCATTGTACATGATATAATTGGCAGATTTCAATCTTATGCTTCGACTAGGCTTTTCATTCAATCCTGAGAGATAATCTGTGATTGGTTTTCTCAAATCATCATGAACATCCATATTTGAGATATTAACAAAAGGTAATATATCCACCAACATTGGTAATAATTTCCTATAAGTAACTTATTCTATCTCAACATCTTCAACACTTGCTCTGAATCCAGATGCCCTTTGAGCCACATCATTAGCTTCTTCATTACAACTTCTAGGAATATGCAAGAGATTTACATTATCAAATTTGGATAACAAATCCATTGTGGTATCATAATATATCTTTAGGATACTACTCATACATTTATATATCCCATTCATATGGTTTATAACCAACTGAGAATCCCCTAAAACATCTACAAATGTAGCTTTAAGATCTAACAGGGTTTTGAGACCCATTGTTAGAGCTTCATACTCAACTTGATTATTAGTACAGTAATTCGAATCAAGTTTATAGCCATATTTGGTTTTAATCTTCTCAGGTGATTTAATAATAAATCCAATGCCTGTAGCAAATTCAATTTTTGAACCATCAAACCATAATTTCCATGGACTAATGGTTATATGCCCAATTTCATAATTTCCCTCTGTTTCAAAGCAATTTGGATGGTCAGCCAAAAAATTAGTTAAGGCTTGCCCTTTTACTGCCTTTTGTGGTACATAAGGTAAAAAAAATTCTGACAAAGCCAAAATCCATTTACCAATTCGATTCCTCATAATAGGTTGAGTCAACATATTTTTGATTAGATCAAACTTAGCAATCACATAGACTTTAGTAGGAAGAAGATAATATCTTAATTTCATTACTGCAAAATACAAAGATAAACATAGTTTTTCCATAAAGGAATATTTGCATTCGACAGGATTTAAAAACCTACTAAGGTAATACACAACTTGTTCTTTCTTGTCATCATTATCCTAGGCTAATAATATCCCAATTGATGCTTCTGCTGCTGAGATATAAACTTCATGGGCCTATCTTTTCTTGGAGGCATTAACACTAGTGGTTTCACCAAATAATCCTTCAAGGCTTGAAAGGTAGTCTGATGTTTATCTTCCCACTTTAACTCTTCATGATCCTTCAATTTCAATAAAGGAGAAAAAAATCAGAGTTTTTCCAGCAGTATTCGAAATGAACCTTCGAATAAAATGAACCTGTCCTAGGAATCTTTGCAATTCCCTTTTTGTCGAGGGGGGTTTACTTTGAATAATTGCCTGAGCTTTATTCTTATCTACTTGAATTCCCTTTTCATGTACCAAATAACCCAGAAAGTTTCCAATACTAACCCCAAAGCACATTTTAATGGATTTAATTTGAGCTTAAAAAATTTTATTTTTTTAAATGCTAATTTCATATATACGAGATGATGATCGAATGTTTTGGATTTAACAATTATGTCATCTATATAACATTCTAAAAATGTTCCAATCATATCATAAAAATTAGCATTCATAGCTCTCTGGTAAGTAGCTCCTGTATTTTTCAAACCAAAAGGCATTTGTACCCACTCGAAGGTACCTATACTCCCTGGACATCTAAATGCGGTCTTATGAATGTCTTCCTCAGCAATACATATTTGATTATATCCTGAGTGACCATCCATAATAGACATTACAGTATTCCCAGCAGATCTATCAATTAATAGATTAACTATTGGCATAGGATATTCATCCTTAAAGCATCTCCAATGCTACAGTAAAATTCATTGTCAAAGCTAAAATTTGATAAAGTTGCACAAAATGTGTGCTCCAATGCAAGGTCATTTGAGTTGTCAAAATTTGAGAAAGTCATTTACTTTCTCAAATATAGTAGAGGATTTGGCTTTTGCCAAATTTTGACCATTGTACTTTTTTTATTGTTTTTTGTTCCTAGTGCACAACAACAATACAATGTACAACAATAATTGCTTTTTTATAAAAAAAAATATATCATTTTTTATTAGTTGTGGCAAAACTAGTGTTGACATTTTGGATGACTTTTTGCATTGGAGTATAATTGTCAAATTATAGATTTTTGACACTATAGAATTACTAAAATATAGGTTTGAAAGATGCAAAATAGCTTTTTTGCATTGGAGATGCTCTTAGGTGTGGCCAAATTAAAATTTTTATAATCAATACAGACTCTTAATTTATCATTCTTCTTCATAACTGGAACAACATTTGAAAGCCATTCAACGGTAGTTCTAATGAAGCCTGTCTTGAGCAACCTCTCGATTTCTTCTTTAATCTTCATGGTGACTTCTGGTGTCATCCTTCGAGGTTGCTGCTTTACCGGTTTATATCCAGCTTTGATAGGCAATTTATGCTCTACTAAGCTTCTTTCAAGTCCTGGTAATTCATCATAATCCCAAGCAAAGCAATCTCGAAATTCTTTTAATAACTCGACCAATTTATATTGGTCACACTTTCCAAGTTTAGAATTTAAATAAGTAATTCTATTTTATTGATGTGATCCTAAATTGATCTCCAATAGAGGATCATGTGATACTTCTTGTATCGAATTATCTGGCAGCACAGATAACTCTTCTCTGCCAACATCATTTAACTCTTGTGGATCTTCTTCAAAGACGTAATCTGACCAATTTATGGTCGAATCTTTTTCGATTCTTGATTCTAAATTTTCAATCATTAACTTTTGTAAGACCAGTCGAATGGTCTCTACTACATTTTCTATTTCTATAGGTGTGTGAGCCATTAAACCATCTTGTCATCATCTAATGGTTCTAAAGAACCAAATGGCATATCTGCCAAAATATCTGTAGACACCCCAATCTTGACCAAACGTCGAGTTAAGGGGAGTGATACCTCCAAGACCCGATGATGACAACGTCCGGCCAATCTAGGACTTCGAAAGATGATCCAAGCTCTTCAAAGGACTATCCAACTTTAAATGGAAAGCAAAAAGAGAAAAATGGAAAATAGAGCCCAAAACGGCACTTGACCTATTTTACGGCAGTCACGGGTTGCCGTTACGGCATTCCCTAACTGCCATAGCGGCCTCACCAATTGTTGCATTTTTACATCAAGTGCCGTAAAAAATGGATTCCCAGAAAAAAAAACGGTAGTCCCTGGAGTTGTCTACGGCATTCAATGAATGCCGTTCCGGCAGCCAGTGAATGTCGCGACAGCATTCAGTGAATGCCGCAGCGGCATTTACTGAGTGCTGCTTCCATCTCCGTTGAGTGCCGCATTTTTGTAACAGCCAGCTGTTATACATCACGTTTTGTACTATCAAAAGGACGCCTGAATTGGGGTTTTCTACTCTGAAATAACTGAAATACCCCCTCCAAATTTGTTTATAAATAGAGGATGAATATCCTCTTGCAAGGGGGTTGGTTGTTTTAAGGTTGGATTTTCTTTGAATCTAGAGGTTATATTAGTATTCTCTTTGTCTTAACTTTCAAAATTCTTCTTAAAATACAATTAGGAGTGAGTTTAGAGGAGTTTAAAGAAGGAGTTGTGTGAATTAAAGGTTGAAGAGCTTGATTAGTCTTTGAAAGTTCCTCACCACCACAAGTTGAGGATATTTTTGGAGGTAGACTCTAAACTAGTTGGGTTTAATTATAGTTTAATCATAATATACTTGAAGTCTTGGAATCTTCTTTTTTTTTCTTCTTTTTTCTTTTCTATTAGTCTTTGAGATTTATAAGACCCTCAATGTCTTACATGAATCCTTAGACTTGAAACCCTTTAATTCTCTTGTAAGCTCATGATTTACAAGGAAGTTGAAGTTGATATTAGTGCATTTGATTAATAAATCTAAACCTATCTCCATGGTTTAGGTTTGTTATGTTTAGGTCTCATGAAATTTCTCCATATTTCTTTGAGACCTTCAAGATATGAATGTAGTTAGTCTCCCATGACCATCAAATGGTAGGAGAGGTGGTGTGGTTCAAGCCAAGTTCCATAGCTCAAATTAGTTAACAAAGTTGTATTTAAATAAATGATGCAGTGATTTCACAATCTGTTTTTGATCATAGATTTTTAGTTGAACATTGAACCGTTGGAACTGAATGAAACCAACGGGAAAGTGTTTATAACTTAAATTTCTACCACTTTAATTTTTGTTTTAAGGTAGTTTCATGTTTGGAGTGGTTTGGTCAAGGGTTTTGTGGAACAACTATAATCTGTCCAGAGTTTTAGAACAGTGACACTCTTTTGAAATAAGCAAATCAGAACCTTAATCAGGCACTCTTGACCCAAAATAAATTTTTCTAAGTAGTTTAATGTGTTAGGAAGCTACCCTAAAAAAACCAAAGCATTTCTGATTTTTTTACTATTTTTATAAAATCATACAATCTCTCCATGACCTAGGGCTTAAACCATGTGTTAATAATGACTAGTTAAGCTTAAATACAGAGGCTAAATGATCCAAACCAAGGAATAATACAATAGCTTATTCTTGTTCATGTAATCATGCACATTCATCCATATAGATCGGTATTAGAATTCATAATTGCGTCATTTCATCTACTTGATAGAATTAAGCTAGACATTTAGGAATAATTGTCCGATATTATACATTCTCCCTAAAGTATGTGGACTAACCCTTGTTTTGCAGCGCACTTAAGGTACAACTTCTCAACCCTTTCTCTAGTTTACTTAATTCCTTGATTTTTTTATTGATTTTATGACCTCATGCGCGACACATTAGAATTAGGATCTTGCCTTATGTGAATACATGTGATTAGAGACATTTTCTTAGGTTTTACTTTCTATTCGTATGCATTGCACGTTTAATATTCGCGGCATGGATCCCGGGTAAGTTCCATAGTTCCCTATTTGCATATCATATCGCTTGTTACTTGAATTATGTGGTTTTTGAATGATATTTTATCACTTGCAATCTTACACCCTTTAGACATGCTTTTGTAATGTATGCTTATACATATGTATTAATTGGGGACACGCTTAGATTATTAATTCGATTAAAAGGATGTTAAGTAGAGGCTTATCGCGAGATAGGATGAGAGGGGGTGTTTTAGTCCGACAAGCTCCTTCTCCTCTCATTCCATAATCCCCAGACCTAGAAAATCTGATCTGGTTTCTTAAAAGATCAGTTTGCTTTAAAATAGTTTCTTAATTTTTCCTTTTAAAAATTAAGTGGTGACTCATTGTTTTATGTTTTGGAATTTGAAAAAGATTTTGAAAGAAAAGCTATGGGTAAGGAAAAATTGCGATATCCACAATATCCCAATTCTCTTCTGGGGATTTATCTTCTGACTCTTTAAGGTCAATTGGATTAACATTCTCCTAATATAATTGAGCTTCGACACAATTAGAACTTGCATGGAAAGGCTGAGTATCAGCCTCCACCGTTTCAATCTCACAATTTTCCTTCACAAGCAATAGTTTCTGATGCATTAAAGAAGGAACACATTGATTAACATGAATCCAATCTCTTCCCAATAAGGCATGATAACTAGGACTAGCATCTACCACAAAGAAAGCAGTTTTAGATTTGTTCGAACCTACTATAGTTTCAATAGGTATTACTCCTTTGGTATTTTTCTTATCACCAGTGAAGCCTGATATCATAATATGAGTTTGTATCAACTTTGAGTCTTGTTTATTAATTTTTTTCAAAGTGTTTTGAGGAATAATGTTGACAACAGCACCATTATCAACTAATATTTTATTTAAAAGAACTCCATTTAAACAAGCCTTTATATATAATGGTTTAAGGTGCTTAGTCATTTCTGCTGATGGTTCTTCGAATGAATATACATAATTACAATCACTAAAAATGAACTTAGGGAGATTTACCTCGGAGACATCTTCAGTAGATGCTACTAAAAATGAACTTAGGGAGATTTACCTCGGAGACATCTTCAGTAGATGCTTTCATTTCCATTTCTTCATTCATTTGTTGATCCTCTGTTGCTTCGAAGATCTTTAGTAATATGAATGTTGCAGTGTTAACTTCCATTTGCTCTAGAAATGTGCCAAACTGAATGTGTATATTCTCAATCTTGACAATCTCATCATTAGGTTTCATCTCAATGTTTCCCAAAACTTGAGATTCTACCACTGTCATTGCTTCATCCTCTTCATCAATGCTCATGGCCTTTTCCAATTCTAAAACTTTGGATTTAATGATGCTTTCCTCAGACATAGTATCATTATCAGCTTTCATATCTCTATTGAACCTAGGATTAGGCCTCGAAATATTACTGGAATCCATTTCGATCTCATTTTCTAATTCTTGACTTCGAGTCTGCATGTTAGAAAATTCCTTCCACATGATAAACTTCTTCTGAAGTCTCCTTTGCTGAGTCCTATTTATCACAGGAACCATCTTTTGGTTCTTTTCTTTAGGATGTTGAAGTACACGCCATGTATTCTTCTCAACCTGAGAAGGTTTGATCATCCTGTTTTTGTTTTAAGATCCTTGTTGTTCCATCATGCTTTTAATTCTATCATCTTGCATGACAAACCAATTTAGTACCCCTGGCACCAATGCAGGTCCATTTGATTGGGATGTTTCACCAACTTTTGGTGATTTATTCAAGGTTTCTATGTCCATCCCTGCTTGTACCACATTGGCTGGTACTAGTTTCGATGGTATAAATGGGGTTTGTTTTCCCTTTTGTACCATGTGATGTTTCTTTGGTGCATGAGGTGGGACTGGCCTCATATACTGCATGTTCCTTGGTGGTCGAACATAATTACCAGCATAAAATTCCTTGAGAAATTTGCTCTAAAATGAGCTATTGGTCTTGGAGCGTACCTTGCTGTCGTTGGCCCACTGTATGTCGAGGCTTGATAATTTGGACCTTTAAACTTCCCTCTCCCAACATTCATGATTGGCTGGAATGGAGGTTCATACGAAGTACTCACCTTCTTCTGTTCGAATGAGGGTTGTTTGTTTTTTCTGCCTGTTTTAGCCCCAACCCTTTCATAATAGAATTCAGCATATCTTTTCCCACAACCAATGTATAAGTTTTTTGCATATTCCTGGTTGAACACAGACAATTCAGGTCTTTTCTTTGCTATTTCTTCAAGCCTTTTCTTTTGGTACTCTGCCTTTGTAATTTTCCTTTCTTTGACTAGAGTTTCGAGGGAAATGTCATGGACATTGATGGACACTTCTTGTACTGTTGGGAATGGATTCTCGTCAACCCCCATCTATTTTTCAGGGAACTTCAACTTTCCTTTTTTGATCAGATCTTGAATCCTGTCTCAAAAAATAGTGCAGTTATTAGTTGAATGAGTCCAAGAATTATGCCACTTGCAGTATTTTTTGCCTTTTAATTCATCATTAGAAGGTAATTTTGTTTCATCAGATAACTTGATGATATTTTCTTCTAACTGATGATCAAATATTTCATCCAATTTATAGACATTGAATGAATATTTTTTGAATGATCCCTTAGATTTATATATTTCAGCAGAAACATTTTTCTTCACAAGACTTTTTCATGTGAAAGATTCTTTTCCTATTATTTCCGCAGCATTTATCTCACAATTAAGATCTTTGTAATATGTTTTCAATGAAGAAACATTCCTTTCATTTTCTTCTTCTAACAAGGCCTCATATCTAGAGACTCGAGCAGTTAATTCAACAAGATCTCTGAATTCTAATGCATCAAACTTCTTTCGAAGCCTAAATTCGAGACCATTTTGAGCCAACTTAACAAATTCAGGCTCTGGCAGAATAATTTTGCATTTTGTTCTAACCCTCTTAAACCTGTTTATGAATTGAGTAGCCTTTTCATCAGGTTTTTGATAGAGTCTGGCTAAATCAGCTATAGACACCTCTGATTCTGCCTGAAAAAACTGAGTATGGAAGGATTCTTCCATTTGTGTCCAATTATGGATCGAATTAGGGGCCAAATTAATGAACCAAGTAAATGCTGTATCTGTCAATGAACTAGGAAATAAACGAAGCCTAAGGTATTCATTATTTCCTGCATTAGCACACTGACTGATGAATTTTGCTACATGTTCTACTATGTATTGACTCCCATCTCCAGCAATAATGGCAAAGGTGGGGAACTTAAATCCCCTAGGGAATTCAATCCTATCAATCCAGTCAGGATAAGGTTTCCTATATACTGGAGTTTGTACCCCCCGAGCCATGGGTCCACAAACTTCATGGATTAAATTAATTATGTCATTTCTATCAACCATATTAGGTAGTTGTTGATGACCCAGTTGACCCAAAGGAGGGTTCATTGGTAGTATTGGAGGTGGTTGGGGAATATTGTCCATCCTTCTAGGATTTTCATTCCTTCGACCCACTTCTATTCCTGTAGGATCTGGTTCGAATATAGGATTGTTATTTACTCTCCTATTTAGGCCTATTACGTTTTCTCTAGGCCTAGGCTCTTCGATATTCACTGATCTATATATATATGATCTTGACCATGTCCTATATGATTCCCCTACACTCCTTCAAACATTGGAGGAATAGAATTAGGGATAGGCATATAGAAACTTTCTTGTGAACTAGGCCTATAAGGATGCTCATTTGCATGAATCATAGGATTTGGCTGAAATAAACCATGGGTATAACCCCTTTCATTCTGTCGAACCACAGAAGAATTTTCACCTGGCACCATTGCTGGTGCAAATTGTGGTATGTTGTTGTTAAGAGAAGTAATCAGAACATTAACATTCTGAATCATGTTTCCCAAATGGTCGAATATTGGTGTCAATTGATTCACCAAGTCATGTTGATTTTCTGAACCAATATTCCCATTATTTGGAATTGGATTCAAATTCTCAACTCCTACTTCTGGGCTTTCATTGTTTATATGATTCCCAGTATTGCTGCTTTGAGGATCTTGGTGTGAAGAACCACCAGTCTCAACATTATTAACACCAACATTGGCATTATCAACAGACCTATTGCTTCGAAGGTTTTTGTTTGCCATCTTTTGACACTTGAGTCCCACCGGGCGTGCCAAAAAATGTTTGGTTGGAAAATCTATATATGTGCGAGCGTGCCATGCAAGCATGTTGCCAATGTGTGTGATCCAAACTGCGCCTCACCAGACAGATTGTGGTGATGTTCGATGCCTTAACAAGGACTTTTATCGTGTAAAGAAATAACCAAGAGAACTTCGAATTAACTAAAGTAAAACTACTCCTATGAAAGAACAGTAAAGAAAAACAGTAAAACAGTGAAGTAATAAACTACTTTATTGAGTAAATTAAACTACAATCTAATCTTGAAGATAACTTCGAAGGTACCCTAATTCGAATTCTAAAGATAATGATAAAAGATACAATATATATAAAAGTGTATATGTGATGTTGATCAAAAAGATCCCTTCCAAACGCAAACTCCTTATATTTATAATCATCGAGGTTTCACAACAGTCTCATTTGAATGTTCCCTCTTCTTTTTAAACTGGTAACTGCTTCTCCACGTGGCACAGACTAGAGTTGATACCAATTCTTCAGTTATTCTTCTAATGATCAACACGTGTCCCTTGGCAGTTTATAATGTAAACAGCAAAACTGACTAACTGCCAATAACTACTTCTACGTCCAAATTCAAATAGTTAAGTAGTTTACCATGTCCTTTCCTTCGTGGCATCTTCTTATTGGCTGGGTTATTTCATCACAAACACAACCTTAAAAATACAGTTAGAACAAAAAAGAAAAAAAAAAAAAAAAGAAAAGAAAAAAAGAATCTAGATCAAATACTCTTTTTTGGTTCTTTGAAGAGATTGGACTTCCAATCATTATTCATTATCATGTTTGGCAAACTTTAAATAGTCTGGAAAGTGAATTTGTACCCACTTGAGTTTGATGTTTAATGCATTTATTTTCTATGCAAAAAAATAATGTTAAATACAGTGAGAACTGAAGAAAATTGTAAAGAATATATTGTTTTTGGTCCTTTGGAGAGAATGGAATTTTGTGGTCCTTTGGAGAGATTGAACTTCCAACCCTTTGCATTCACAGTCATTTTCTCAACGCATCGTTTGGATGGACCAATGAACAATCTGATGCGTTTGACTATGTTACTCCAATACGTACCCGTTTGAATACTGTTCAAAGAGCGTTTAACAAGCAATGTAAGGACAGTAAGGAAGGCATTCAAACTAGGCTTGTAAATGGATTGGATTTCTGCAATTCGAATCCGATCCGATAATAAAACCCGCTACGAAAATTTGAATCCGATCCGATCCGATAATAAATCGGCTACGAAAATCCGAATATGAATTTATTAGGATTTGGATAACCGAATATGTTAGAGAACACGAGTGAATATGAGTTAAGAGAAGAAATCTGACATACAACCTTCACCAGCAAACAATCGGTAAATTTAAGCCAAAATCTGATTTGACTATTTTTTTTATTTAAAAAAATAAAAAAGTAATAATCTAGGATTCAAATTCTTATCTGATCGGCTCGGGTCTCATCCGTTAAGTACACATATATTTGAATTCGGATTCGGATGTTACAATCGGAGTCCTTATATCATATTCGAATCGGATCCGAATGAAAATCCGCTTCGTTTACAGGCCTAGTTTGAACAATCTTATTTTTCATTTAGTTAAAGATTGTTGTATTTTTATAAATCGGGTTCTCTTAAAGCTCCCTAAGAAAGGCTTCACACTTACAAGGGTCTTGTTTTCGTATATGTGAGTTTAATTGAGAGATTTGTTAGGTCTAGTGTTAGAGCCTAACTCTTCCTCAACAAATCTTCACATTATATATAGTGGATTTTTTGTTGCTCTTCGCCCGTGGCCATGGATGTAGGCATGTTGCTTAACCGTGGTTGCTATTGTTTCTTCTATTTCTCTGCATCTTTTCTATATCTACATCACTACATCAGTACAGTACTCTGTTTCTTTACGCCAAACTATTTGAGTCCACTCTGTCACAACAAATTCTAATGGCAATCGTAACCACTTCACAAACGGGATATGCCATACGTATATTGTAATTTTAAAAGATATGGGCAGGACAGTAACTATTCCATGATGGTGAAATGTGAGATATACCAATACATGAGAAGTTATCTTATCGGTGTGACTTTCATTGTGAGTTTTCAAGTATTATGTAGGTCTCATATGGATCTCGCAGTAACAGAGAGATGACAGTAGTCATCACACAGTGTGACTGTTAGTGTCACGTGAAATAATTAATATACGTACATGTAGGGGTGTAAATGAGTTGAGCCGCCCAACAATGGCTCGAAGCTCGGCTCGATAAAGACTAGGCTCGGCTCGTTCATTTGAGCTCCTAAACACGATCAATTAAGACTCCTGAACAGTCTTGTGAAAAAACTCGTTAATAGGTTTGATAAAGAGCTTGTACAGTGAATTTTACATACATATTTATTATAAAACAATAGCATTTTAGAGAAAATATGACATATATTATAAATAAACTTGATAAATAATTATTTTATTATTAAACTAAATAGTTTAAAAGGGCGCGTGAAAAAGCTCGTTAAAATACTTACGAGAAAGCTCGTGAATACTTGAAAACTCGACTCGATTGAGCTTGTGAGCAAACTCGCAAGCTCATAAGAAATCTTACGAGTAGACTCAGCTCGGCTCGTGTACACCCTCCATACATACATAAGTGCATACAACTGTACATAATGAAGAATATGAATATGAACAAAAGACTCGTTCGTTTGTTGACTGCAAAAGTTGGATTTATATTGGATCAAAACTATCCTACAGTACTGGGCCTGGCATCAGACAATCAGACTATCCTCTTCATTCTATGGACCACCTGACAGTAATGGACTCAACAAGACAAAGTTATGAAATGGATTTTAAGCCCACTTCTGTTTTCCACCACAAAACAGGAGTTTTCCCTAATTTTCAAATAGAAAATTAGTGTTAAATCCTCCGTTAAGAAAAGATATTGGTTAAAGGATATAATGAAAATTTTTGTAGTGAAAAGTCCTTCAACCCAAATTTTTTTGTTAGAATTAGACAAAATTTTTAATGTTTTTGTGAAATTTCACTACAAAGCACAAAATCGTAGGGACTTTTATCCCCGTTTTATATGAGGGACCTTTCACTGTAAAAAAAAAATTCATTATTAGATCTAATGCTTTAAAAATTATTCTAAAATAGATTCAACCCTAATTACTTTTTTTCTGATTGGCAAGCCTATTAACTTTATTAAAGCAAGTGACTATAGTAGCTAGAAAGGCAAGCTGGAATCACGTAAAATGTCAAAATAATCACACCAAATAATAATTACCAAAATAAAAGCAACCTAATGTACGAGATTTCTGCCATTTTCTAGAAAGCGTTTACATATACCCATCTTTTCCTACTACAGAAACAGGTAGCTAGTTTAACACAATACAATAGTTAAATACTTTGAAGGCTTAGTTTGGTTCCCGAACTTAGTGAGGGAAAAGAAAAGAAAACATCGAGGAAAATATTTTCCTTTCTTTTGTTAATAAGGTAAGTATGAAGGAAAAGAAAATGAGTTGATAAATAAATTAAGGCCAAATTATACTTTAGTCCATTAAAGTATACACCTGTTTTCAATTGGGTCTATAAACTAGTTTTATTTTGCAATTGGGTCCATGAACTCCAAAAATTCATTCAATTAAACCCAAATTCTGACAATGTTAGCTTAAATTATTAGCAATTGTCACGTACGTTGCGCGTAATGCTTACCTGTCACATGTTAGGATAAGACAAACACGGGAGACTGTGAATGACTAACAAATTATGTGATTTTGGGTATAATTAAATGCAATTTTGGATCTACTCCAATGTGTTTTCGAATGTGATTGAACGCGATTTCGGATCTGATTGAATGCAATTTTTTGCACTAATCACAATCTACCGTATTTGTCTTAGCCTAACATGTGACAGGTAAGCATTACGCGCAATATACGTGACAATTTCTAATAGTTTAAGCTAATATTGTCAGAATTTGGGTCTGATTGAATTCCTAATTGCAAAAAAAAAAAAGAAGTTTATAGACCCAATTGAAAACATATTATAGTTTAATAGACCAAAGTGTAATTTGCGCATAAATTAAACATTTTGAATTTTTTGAATCATTTCCCTTCTTTTTGGCTTACTTTACAATTGTATTCCAGAATTTTTTGATTTTTACAAGGAATTTTTCTTATCATAGTTTCCTCTCTTTTTCTTTTTTTGCCTTTCTTCTCTAAATCTACAAATTAAAACAGAGCCAAATCTTAATCTTTCAACTTTCAAGTAGAACTTATCATATGGCTAGTTTAATACAATTAGTGGTGTCGACAAAATCGAATGTATTGAACCAATCGACCGAACGGATCATGCAGTTCGTTTAGTTTTCATCAAGATTGTGCTATGGGACAATTGAACCGAGCCTAGCCGAAAAAATACCCCAAAACGGACCAAGCCGATCAGTTCGGTTGGTTTTGATTAAGATTGTTGTGGGAAAACCGAACTAAACCGAGGAAAAAAAAAACAAAAAAAAAAAAAAAAAAAAAAACAAACAAAAAACCACCCACCCGGAAACCACCGATACTTACCGAACTGAAGTCATTGGTCTTTTTTGAAACCAGAAACTGAACCGATCACACCCTTAAATACAACAATACAAAACATGATTGTGTTTTGCAACAACAACTTGCTACATGAATGGGCTTAATGGAGAAAAAAACTATATAGCCAAACCAGGCCCGCTCAGATAGAGAGGCCCATGGGCAGTCTCAATGTTCCCTTCGGTAATTGTAAAGAATTGAGTTATAATCCAAACAGGTTACATAATAGTAATACATCTTAGAGCAACTCTAATGGGATATAAATGGGTATCCAAAATTAAAAGATGTCAAAATAGATCCCTACATCCCAAACATTGCACTTCAATGGGAGATCCAAAAGGGGATCCATTATGGAAATTTATAGTTTGGGTCTCCAAAGTTAAAGCCTTTGGAGAGAGAAAATGAGGGGATCAATATTTGATGGGAAGATTATAGCCATTGTTTGTGATTAAAATAATATTTTTAGTGTTTCTCTGGTTGAGATACATAAAAAAATATTAAACAATAAAATGACTACTGGTTTTGGGTACTATGGTTGGAGTGCATAAGATTTATTTAGTGTGCAAAACACTATTCAAGTAACCATATAGTATTTTGGATAGGGGTGGCAATCGGGTTGTGTCGGGTCATAATCGTGTCGGGTAATTGTCGTGTCGGGTTATAATCGTGTCATTCTTAACGTGTTATAATCGTGTCGGGTTATAATCGTGCCAGGTCATATACGGGTCACCCGTCTAACCCGTGTAGGGTGTCATCGGTTCAGTTCAGTTCGGATCGAATCGAATTTTTTTATTTTTGATTTTTTTTCATGTTTTGAAAACCAACCGAAGTGGTCGGTTCGATCTATTTTGCCAATTTTGGTGATCAGATCAATTTTTTAGTTGTAAGTAATTTAAGAAACCCAATCGGTTAGCTCGGTTCGGCTATTCGAAATAAGCTTACAGCCCTACTAAGAACACAAACAAGTCTTCCATCAAATGTATAAATTATTAACACGTACATCTTAAATACCAAAATACTACAAATATAGCAATATCTAATTATTATAAACTTAACACACAAGCACATCCACACAAACTGAATAAGAAGAAATATTGTTTTTACTAACAGTATAAAAAAATTTCTTTACTTGCCATCCATCAAGAATCAAGATTAACAGTTGTATTTATCTAATTGACTGATTTGTCTCCCTCCCAATCCAGCAATCTTAGCGGGCTTCCTCCTTTTTTTTTTCTTTCTTTTTTATTTTTTAATTATTTTTTATTTTTATTGTTTATGCAATGCTTGATGCATGAATGCTTCCAGGCTCCAGCTTCCTTCGTCCCTTATTAGTTATTAATTATTATTTTTTTATTACATTAGTTATTAATTATTATATATAAATTTACTTGTTTGGTAACTTGGTAACTACTATTTTTTTTTTTGAGCAAAAAAAAAAAATAAACAATTTTAGTTTATATATATATATATCTATATATATTTTAAATATTTTTTTTCACTCTCTAAAAAAAATAATTTAAATTTTTTTTTTTAAATTTTATTATGTTACTTTTATTTTAGACTTCCAGATTATTAAAAAAGTATTTTTAAAACTAAAAAAAAAAATACCCCAACTACACTTAAATACTTAATCGGGTCAAACGGGTTAGACGGGTTGACCCGCTTCAACCCGTTTATTAATCGTGTCAAAATGGTCGACTCGTTTATGACCCGTGCCCTTATACGGGTCACCCAAACCCGTTTATTTTCGTGTCGGGTTGCCGTGTCGGGTCGAAAATTGCCACCCCTAATTTTGGATACCCAAATTTGATTACCACCCTTAGAGTTGCTCTTAATGACATCTCCAACACCTCATCAATAGTTTATTTATGAATACACAAATATATATATATATATATACATATACGGCCAGGCTCTAGAGTGAACATGGTAGATTGAACATACCCAGTGAACATTTTTTTTTTTTTGGCCTGAAAAAATCCGTGAGCTGCCATGCTGACCCGCGCGCGCCCCACTGACTGCGAGTTTTTTCAGGCAAAAAAAAATTTATTCACTGAGTATGTTCACTCTACCATATTTACTTTAAAGTCTGGCCGTATCTATATATATATATATATATGTGTGTGTGTGTACCGTATGCAGTTAAGCAGTATAGTAATTTAGATGATAATTATGAAGAAAAAAATAAGGCGCATGACCCACGAGGTTGAAAATGGAGGCGAAGAAGGAGAAGAAGTTTCATTGAAGTTACAGTTTAAACCGACATCCCAACCTCCCTATTCGATGTTGCATCACTAATTAATCCACATAGAAAATGTGTGATCAATTAAAAACTTAAAAGATACAGTAAGAACTGAAGCACAGAGTAGGAATTGATTTTGGTCCTTTGGAGAGATTGAACTTTCAATCGTGATTTCTAGTCGTGTTTGGCAACCTTAAAAATACAGTAAGAACTAGGGGTGGTAATTCTCGACACGACACGGTAACACGATATAAATTCGACACGAATTAAACGGGTTTGGGTTTAGCTTAGATGGGTATGAGTCATAAACGGGTTGACCCGTTTAACATGATTAATAAAACGAGTTGGGTCATGTTTTAATTGGGTCAACCCGTTTAACACGATTATAGAGGGTATTTTTGAAAATATATTTTTTTTTAATACATTTTTTTTTAAAAAGCAAGTAATTTTTATTTATTTAAATTTTTTTTTTGGAAGGAAAAACAGTGTTAAGAGTATTGCAATCATGTTTTTTAGGGATACTTATTAACAAAAAAAAAAGAAACATAGAGTTTGACGGCATATGTATAATGTATGTGCCTTTGTGTCCTACCTTTACAATAGTTAGATATTGTTATATGGGACTTAATTAGTTAAAATTTGGGATAATTGATCATTTACTGTACGTTGTTGACTTGTTGGTGACTGGTACATTAGGTGGGAAGACTTGTGTTCTTATAATCATGCCTCTTCATTTTTTTTTTCTCTCTATGTTTGGTTTTTTATTACATGAAATCAATCTATTAAATAGGTCATGTTATACAAGCAAAAAAAAAAAGTTACGAGAAAATGACTTGTTCATTACACGGGTTGGTGGGTTAAATGGGTGACACGTGAATTGCATTAGACGGGTATGGATTTAGATTTTTGACACGTTTAGAAATAACACGATTATTGACATGGCACGATTATGACACGACACGATTATAACCCAACATGACCCGATTGCCACTCCTAGTAAGAACTGGGAAAAAAAAAATGAATAAGAAGAAGAAGAAGAAGAAGAAGAAGAGAGAATCTAGATCAAATACTCTTTTTTTTGGTACTTTGGAGAGAGGGGACTTCCAATCATGATTCATTATCATGTTTGGCAACCTTTAAATAGTATGGAAAGTGAATTTGTACCCACTTGAGTGAGATGTTTAATGCATTTATTTTCTATGAAAAAAAAATAACATTAAATACATTGAGAACTGAAGAAAATTGTAAAGAATATATAGTTTTTGGTCCTTTGGAGAGATTGGAATTTTTGGTCCTTTGGAGAGATTGAACTTCCAACCCTGACCCCTTGTGCTTGCATTCACAGTCATTTTGTCAACGCAGGGCCGGTCTTGAGATTTTGGGGGCCTTAGGCGAACTTACAAAATGAGGCCTATAAAGTAGCATGAATCAATTATCAAATCTAGAAATGTACTTCCTAAAAGCCATTTGGGTCTACTTGGTCATTTTTTTTGGTCTCTTTGGGATATTTTTAAAGGTGAGAAACCTAAATTACCTAAACAACAAATCTGTTGATTCAAATCCAAATTTAAAGACTGCACAATTTACAAGCATCTCAAGAAAAACTAAAAAATAGCATGCTGAAATTTTCCCATTAACAAAAACATGCTGAAATTAACAATTCGAAATCAAAACAGCACCATTTAAGCACTTGTCATGCATACATATGGTGTGTAGAGAGGGAGAAAGTGAACCGGACAACGCTTAATTAGTACGAGAATGAAAGAGTTAGACAGCCAAAGAGACATAAATCCCAAACTTGGGACCAAAGTTAGGGCATGTTTGGGCCTTTTGGGCTTTAAAAATATGGCTACTAGTAGTATGGACCAAGGGACTTGGGGGCCCTCAAATTGTGCAAATATTATGGGGCTTTAGGCGTGGGCCTCATTTCTTACACTATAGGGCCAGGTCTGTGTCAACGCATTGTTTGGATGAACCAGTGAACAATCTGATGCGTTTGACTATGTTACTCCAATACTACCCCGGCTGAATACTGTTCAAAGAGTGTTTAACCGGGAATGTTAGAACGGCAAGGAGGGCATTTAAACTAGGCCTGTAAACGGATTGGATTTCTATAATTCAAATCCGAT
The DNA here is from genome assembly GCA_033977485.1 of Hydrangea macrophylla. Taxonomy (NCBI): domain Eukaryota; kingdom Viridiplantae; phylum Streptophyta; class Magnoliopsida; order Cornales; family Hydrangeaceae; genus Hydrangea; species Hydrangea macrophylla. The sequence continues at coordinate 89,267,620 of CM066996.1, read as the reverse complement.
CCGATAATAAAACCCGCTACGAAAATCTAAATTCGATCTGATAATAAATTCGCTACGAAAATCCGAATCCGAATTTATTAGGATTTGGATATCTGAATCCGTTAGAGAACACGAGTGAATATGAGTTAAGAGAAGAAATCTAACATACAACCTTCACCAGCAAACAATCGGTAAATTAAAGCCAAAATTTGATTTCAAGATTTTTTTTATTAGGAAGAAAAAAAAAAGAGAGAAAGTAATAATCTCGGCTTCGGATTCTTATCTGATCGGCTCGGGTTCCATCCTTTAAGTACACATATATTTGGATTCAAATTCGGAATCACAGATATTTGAAAATTATGGAATCACATATAATATTTTACAGATTTTACAAATAGGTCCTCCTAAAATTCACCCAGGCCCCTCCTGGGCTTTTAAAAATTCTAGATTTAGATGCAATATTTTATACATTTTAGACACATGCCCTCTTGAACTTTGAAAATTTTAGATTTATATGCAATATATTACAGGTTTTAGAAACAGGCCTCCTAAAATTACACGATTTATCCCAAACTAGGGTGTGTTAAACCAATTTTACAGTTTTACACATAATTGTGTATAAGTGGATCTAAAAAAATTCGCCTCAGGGGCGTTACCTCCGAACCCCTGTATAGAGACCTCTTATGACCAAAAATCATGTGTATGAGTGTGACTGTCACGTGAAATAATTAATATCCATACATACATCAAGTGCATACAACTATACATAATGAGGAATTTGAATATGAATAGAGGTGTCAAACGGGCTGGGCCGGGTCGCACCCGGTCAAAGTGGTCCCCGAGAGGGCTTCGGGTCGGGCCGGGCCGGGTTTCACCAAACATCGAGTCGGGCCGGAGCGGTCTTGGGAGTGGAGGGGGTGTGTCCGCCCCGGACCGGTGGCCCGGGCCTAGCGGGCCAGACATCGGGCAAGACGAGCTAACGGGCTTTCTTCAATTTTTAGAGTGGGTCGTGGCGGGCTTTGGGCCGGGCCGAGCCGGGCTTTTTCACCATTTTGGGTCGGGCCATGGACAGAAGGATGGGTGTCCACCCCGGCCCGGGGTATGTGAACCGGGTCGGGCCTTGTGGTGGACCGGACCGGGTTTTTAGCGCCAAAAACGGGCCGGGTCGGGTCAACCTGGCCCGATTGACACCTCTAAGTATGAACAAGACTCGTTCATTTGTTGTAGGGGTGGCCATGGTTCGGGTGAGTCGGGTTTGACCTCCACCCGATCATCCATCCGAACCCCATCGGGTTATGAGTTTAGAATCCGTCAACCATCCATTTAGTCGGGTGAAATCGATCCGTCGGTTTCGAGTTGGTTCGGGTTGGTTTCGGGTGAAACCCGACAAAAAGAATATATCATATTTTCATCAATTTTACACCCTGATAGTGTTGAGTTTATTGTACCCAACTGCAAAGCATGACCCTGTTATTCACCATTTCACCTTCTTGCAAACTTTTTAGGAAGACATTCAATTTAACTTACTAATAAATAAAAATCCTACATATACTTAACAAGCAAAGAAAAATGAAAAACAATTATACAATCCACCATCAGATTCATACAACATACTAAAAACAAAATTGAAAATGACTTCCATAGTTCCACCACATATATTGTGTTTTTTAAGTTTTCAATAGATGGTCGAGTCGGGTCGGGTGATGTCGGGTTTGGATTATAAAAACGGACAATCGAACCATAAGCAATCGGGTGTGGCTTGAGAAAACCATGACTCATCCAACCATCCGCCAAAACCACTCAAATCCCTTCGAGTCGGTCGGATTGGGTCGGGTTGGTCGGGTCTCAGGTTGGGATGGCCAACCCTAATTTGTTGACTGCAAAAGTTGGGTTTTTATTGGATCAAAACTATCGTACAGTACTCAGCCTGGCATCAGACAATCAGACTATCCTCTTCATTCTATGGACCACATGACAGTAATGGACTACAAGACAAAGTTATGAAATGGATTTTAAGCCCACTTCTGTTTTCCACCACAAAACTATTTTTCAAATAAAAAATTAGTGTTAAATCCTCCGTTAAGAAAGGATAATACTCCCTCTGTCCTATATTTAGAGTCTTTGATGTCATTTTTTGATGTCTTATTTTAAGAGTCCTCTTTAAAAAGTCAAAACACTTTAATACACACTTTCCAAATTTGTCCTTTATTATATCTAACTCTTTCCTCTTTTTTTTTTTTTTGATATAATACTGTAATTTTGAATTTCAAAAAGGGTAAATTTTGAAAAGTTGAAAATCTCACCAAAATCAAGGTTGTCCCCTTAATAAGTTAAAATTCCTAAAAGAGACTCTTAATATGGGACGGAGGGAGTAGTTAAAGAATATAATGAAAACTTTTGTAGAGAAAAGTCCTTCAACTCAAAAAAAATTTTTTTGTTAGAATTAGACAAAAATTTAACGTTTTTGTGAAATTTCACTACAAAGCACAAAATGGTCGGGATTTCTATCCCTGTTTTATATATGAGGGACCTTTCACTATAAAAAAAAAATCCTTATAAGATCTAATGCTTTAAAAAGTATTCTAAAATAAATTCAACCCTAATTACCTTTTTTTCTAATCGGCAAGCCTATTAACTTTATTAAAAGCAAGCGACTATAGTAGCTAGAAAGGCAAGCTGGAATCAAGTAAAATGTCAAAATAATCATACAAAATAATAATTATCAAAATTAAAACAACCTAATGTACGAGAAAGCGTTTACATATACCCATCTTTTCCTACTACAGAAAACAGGTAGCTAGTTTAACACAATACAATAGTTAAATACTTTGAAGGCTTAGTTTGGTTCTCGGACTTAGGCTTAGTTTGTTCCCCACATAGCTTTTTAAAAGGAGTTTATGAAATTAATTTATTATTAAGTTATTTGATAATTTTATACAAGTGACATACTACACTTCAAAAAGACATCATGAAATCAAAAAACAACCTTGAGCTTAAAAGCTCCATTCTAGAGCTTTTAAAAGCTCCTCCCAAAAAAGCCCTAAGTTCAATTTTTGCAAAGCTCATAAACTAATTACCAAATGAATTAACATGAAGTTGTGTTTTAAAAAAGGAGAAGCACCAAAATGGGCACCAAACTAAGCCTTAGTGAGGGAAAAGAAAAAGAAAACATATAGGAAAATATTTTCCTTTCTTTTGTTAATAAGGAAATTATGAAGGAAAAGAAAATAAGTTGATAAATAAATTAAACATTTTGAATTTATTGAATCATTTCCCTTCTTTTTGGCTTACTTTACAATTGTATTCCGAATTTTTTGATTTTTACAAGGAATTTTTCTTATCATAGTTTCCCCACTTTTTCTTTTTTGCTTTTCTTCTCTAAATCTACAAACTAAAACAGAGCCAAATCTTAATCTTTCAACTTTCAAGTAGAACTTATCATATGGCTAGTTTAATACTATTAGTGGTGTCGACAAAATCGAATGGGCTGAACTAACCGACCGAACGGATCATGCGGTTTGTTCAGTTTTCATCAAGATTGTGCTATAGGACAAGAATCGAACTGAAAAAATACCCCAAAATAGACCAAACCGATCAGTTCGGTTGGTTTTCATCAAGATAGTGTTGCGGGAAGACCGAACTATACTGATAAAAAAATAAAAATAAAAATAAACCCACCCTGAAAACGACAATACGTACCGAACTGAAGCCATTGGTCTTTTTTGAAAGAGTAATACTTGGGACACAACTTTTTATATACAATAAAATATGTATCTATCTCTCTCCTATATCATTATGGGGTCCAGTGACATCAGAAGAGAGAGATAGACATATCTTTAGAAAAAAATGTATAAAAATTATGTAAAGGTTGTATCCAAGTATTACTCATTTTGAAACCAGTAACAGAAACGATCACACCCTTAAATACAACAATAGAAAACATGATTGTGTGTTGCAACTTCTTCTTGCTACATGAATGGGCCTAATGGATAAAAACTACTCCATATAGCCCAATCGGCCCGTTCAGATAGAGATGCCCATGGGCAGTCTCAATGTTCCCTTCGGTAATTGTAAAGAATTGAGTTCTAATCCAAACACAGAGGCTACATAATACATCTTAATGACATCTCCAACACCTCATCAGTCATTTATTTATGAATACATATATATATATATATATATATGTGTGTGTGTATGTGTGTGTACTGTATGCAGTCAAACAGTATAGCAATTTTGATGGTCAAATTGTGTAGTAGCTTTGAAGCCTACCAAACTGGAACGCAGTCTAACAGCTCTTAAAACAGTTATACGTAGGCCATGGATTACATGGCTCTTATATTCATGCATATTAATATATACATATATATATATACACACAGACTCATACATATATAAAACATAGGAGTACATCATATAATTGAAACAAGTGAAAATGAGCTTCTCAGAAGGAGAACCACCGGCCTAATTGCACACGTATGACTTATACTAATCACCCACTCAAATGGGAATTCACTTACTTACGTTGTGTTTGACCACGTGGAATTGGAGCATTCAAATTGGAATTACATGAAATTGACTTTAACTTTGTACCACTGTGTGCAATTTCAAATCCAATATCCGATTCAATGTTCCCAAACGAAGCATTACTTCACAATGACAACATATTTTTATTAGGACCATGACTTCATTGGTACAGATATTTCTCTTTCAATAATTTGTATATATCCGAAACTCATGTTCGTTTAAAAATGATTAAAACAGGATATATCATGGAAAAGTTATTTAGTAAGATTGTATGAAGTGTTGTGACATCTTAATCACGTAACCTTTAAAAATAGAAGGTGTATGACAAGTAATGACAACATAATTGTTATTTAAAGTCATCAATTATTTTTCATGTCCACTTAAAAATAGGGGCAATATGTACCCATACAATTGGAAAGTCATGTCATACGTCACGTCATCAGTGTCATGGCGTAGAGTAACGGTCTTACTAAATAATTTCTCCATGTTGAAATATAGTCTTGATCTTATTGGTTCTTATGAAAATTAATATTATGCAGCATTGATAAAGAGTCATTCCTTGTGTTATTTTTAAGCCAATCATAAAATCTTCTATATACCTAAAAAAAAAAGGGTATGCATACGCTTACGAATCCTTGGTAGTACCAGATTTTTTTTATTTTTTATTTAAATGGAAAATGTGAGAAAGTGGTGATGTCAACGCACTAATATTGGTGTTGCTGACTATCTACTCTCTACACACACAACTATTTGAACCTGATTATTTTCTAATCCATTAAACCAGTTCTTATATTACGTCAAATGACCTCATGTTGCCTATTTTGGAATGATGAAATCAGATACAAATCCAGGTTCAGGTTAAAATCAAGTCTCACTTTTATTTGCTCTTGTATAAGTCAGTGTTATATTGATTTGATAAAAGATTAGTTCTAATTAGGTCATTAATTCTAAGTCGGGCGGACACAAACTGATCCTATATATTTAAAATGAAATTTACACCTGCATAGGTTGACATAGTTCAAGTGGCAAAGAGCTTGACATATATAAGTTCCCTCCTATGCATAGATTCGATTTTTGAACCTCATCCCGGCACCCTTCCCCATATCACAAAATATATACATATATATATATATATACACACACCCGTAGTACTTCTTAGAAGTTAGAACACATCCCATTGGAATCTAATATTGTTCTTGTAGAAAGATTAATTGAAAATATTAAGAGACTATCCCTAAACATCGGACAAAGGAAGCATCTTCTCATACACATGTCAAGAATAACTCTTGCCTATACAACATTTTGTTTTTCGTTCACACCAATACTATATCCAAACAAGTCTTTAAACCGTCCAAGGCAGCAATCTTTGGTTAAGTAAATACCTCATTCTTGCCCATAACGCCCAAAACTAACTTCTAAGTTCTGTCAAATATTATTTAAATTACTTAAAATCTCAAAGTTGTGAAACTGTCCAACAAAGCAATCTTGGTTAAGATACCTTGTCATTCTTACCTGGCAACTTCCTGTTTACGTGTGAATGACAGATCAACTCCGTAATGGACGCTTTCCAACTTTTGATTGCGCGCCTATGAGTCATTAGTGTAGTACGCATGATTAGAAAACCAGAATAGTAGATTCTAAGACCGCGTTTGGATAACTTGGCTTTGACACAACATGGCATATATTTGTATATATTCTGATTCTCCTAGGCGGCAAGGCATGAAGTCATAATTTTTCTCTTTAAAAAACAAAAGAGAATACAATTTGTGCAAGTAAACCATGCACTTTTACTTCTCAAAATCACAAAAATACCTCTTTTTTTTTTTAATAAAGCTGAAATAAAAAATTATCTTTTGAAATAAACAACCGAGGAATGCTAAATACACCTCTCAGCAAAAAAAAAATACTAGATACACCTAAGAAATACACATGCTGACTGGTTCACTAAAAATTCTCTTTAGTTATCAAATTAATTTCAAATTTGTATTTTTTAGATTTTCCTAGCATTTTCTATGCCAATATGATAAGTTTAAAACATACCAAATAACCGATTAATATGAAAAGTTTAAAATACCAAATGTAATAGAAAATTGAACAAGGAAAAGAGAAGTGAACTTACAAAATTTTGAGTTTATAATTTCTTTTTTTTTTTTACATAATTTTATTTTCTCCGTGCTCTTTTTATCAAAAAATAAAAGAAAATAAATTCTTTTCTTTTCTTTTCTTTTTCTCACTAACTTAAACTCAATTGAAGGACACTAACCTATATATGATTACTTCTAATAAATAGTCCTATTTATTATTATGGATACACCCATGCCATTTCACAGTTTGATATCATAGAAATACTCCATTATAAATATATAATAATTCTATTATATAAAATTTCGATCATGTGTCATTAACTTTTTGTTGACCCATGACAATACAACAGTACCAACATTAGTGGCAACCATCATAATAGAAAAAGAACATGTTTAGGCATGAACCACATGGGTAGTTATATGGTTCACCCAACTTGGGCATGTGGTGTTTGGTGCCTATTACATACACACCATTAATCTTCAATACAGATTACAACATCCATTAAATTTCTAGTTTAACTCTACATTATTTTTCAGAACAATTGAATCAATAAATAAATGAATAAAACCCAAGAAAGAGTTCTTAAACATAATAATTCTCTACAATAACATTACAACTAAAATTAAATTTTTTAAGGAAAAAAAAATTACATTACTAAATCAAATTGATTTATCTAAATTATAAATAATCAATCTTTTGAAAACCCTGTATTGGCTTGAATTGATAAACGCGGTTTCTTGGTCGGCAGAGGACTTTCCACCTCCTGGTCACCGGAGAGTTGACTTTTTCTCTCGCAGTCAACGTTCAAACCCATATGAAATTCAGGCAAGGCCGGCAAGTTCAGGTCAAATTCACGGTGGCTGTGACTAGAGCCGGCGCCCTCCGATGACGTCACGCCACTTCCGGCAGCAGCGGCACCGCTTCCACCTTCGTAGTGACACCGCTTGTGGCCACCGAGGGCTTGGCCGGTGGGGAAGGATTTGTGGCAGATGGAACACTCGTGGGTCCTACCGCTCGGGTTGAGGGCGGTGGCAGAGGAGGTGGTGGTGGTGGTGGTGGCTGAGGTGGAGGGATTGTCGTCGGCAGTGGCGGCTCCGGCGAGTTTCCGGTGGCTGGCCTTGTGGCCGCCGAGTGCTTGGTAAGACGAAAAGGCTTTGTCGCAGACACTGCACTTGTAAGAGTGTTTCACCGCCGGCGCCGGCGACTCGGTATGGTGGTGGTGGGTGGTGGCGGCACCGCCGCGGGCGAGCATGATGAGGCAGAGAGCCAGATATTCCTCTTCGGTCGGTGGGTTTTCGACACGTGGACGCTTTGAGCGCTTTCTCTTCGTCCATGGCTCGACAGAGTGTGTGTCCACGTCATCATAGTGGAGTGAAGGGGTGGCTGAGGTTGGGGAATTCAGAGCTTCAAGAGCCATCTTAGAGAGATAGAGAGAGAGAAGAGAAACTACTGGAGAGAGAGAGAGAGAGAGAGAGAGAGAGAGAGAGGAGTTTAATTTGGTGGAGTGAGGTGAGAGAGAGTGAGGAGTGCAAAGGTGGTTTTATAAGGAGAGTTTGGACAAGGGGTGTTGGAAGTTGCGTGAGGAATGGCGGTGGAAGTGTTGTGTAGGTTATACAGATATGTGTGTGTCTATATATAATATTAATTAATAATATAAATAATTAAAGATATTTTATAGAGAGAGAGAGAGAGAGGGGCCGGTTAAGGGTGAGTTGGTGGTGAGAGTGAAGTCGGTCAAGAAGAGTGGGAGTGGTGGAAGGGTTTAAGGGGGTGGGTGGGTCATGGCCGTGTGAGGAGACTCAACTCATGACTTCTTCCAAGTCAAAAACAAACATAAGCATAACCTTCCCACTTATTGCCTTTTTTTTTTTGTGGGGGTTGTTTTTTTTTTTGTTTTTTTTGGTTTAGGCCTCACAGTCACACGCACACGTACTCATATATAAGTGGAATTGAACGCAGAGCAGAGTACGATGAGGAAGAGGCCTATTACATAAATCCTCATGCCCATCATGTTAGAAATTTATTGTCTCTCTTATGCGCCTGTGTTAAGAGAGATTATTCAATGAGCCTGTCAAACCAAATCACAATACTGATACAATGAACCGTCACACAACACAACTTAGTGCTATAGGCTCACTGAATAATTAATTTCTCCTTTGTTAGAGCATTTTATACTTAGCCAGGAGCATTTTACCACTCCTAATAGGTTTGGTTTGATCAATTTGGGAGGTTAGGTTTTGTTCAATTGGTTTGTAGCTAGGGATATTTTTTCGGTTTGGTTCGACTTTTACACTGCAGTATTTAATTTGAAGAAAACCAATCAAACCATTCAATTTCTTTGGTGTGGTCGGTTCATCATTTTTCATAACACCCTTATTTTTACTAGTGTTGGTTAGTTTGGTTGATTATTTTAGTTATATATATATATATATTTTATGTATTATAGCCACTATTTGACAGTGAATTATAACTTTAATTTACTCCGTTGTCTACTCGCTTTTGAAAATAGACTTGCAAGGAAAGGGCATATAGGAGTTAATAAACAATAATCCTTTCTATATTTACTTGATGTGGGATAGGATATAGACAATATATATCCACCACTTCATGCATCAAGATAACTTTGTGGATCCGATTTCAGGGTGACAACCCTCCTCAGGTTGTCCCATCTTCAAAGTGGATGTGGAACTACACTAATACTACGTATGTGATGTTTATTCTAATACCATTGGCAATGGTCCCACTAAGTAGAATTCATGCTTGAAAACCGACTTGTATTGAGAGGGTACCTAGTAATTAATAAATTATCAACCAATTTCATTTTTAGTTGATGTGGGATGGGATCCTAGTATGCTCTTCCTTGCAGAAGATTTAGGTACATTAATTTAGGTGTTTTTCCTATCTTTCTGGCATGTGATCCATTGACACATATGGGGTAGTTTTTGAACCAATAATTTTATCGAACGTATTAAAAGAATATAAAGTAATGCACTGAAGTTCTGTCCTTTTTTATTTTAACTAATTATTGTTTTTTTTTTGTGATTAATTGGTATATATTTTCTGTTATCTAATAAAGTTGAGGTCTGTAAAAGAATTTTTTTTTTTGTGTGTGTGGTTTATTTATTAATTTTTTTTATGGGAGTCTGGAAGAGAACTTTTGGCTCTTTAAGTTAAGGGTAATACTTGGAACACACTCATTCACATTATTTTTTAGATATAACCCAAAAGATAGACACATCTCTTGGGTTGTGTCACAAAAATTGTGTGACGTAGTAACATCACAAGAGAGAGATAAACATATCTCTTAAATTGTGTCCCAAAAATTATGTAAATGGATGTGTTCTAATTTTTACCATTAATTAGTTAACTGGTCATCATAACTTGGACATTTTGTCGTATTTTATTTTGTGATTAGTTGATGACTTGATGGGTGTAAGGTGCATGGTTTATCCGAAATAGTCTTATCAGTCTATGTTGGGTAAGTAAACCTCTCCACTCTTACCATTTTTTTTTCTTCCCCAATTCAAGCTCTACGAAAGGCTTATATGCTTTCTTTTGGAATTTCCTTTTTTGGCTGGCTCTCTAGAAAAGATTAGCTTATTTTACCCAGGGAAAAAGATTGCTTCCCTGCCACGTGTGCTATTAGTGTCCATAGCACATTCTTTGCTTCTAAATCATCAAATTACCATAATCATCTCAACGTGTAAATGAAGTAAATTAACTTTCAGCCAAAAAAAAATGAAGTAAATGAACACCACATCAGAGGCGTTTTTGTAATTTAAAATCGTTCAGAGGTGAGTCTATTCAGTTTTAAAGATTAGGTGGTATTATTGAAAAATGGTCATAGTTTATAGGGTGGTGCTTTAATTTACCCTAAATGATATTCTTTCCTAAAATGGCCAAGCAGAGTTTTGGAGTTTTTTGACCAGACCCATCACATTTGGGATCTTATTGACTGGACCTATCAACTTTTCAACTTATTTTCAAATCTGTCAACTTTTCAAAATTGCCTTTTGAAACGATGACTTCACCAAATCTTTTCTCTCTCAAACCCTTAGGAATCTTTCTCGAGCTCGGATATGGGCGACTCAGTCGGCCCGTTTGGTTCACGGATTATTTTAGGTGGATTCTGATTACTATGAATCATAATACCATAAATCACTTTACCAGTATTCTGAATCCCTGCAGAATGTTTGGTTCACCAATAGAATTCTAGCTGGATTTAGAACCCAGTGTTTGATTGGGTCAAGAAAAATGAAATGAAAATATTGTTAAATACCTAAGCTACCCTTAAAGGCTAAAAGAATGTATGAGTTAAAATCAAATTGTCAACCCTCTAAAATTATAGGGTAATTAAAAAAAATAATGGTATAAATCTAAAAATCAATGACACATAAAAAATGAGATAAATAGAGTAATAAAGACATGAACATGAGTCTAAACTATTACATCATTTACATGTAGTTAAAATATATTTGAATAATAACAAAAGATAAATTATATTTTTAAGCATAAAACATAACGTACAAATCACAATATGCCCAAATATGTAGTTATTGTAATATCATATAGACTTTTTAATCATTAACATTTAGCAACCAAAATTTGAATTCAGTCATTAAACTAACATCAAATATAATGTTTCAAGCATAAAAAATTATCATAAACAATCTCATTTACCAATCTCTCCATTTTAGAAAATAATAGTTATAATCATAAATTTCTTCTGATCACATTATTTGTTTGTTTAATAGTCTAATAAAGGCTAGTTTAGGCATTATGACAATAGTAAATCAAAACCCCAGTAATATTTAGGATTACCACCTCTAAGCTAAGATTTAGAATCCATCATATTTTTTACCTTTGGGTGGATTCTAAATCCAGTAGGACCCACAATTCATTAAATATTTTATGAACCAAACAAAGATATATTTTAAGATTACTAGTAATCTTCGGGTGGAATCAAAATCCACCCTAAAAATCCATAAACCAAACGTTATGTGAAAGGTTGAATCTTGACAATTTCATAAGGTCGTGAATGCAAAAGACGACTTTAAATTATACCAAATTTGAAGTTGTGTTTTGAAAATACAGCTTAACAGAAAAATTGTTTGGTAAAATTGTGTGTCCAAAAGACAGCTTTAAAAAATTAATGAATCTAAAAAATAAATTGAAAAGTTGACAAGTCCCCTAAATAAAAGAGTAATATTTGGGATACAACTTTCATACAACCTCCCCAAAAGATGTGTCCATCTCTCTCCTGTGATGTCACTGGACCCCACAGTGACACAGGAAAGAGATAGACACATCTTTTGTGGAGGTTGTATGAAAGTTGTATGAAGGTTGTGCCCCAAGTATTACCCTAAATAAAAATGGGTAATGTTAGAGTCACAAAGAGATGCTCATTAAAAGATGTGTTATCCTATGTGGCATAGTTAAGTGTGGTGAATCCTACTACCACATGGGTGTCATGTGGAATTCCACATCATTTTGTGAACATCTTTGTGACTCTAAGCATTACTCAATAAAAATATGATGAGAGTTAGCTTTCTTCACAAAAAAATCTAACCTATTTCAGATTTTTGAGCTACTCCAAACGTTTATTTTACTAAACTATATTCTGCTGAAAGTTTTTGTTTCTCAAATTTATAACACTGCGTTGTACATACATTTCACCTATGAAGGAGTGATTTCTAGATTGAGGTATAGAAAAGTTATTTGTAGATAAATGAGTTACCTTTCTCCACAAAAACAACCTAGCTTAATTCAGATTTGGTGAATCCTACTATTACATGAGTACCACATGAAATGTCACATCATTTTGTAAACATCTGTTTGTGACTCTAAGCATTACTCGATAAAAATATGATGAGCTTGCCCAAAAATTCCCGAGTTTTGGTAGTGGGTAATACTTGGGACACAACCTTCATACAACTTTCATACAACCTTCCCAAAAGATGTGTCTATCTCTTTCCTGTGTCACTGTGGGGTCCAGTGACATCACAGGAGAGAGATAGACACATCTTTTGGAGAGGTTGTATGAAAGTTGTATGAAAGTTGTGTCCCAATTATTACTCTTGGTAGTAGAGACTACTAGACTACAGAGAGTGGGATTATTGTAGCTTCACCGACGGGCAAACCATCTAGCCTAAATTACTCTACGCGGTTCTCTTCTCGTGGTTACACGTGGCAGCTTGTTTTGTGGAAGAGCATGTGAGACACGTGGCGATTGTAGATGATTTTGGTAAACATAAACGAAGAGCCGTATGTTGTTTGGTAGGAGTGGCCAAGTGGACAGTCTCTCCGTTTAAGAAGGCCACGTAATATTGCAGTGTTTGTAGTGTGTCAATAACAAGTTGAGTAATATTTGGGACACAACCTTCGTATAACTTTCATACAACCTCCCCAAAAGATGTGTCTATCTCTCTCCTCTAATGTCACAGTGACACAGGAAAGAGATAGACACATCTTTTGGAGAGGTTGTATGAAAGTTGTATGAAGGTTGTGTCCCAAATATTACCCTAACAAGTTTGTCCAAGAATTGGTTAAAGAATTTAATGACACTTCTAATTAACATCTTATACTTGTTGGATAAAGAAGAAATAAATGTTCCAAGTTTGGATCAAAGCCTCTAACTTAGGATTTGTTTGGAAAAGTTTAGAACAGAATGAGGTTTAATTCAAGTCTCACTTTTTATTTGATTTTTGTGAGAATTAAGGGTATGTTTGCTTGTTTGACGAAGAAGTTGTTTTAATTTAAGAGAGTTATTAGAGTGGATTCAAACTCCTATATAAGAAATTGACACTCAATAACTACTTTATGAAGGGGCAACAAATAAAATTCCATTAAAGTGAAGATATATATATATATATATGTGGTCTGACTCTAGGGTGAACCTAGGGATGGCAATGGGGCGGGTTTTCCGGGTTCCCCGCCCCGCCCCTAATAGGTAGGGTATGGGGGGGGGGGGGGGGGGGGGGGGGGGTTAATAGGGTTAAGGGCGGGTATGGGGGAGGTTTTCAAAACCCGAGTCGGGTTCGGGGTCGGAGTAGGGTCAAAAAACCCGAACTCGCCCCGAATATACTTTTATTTATATTTTTACCCCTCAATAGTTATGTGTATTACCATTTAAAAAAAACTGCAATATTGGGGAACTAATTGGGTAAGTTAAAAAAAAACTGCACTATTAGGAAAAAAAATGCATTAAAAAAATTGCTTTTTCAATTTGTGTACCAAAAAAAATCATAATCGGGACGGGGCGGGGGCGGGGGCGGGGGCGGGGGCGGGGAGAGACACTATGCGGGGCGGGGTGGGGGCAGGGGGAGGGTTTACTGAAGCGGGGCGGGGGCGGGGTATGGGGGCCCCGTCCCATACCCGCCCCGTTCCCATCCCTAGGTGAACCGGGTAAGTGAACAAACCCGATGAACATGGGTATGACCTGGATCATTTATATTTGGATTAATTTTTTTAGGGGAAACAAGTTGAGACAATTGGGGGGAAACCTATCTTCACTCTCATTGTGCTCCCTCTCTCTCCATCCCTCGGGTTTGTTCACTTACCCGGGTCATACCCATGTTCATCGGGCTTGCTCATGATCTGAGTCGAACATGAGATCTCCCACAAAGAAGTGTTGATACTATGTTAATTGTTAAGTTACCAATTATTCTAAAAGTCTAAGCTATTAAAGAATGAATTATTAATGCATATCTTGAGTATTGTGTACAAGGGGAGAGAGAGGACTAGGGTGGGCAATAGTCCACACCATCATATATACTCTATTTTGTCCCAAATGTAATTTAGCTCTCTTTATTTAATTGTCCCATTATATTTTTTTTATTACTTTTCAGTTTAACCCAACCTAAATTATTGTATCATCAATCAAGGCTAACATATTACTTTTTTCTAAGTGAGTTACAAGATACTATACTTTTTTATTAAGAGCATTGTGGATTATATACCATTCTATACATTAAAAGAATGGTTCTTCATAATCATGCTATCACAATGCATGAACTCAGTCTAGTCTAAACATGTAATTTGAACATAACACTTAACCAAATTCTTGAATACAAAGAAAATGTCAAATTTGTACTTCATACTCATCTAATTAAGACTTTACATTTTATAATCACATTCAAAATTGAACATTATACTTGGTTTCCATAGATTGCGCCGAACGAATTATAAAATAGGGTAAAATGCATTTTATACCCTCAAATTATATCATGTTTTGCACTTTAGTCTCTAAACAAAATTTTTTTTTTGCATTTTAGTCCCTCAACTAATATTTTGTGGTATTTTGGTCCCTCAACTAACATTTTGTGGCAGGTTGCCCCCTCCGTCACTTTTAGCCTTTAAAAAGTGACGAAAAAAGTTATTTTAATTACATTTATACCCCCTGTTTAGGTCATGTTTGTCATTTTTTTCAATACTTATGAAACTCCAAAAGCTAAAATTAAATGTTTAGCAAAATAGCCTTTGTAATTGCAATTGGCCAAAAGCTACCTTGGACAACTTTTAACAATCATAATTTTTTGTGATTTAATTACACAAAAAAAGCTGCCAAATAGTCCACAAGGGGTACTTTTGAGCTCTTTGATAGATTTCTGTCTTTTAATGAGCTCTGCTACTTGTTGCAGTGTGTTTGTACCTCCTCATGATTTTTTCATGTCTAATAAAGCTCCCTTTCGATTGACCAAAAAATAAAATAAGAGACAAAGTGAAAAAGTCTAACTATAGGAGTATATGTAATAAAAAAAATAATAAAATAATAATAATAATAATAATAATTTTATTTAGAGACCAAAATGCAAAATAGAGTATAATTTAAGGGTGTAAAATACTATTTACCCAATAATATAAGATGATCTGTACACTTGGAAAAGGGCTATGACCTCAAAGTATGACTCATTTGAAGTGTGGTACAAGTTAAAAGAAGCACGATGAGTTTGATTCAAGAAGAATGTCCGAAGGTGCAAGTTAGCTTGGTTATTGAAGTCATGCCTTACATAATCATTTATGTTATGGGTTTGGACTCCAAATTTTCTTTCTCCGCTTAAAGGTATTACCAAAGAGTAATACTTGGGGCACAACCAAAGTCACAACTTTTTTTACACAATCTTCATTTTGTGTCTATCTCTCTCTTGATGGGTCTTACAGTGCCAGTGACCCCACAGTGCCCACTAGGAGAAAGATAGACACAAAATGGAGGTTGTGCAAAAAAAGTTGTGACTTTAGTTATGCCCCAAATATTACCCATTACGAAAATAAATTTTTTTTTCCTACCTCCCCTACATTCTCGGCTACCAAACACCATATTTGGGAAACTAAACAATATATATATATATATATATATACAGTTAGGCTCTAAAAGGGGCGCCGGCCTTTTTTTCTTAAAGAGATGGCCTTTGTTTTGGCCGTCAGATCGTGTTTTCATTAATGGCAGTTTTGTCATTTCACAGTTTTTAAACACGATCCGACGGTCAAAACAGAAGCCCTCTCTTTAATAAAGAGAGGGTGCCATCTTTAGAGAATCTTTGTATATATATATATATATATATTCCATGCATCTAGTTAACAATTCGTTTTTAAGTCAATCGAGATGTCTATCTAGAGGTTAAATGCTAACCGGATGAGGCGTAATGGGTTAGTTTTACGGCACCTCAAAGAAAAATGCCACATAAGATACAAATAAGGTTAAAATATAAAATATTGTGTACGCGTAACAGGGAATCTATTTCCTTCCAAAATGTTCTCGGCTTTTCGTCTCTTACGCCGAACGACTCCATGGCTTCCATCTCCTCTATCTTCTTCTTCTTTTTTTTTTTTAATTTTTTTTTTATTTTTTATTTTTTCTCCCCACATGTCTACTTTCTAGATGTCAATTCAATTTCTGTTTGAATTTACAGATTTTGCTTCTCATCCTCTTGTCGTTTAGGAAGTAGATAAAATATCTTCTCTTTTAACTCCTAAAGGGTAGGATGAATTCTTGCCCAAAATTTTACCGATTTATCATTCACGGTCTCTTCGTCGCTCATGTGGATATTAGATACTGTATAAAATTAAGAAATTGTGGATTAGCATAAAAATTTATTTATTGAGTAATCAGGAGCTGGATATGGATTTTCTCTGTCATTCTCTTCTTCGCTGACTTGATGATTTAGTTCATTTTGTGAAAATCTATGGTGGAGTCTGGGGTCTTAAAGATGTTGGTGTCGAAGCAAAGTAGGGGGAAAACCTCCATCATCAAAAACAAAAAATGGAAGAGATGAACCTTGCAGTCGAGGGGACTTGATATGGTGATATGCACTTTAACTTTTTTTGTTACATCATTTACAAAAATAATGACGCGTAATTTTATTATAGGGTGTCGTAAATCTCACCCATTACGGATCATCCGTTTAGAATTTAACCTCGTCTATTTATATGAATAATGTAATGATTTCCAAATTTAAATTCTTCTGACTCCATATTTAAATTTTAATTTAAAGTTGGTTTAGGTGATCCTATTGTCACATTATTTGAGATTTAAATTAGGGAGACAACTTGGAGATCGTTAATGCGTCTAGCAAGCCAGTCACCATTAAACAATCAAAGTTGAGATATTTTTAATCAAAAATGATAGGGATACATATCAAACGACATACTAAACGACACTCCAGCTTTAAATGCATGTACCCTGTGTTGTGTAAGTGATGTACAGAAAAGTGTAAAAAAATCAAATAGCACAAGGTATATGCATTTAAAGCACAATATGTCGTTTGGTGTGTCGTTTAGTGTGTATCTCAATTGTTATTAATTATTTATTTATTTTTTTATTACAAATTATCATTGACCCATTAATATTTTAGTGGGGCATATTCACGACTTGAGGTTTGCAAAATCAAAGTCAAGCTCATATCACTAAAGTATGGTTGGTTAATAGTATTTTCATCTTTTTCCATGAATTGTTCGTTGAATATAAATTTGATGCATTTTGACTGATCCAAACTCAATTTATATTTCATGGAAGCTGCATTAAATGGGGAAATAAAAATGATAGGGATACACACTAAATGACACACTAATTTTAAATGTATATACCATGTGTTGTGTAAGTGATGCACAGAAAAATGTAAAAAAATCAAACAGTACAAGGTACATACATTTATAACACAATATGCTATTTAATATGTCGTTTGGTGTATATCCATATCATTGTTGATGGAGAAGTAGAAGTTTTCTATTGATCTGATAGTCTTTCCACTGTATTTCAATTGACACTCTAGTTATAAATGAGTTATTTAAAAGTATTTTATTTTATTACTTCGGTGCAGTTGTTATACTTTTAAAATTCATTTGCTGTCAGACTAGGCATTTAGCTTCAATTTTAAAGTTGATTGTTAAATAGGTTTTTAAAATGCTACAATCTTACATAATTGTTATAGATGCACTTCACAATTTAAAAACCCATCTTCACCAAACAACAATTATTATTATTATTATTATTAATAAAAAAAGTCGTTCAATGAATTCCATCTTATAAAGCTCATCCCAAAAATGGACTTTTACATTTAGAAGCTGTGTCAAACACATTCTCAGTGTCCGAAAGCTAGCAGTTATGTGTACGTTGTGCCCTAGTCCCTAATCATGCCCAATCCATCATCAACGTGTTGATGAGTCTGGGCTATTGGGTTTAAACTTTAGAATAATGTTAATGCTTCTCAAATACGTCTCTCATATGTGGTTTTCAACATGTGGTAGTGGAGCCACCTTATTCTTACTAGACGGTTTTGAAGTACTCCCATCATTATTAAAGTTATTGGAAATCATATATGGGATACAAAATTTTGTGGAAAACATTTTTGCTCACCTATTTTTGATCCACCATTGCTCACCCAGGCTTCACTGGGTGACACGTGTCTCATTTCATTCCCATTTTGCCCTTGTACTATCAGCATAATTACTAGAATGAGACACAAGTCATCAAATGAAAGCCTGAATGAGCAATGGTGAACAAAAAATGGGCAAGCAAAAGTGCTCTCTATTTAGTGAAGCATAGCATTACACTTGGGTTTAATCAAGCCCATTAGTACAATGCTCAATAGCCCATGCCTGTGGTCTGGTTTGGATCATCTTACGGGCTGGGCTTCACAGAAGAAGACTGAAACCCAACCCATACCCACGGCCCATTTTTGTAAAATGGGTTTGCTGCTCCGTAAACAGCAGAACAAAACCCCAACCTTTTTCTTTTCTTCATCTTCAGATAAACAATTCATTTTTAAGCATAGAACTGAGACCCCTGGACTGAGTGAGAAGCACTAGACTCTGAAATTTCTAGAGAGAGAAAGTCCCATGGCGACGTCTCTGCTTCTCTCTCCTCTATCGGCTCCAGCTAAGGACAATCGCGAAGCAGTTTCATCTACTGGTGCACCAAAGTCCTCTTTTTTGCACGGTACGAAGCTCTCTTTCGCCTCATCTACGCGAACGAAAACATCTCGTCGGCGGTGTTTTAGGTCTCCGACGTCGGCGAAGTCTCTCGATCACATACCGAAGCAATTCAGAGAAGAAAATCTCAAAGACGGACGTGAGTCCCCAAACCCCACCCCCTTTTTTTTTGTGTAGCTATATAGATATTGTGTAGAAATAAGACTAATATCAGTTTCTGTATTATGCCTTAAATCGGTAATAATCATTTCAGTCTTGGTCTGCTTTGTTTTCTTTCTTTGCTGTTGAATTGACTGTAGTGGTGGGTCAAGGCGACTAATTATTTTTTTTCTTTCATTCGTCATACCCTTGAAAATTATGTCAAAGCTGGAAGAAAATTTCTAGGGTTTCTTTGTGCATAACACATACTATAGGATTTGAGCAATAAACAATATAGTCAAAGCCCTATTTCAAAGTGCTATTATTTTTTTTAAAAAATTGTCTGTCAGCTGAGTGTTTGAGAAAGAAATTTTGTTTCTCTTTGAGCAAACATATGTAATTTGATGTTGGACATCTGCAAAGAACTATGGAAATATGTTGATGATAACCACGTGTTTGACACAGATATGTATCCATTGCAAGTTATTGTGTTAACATTGTTATCCTGTAAATATTATTACTATTAGTTATCCAACATGAAACCAAGTTGGTTCTTGAAGATTAAAAATTAATTAAATCTTGGCAAAATTCCTCAAAAAGCTCCTCCAATCCTTAAATCAAACCCGGATCAAATTCAGTTTACTCGAACTTAAACCCAAACTACATAATGCTACTCACAAAGTCAAATTTTTGTATGAGTTTGAGTTAGGGTTGGGGATGCTCTGACTCAAATTTTATACCTTAGTGGATAAAAGTAATACTGTAATAGTATTAGAGAAGATTTGAGTAAATACATTAGAGAGCTTCATATCAAATGAAGTTCTTACACAAATTTGAGTAAAAAGTTGAGCAAGGGATGGAGATGGCCTTACAAGATCATCAACTGTGTATTGAAACTATAAAAAAAATCAGAAAAAGGAAATACGTCTCAAAACTGTACAATAGAATCACAAGAGGATAACTCCAGAATCCAAAAAAGCTACGTATTCTGTGCCACTTCCTTCAACTGATAAAATGGCCAATTCCATACCTTCAGAAGGTTGCATGGTTCTCTCACACCAGGTGTGCCGCATCCCAAACATTTTCAATCTCTGTGGAAGGCAACCTCCTTTCCAACTCCTGAACAAGTATATCACTACCCAGCCTAGTCTCTCATTACCGAAAAGCACAAACAAGAGGGCTCCATAGCTCCCCATCAACCCCATGACAAGGCCAAAGATGACTATCAGTTTCCTCACCCGTGCTGCAACAAGCTCAAATTTCAGAACTGCATCTTACCATGTTGTGAAATTCTCAAGTAATTTGAGTGCTATGATGCTATCCAAAATGAAGATTGTTATATTCTTATCTATTGTTTCCTATCTTCTGTTTTGTAGTGATGGACAATTTCAAGAATGCTCCTCAATATCTTTACGGCCTTAGTCCTTCGCAGATGGACATGTTTATGACAGAAGATAACCCTGCGCGCCGACAGTCTGAAAGAGTCACAGAGGTTTATCTCTCTTTAGTCTTTACTTGTTGCTGCATGGCTGCTTAACATATATCTAAATGGCTAGATGGTTGGAATTTGATAAGCCCAGAAAGATCATATCTAGTGAATATTTCTTTGCGCCTAATCCTTGATTTCCGTTGGAGAAAATTATTGCTAGAATTAAGTTACCCTTAGAAATACTTATTTCTCAAGTATTTTTTTGGCAGGGTAGCATCTCATCTGCAAGCAATTACTTGAATCATGGAGGAATGTGGAGCCTATCAGGCATGAGTGATAGGGGTCCTTCAAAATACAGCATGAGCGTAAGCATGTATCGAGGAGGAGCCAGAGGAGGTGGACGACCCAGAACTGCTCCTCCTGATTTGCCATCTTTGCTTTTGGATGCTCGAATTTGCTACCTGGGCATGCCGGTAAGCTACCACTGCAGGCATTCATTTCCTCATAATTTGACTAGATGTTAAGAGTTTTTAAATTCTGTCGCAATGTACATAAATTATAATGTATTGATATTTTCGTGTTTGACTGCTACAGATTGTACCTGCTGTAACCGAGCTTCTTGTTGCTCAGTTCATGTGGTTGGATTATGATAACCCTTCAAAACCCATATATCTATACATAAATTCCTCTGGGACACAGGTTAATTGTTGAACTACTTTTGTTTTCTCCTCCTCCTTATTCTTCTTTATTTTTTTTGATAAGCCTTTTTCTAATTTAGGGATTAATAAAAGTTGGGTTAATTACAGTAAAACACCCACTGTGGTTAGGCATTTTATCAGTTACCCCTTGTACTTTAAATTGTATCACTAATACCCCATGTGGTCTGGATTAAAGCGAAAAAGTCACTTTTTCCGTTAAAGTTAACGGAAAATGAGTAAAAGTACGAAATTACCCCTATTACATGCTCATGACTCATGAGAACACCCTTATATGTCTAAATGTTTATTTAGGCATATGTGGTATTATTATATGTTATATTTGTTGCTAGTTGTCACTTTGAGGTACCTTTGTGAGAGCGAATTTATTTAATTTTTTATTTTTATTTTTATTTTTATTTTTGATCTACCCTTGGACACACACACAGTCTTGGTGATATATTATTTTTTATCTACCTTGGACAACACACTTTGCCTTGGTGATATATAGGTTTTTTTTTATTTTTTATTTTATTTTTATCTACCCAGTGTAGTGATGTACTAAGATCTAAAAAAAATTATCACCAAAACTGTGTGTGTCCAATTCGCTCTCACAAAAGTACCCCAAAATGACCACAGAATGGGCTCTAGTAACAAATAAAATATCAAAACAATATAATAATGTACCACATATGCTTAAATAAACATTTAAGCATATAAGGGTGTTCTCATTAGCATGTAATAGGGGTAATTTCGTACTTTTACCCATTTTCTGTTAACTTTAACGAAAAAGTGATTGTTCACTTTAGTCTAGAACACAGGGATTATTAGTGATACAATTTAAAGTACAGGGGGTAACTGATACAAGTCCTAACCACAGGGGGTGTTTCTGTAATTAACCCATAAAAGTTATAGTTTACCCTATCTGTTTTGATTTATTTATTTATTTAAATTTTTTTCTTTCATGCACTTGCTCTCAGAATGAGAAGATGGAGACCGTTGGATCAGAAACCGAGGCATATGCAATAGCTGACACCATGGCAGTAAGCATTAAAATTATACATGTTAATAAGTAATGGAAATATCTCAGTAAACCAACTAAAACACACATGGCAAATGATAAACGTGTCCAGATTTTTTCATATTTTTTTTAGTGTTGCATTTTCTCAATGATATACGAGAAATATGTTTATAAAAATAAGGAGTAGTGTGCGCAAATAGGAAGGCTGAGATTTCCTTGTATGCTTAACACCAATTTCTTTTATATAAAAGGGGATAATGTGATTTTAGTTTTTAGCGTCCTTATTTTGTTTATCATGTTAGATTGCAACCTGTTTCTAAGTTGACCTTTACCTTTCTAAACATTTTTGCTGCAGTACTGCAAATCGGACGTCTATACGGTGAATTGTGGCATGGCTTATGGTCAAGCAGCAATGCTTCTGTCACTTGGAGCCAAGGGTTTCCGTGCTTTACAGCCAAATTCTTCCAGTATGACCAATTTTTGTCTAAAATAATTGTTATTTCCTATTTGCTAAATTTGTAGTGGATCTGTAAAGTTTGTGGAGATGATATTTCTCACAACATTTGCTGATCAACCACCGAATAGGGTATATAACTGTATCAGTCCAACCTGTACATACATGTATGTATGTCTCAGACTCTCATGGGTCTTAGTTAACCTATTACCTGGTGGGAAAATTGAAAAAGCTTCCAATAAAGCTTTTTGATATCCATCAATATGCTTTCATATAACATTTTCAATATTAGTAAGTGGAATAGAAGGAGGTCCAAGAAGTGCATGGTTTTCTCTGTACTTTTTTTCTTTGATGTTTTGCTTTTGTGTTTTCGTTCTCTCTCTCTCTCTCTCTCTCTCTCTCTCTCTCTCTCTCTCTCTCTCTCTCTCTCCAAATATTCATCTATGTACATATATGTTCTTCCGTTTTTTAAGCATATGAAGGGAAGGTCAAGCACTGTTTCTGTGAAAGTGGTGAACAAGCATACATCATAGTAGAACATTCCGTTGTCTGCAGTATATATGCACTGAGGATGTTGGTTGCATTCATGCTCAAAAGTCCAAACCCACCTATGTATGGCATTAGTTGATACATTCACAACTTTACAACACTTTGTCAGTTGACTTTTCAAAATAGACACATGTGAGTTGTGTGTCTGTGACATTGTGTATTGCCATCAACAGAATTTCTCTGTGATGAAAAGTATCCCATTGGAAATAAATATATTGGTGCAGTGGATAGAGAAGCAGGCACTAAGAGAGTAAGAGATGTTAATTGAGCAAATTCATGAAAATACGAGAAATTGTATGAAAAGTTTGTATTGAAGGCCTTCTCTGGGACGTTGGGAAGCCACAATCCAACTGGCTTCAGTTTGTTTAAGATTTTTGGCAAGAGAACGACCAAGTATTGAAAGTTGAACTCAAAAGGGATGGTGTAATGTTTGTATCTGATTGGAAAATAAATATATTGGTGCAGTCGATAGAGAAGCAGGCACTAAGAGGTGTTAATTGAGCAAATTCATGAGTATTGTTTTACTCCAAAAAATGATACACAGAAAAATAGGGAGAAATAGAAGGGTCTTTTTTTTTTTGGAGGGGGGGTGGGGGGGGGGGGGGGGGGGGGGGGGGGGGGGGTGGTGGTGGGTGTGTGTGTGTGTGTGGAAGAAGGGGGGAAATTTTTTCAGATGATGTGGTGATGGGCTTGTGGCTTTGAGGTGAGTTATAGGGTTTGGGACGCAGAGCAGACGTTAGCTGGAAGAGAGTGAAGATGATGTTGATAGTTGGCGATGAACGAGGATGCTGGTGGAGTTAATAGTGGTGTATGTACTGGGCAGTAGCAGTTGGTGGTCTGAGAAGAAGAATAAGTAGAAGAAGTGGAGAGGTATCTTGGAGAATCAATCTAATTTTTCTTCCCAAACATTTTCTAGAAAAGAGCCAACTTAGAGGAGTAATGGAGACTTATAAGGCTCCTAAGGACAACTTTTAGGCTTTAGTTTTTGTCTGTATGGTGAGCTGGAAACACCTATACACCCTATAAGTCTCTTGCGCGGTTAACAATCCGCTGTAGTACAAATGATGATTCCATTGTTGCACTTCTTCTCTTTTGGAACTGAACATTTGAAAATTCTATTTCTGCATCATGTAACTCATTTCATTCCTGATTTGTTTTATACCAGCATGCTAAAGGTGGCATCATCGGTATGTGTTTTAGAGTATGAATCATCTTAATACTCCTCTCCTGGTTCTATACCATACATATTTGTATTGCAGCAAAGCTATATCTGCCCAAAGTCAACAGATCAAGCGGAGCAGCAATCGATATGTGGATTAAGGTATTCTCTCTCTCTCTCTCTCTCTCTCTCTCTCTCTCTCTCTCTCTCTCCAACATGTTAAATCTTATTTCTATGAACTCAATTGGTCAGATGCAAACACTGATCTTATTTTGCACATTACTTCTGTCAGGCAAAAGAACTAGATGCAAACACAGAGTATTACATTGAGCTGCTAGCAAAGGGAATAGGGAAGCCTAAGGAAGAAATTGCTAAGGACATCCAGCGCCCCAAATATTTCCAAGCACAGGAGGCCATTGATTATGGTGTTGCAGACAAGATAATCGACTCCAGGGATTCTGCATTCGAGAAACGGGTAGATTACTTTATCCCTTACTTTTTTGTTATCTTGTAGGGTGTGTTTGGAATGACATTAAGAATGCATTCTCACAGATGGTATTTACATTTTACTTTGGATTTCTACTTATTTGAAAGATTGCATCCTAATGAAATTTTTACTTTTTCGAAAAGGAAGTCTTACTTGCTTCCACTTTTTTAAGGTGGAGATGGTGTTTTGTATACACGGACATGAGTTGGGGGTTGTAAGAATCCCTACACCCAAACTTCTGTACCAAATAATCTCACTCTACCATGTTAGATGTCCGTTTCTGCCCCTCTTTTGTTTTGTTCTCTCTGTGTATATCAGTATTGATGCATCTACTTGAGAAAAAGAGAGAGAGAGAGAGAGTTAATTTCAATCCAAATACAGCAATATCTTCCTCCTCCTCCATTCTAATTTTTGAGTTTTGATTCAGAATTATGATGAGATACTTGCCCAGTCTAAAGCCACGAGGAGGGGGTCAGGAGTTGGTCCACAAGCAGCTCCATCTGGATTTAGGTAGTTTCAGAAGTTTCGTGAATCCTAAATACTCAGAAGGACAGGATTGCGGTGAACTTGTTTTTTGATCCGCATCTTACACCACGGAAGGAGCTGGTTACATGAAAAGACTGTTTCATGTTATAGTTGTAATGCATACAAGCTAGCCTCCATTTTCGTGACCTGGTAGCACTTTACTTCCCCCAGTTGTATGTATATGCGGGTGGCAAAAGGATAATGTTCGATTACTCTTTTAATGTTATTGTAATGATATGATTGGAAAGGTGGGTTTTATCAAATATGGGAATTTGCAAAGATTAGTTTATACTTTCTACTGATGGATTTGCAATTAACCCAGCTGTTTTAGGTAAATTATGATATTTCCAGAAGAAGAAACTCTGAATGGCAGTTTGTGCAAATTAAATTTCTGGTTCTATTTTGCATTTGCTTTCAGATTGGTTGTAGGTGGTATGCTCCAGTCCTGTCGTGATGGTGAGAACCAACTGAGAACCATGTTTGTTTAGCTATTTTTCAGATACAGAATCCATGGCTATTAAAAATGATCCAAGAACTGGTTTTTTTTTTTTTATCAAACCAGCATAATGCTATAAACTGAAGTGAGATTAGTCCAAAATAGGACTTATACTAGGGGCTGTTTGGGAAAACAAAGAACCATTTATGTGGTTCATGAGTGATCTAGTTCCAGATATCTATTTCTTGCACAATAGTCTATGCCTGCTGTAATAAGTTTTTTGGAACTTGTTCTTCATCAAACCAAACACAACTTTTCTCATACAAACCAAGTAAAAAGTGAGACAACCGAACCATGTCATATTTTAAGTAATTCCATATAGGTCCTTGAGTACTAATCCAAATGGACCGAGGTCCAGAGTCCAGAGTTGATGCGTGGAGAAAAAAGTAATAATGCATGCCTTACCAACTAGATTCTTGTCAGATAAGTAAAGATGCAATAATCATCACTTCGCAGAATGGAGCAAAAAGGAGAAGAAAACTGTATTTGAATTCTATGGACAGCCTATACATTACAGGTTCATTAAAGCTTCATCAGAATTTGGAGAAGCTGTGCAGTGTAATAACAAACTTCTATCTCTGCAATTCAGTTTATGTTGAAGGATTAGGATACACTTTTGGCTTTGGCTTGACTTCGGCTTCATTCACACTGCGAACGTATATGGCATCCGGCTGATGACTGCAAAAATGAACATCCAATCAGGTAAAAGTTAATCGCGTTGAGAGAGAGAGAGAGAGAGAGAGAGAGAGAGAGAGAGAGAGATCCATTCTTACGGTTTATCTCCCTCTTCATATGTATAACTCGATGCTACAGCCAAGAGCCTGCCATCTCTGCTGAATGATAAAGCCGCGACGCTTTCTGGGTACTTTGAGTACTGCAAATTGAATTCGGGGAAGGAAAACGTGATAACAAATTTAGTAAACTGAATATCTTCTTCAAATGCATCAGAAAATATTCGAATCTTTTCTAAATGTAATTACCTGATACAACCTCTTCTTATTGTTCCCATCCCACACATTCACGTAACCATCACAGCCCCCAGTTGCAAATGTACCATAGCTGCAGGTAGAAATTGTGAGAGTACAGAAAAATATAAATAATAGCGTAGAAAGAGAATATCAACTGCTACTCAATTGAGATTATGTCTGCTTGTCCAATTCTAACTGTATGTTGCTTGAAGATGCTACATACTCCGACTTGCAAATTTCATAATATCATTTTTATTAACAAGCACATGTTTCACAAAAATCAGACATCAATGATTCAATAGATATCCTCTTCAATAAGATTTCTCAACAATTGCAGATATTTATCTAAGGTCCCAAGTTCTTCACAATTTCCATGTCCAAAAGCTTTATTTAAAGATCATATAAGAATTTTGTTGGAGGGAAATATTCTTGCATAAAGTAAATTGAGCAACAGCTTTCTCTTGATTCAACTCAGGAGACCCTCCATTGCGATAGGGCGGGCACACCACAGGTTTGCATGAGCAAGGCGAAGATGCCAAGCTCGTCAAACTTTAGTCAGCATGATTCTAACCAAAGCAAAATATTGCCCGCAAAAATGAAAAATCAACCCTTCAACGCAAATAATGGCTTTATGTCTATTCAACGGAATCTGAACCAGAAAAGATGTACTAAAGATCACTGTCCAATGCTATGGTCCGTCCACAAAGAGTGAGAACTTACATGGGGTGAAATGCGATGGCATTTACTGGATAGACAATGTCTCTTCCAGCTTCTGATCTCCGATGACACTTGAACGCGTACCTGCACATGCTTCAAACTATCACATAGTGGAACCATCACCAAATTTTAAAATTCAGTGCAATATTGCAGATAGGTTTGCATGTGATTTTCATGCTAACGTGCCCAAACAAAGCAGATTTTTCTCGTCCCAAATTGTCCAGTCATAAACTGCACTGAACCATCATTCTCAGTATAAGAAAGTAAATGCTGTAATGTCATGGGAAAAATATTGGAAACGATCTCAAAAGAACCCAAGTTTGTATAGGAGAATGGCGGGAGCGAGCAATATGCTAGGATGTGGAAGATCGTTATTCTTTGACAGAGAAAACTAAAGAGACTCGACCCGGTGGGGAACTGCTTATAATAGGGAAAAGATCAAATTCTCTTCACCAAGGTCAACTAAACTCCGTCAACAACATAAAAGAATTTTAGTCTCATTCTATTTTATGGCTTGGGAAGTAATTAAGCAAGGTACAAATATATTTCAAGATCACACTCAACAATAGAAAGTCGTAATGAGGTCACTAAAAGCAATGAATAAGAGGAAAAGTAACGTCATGCTCGTTTTTGGTGCAACCTAGTACATACTTTTTGGATTGACCAGCCTCAGTAAGATCAAAAAATTCCATGGCAACCCGGCCTTCCACAGAACTAAGAGCATAACCTGCACATACCAGTCCACATTAAAAGTGAAGAAAGACCACAATGCACTGCAGAGGTCAAACTATCATTAGCTAGACACCTTATAAGAACTTGTCACCACATTTAGTCAAGCAACTTAACTACCATCACCGAGTCCTCTTTCTTTCTTCACGAGGCTATTGTTACATAAACGTTAAGCATAAATAATGCACACATTACTTGGATAAAAGTACAGAGTCTCTGGAAATTTAAACAGTTTCCAAAATTACTTGTGTCAGGAAGATTTCTTTTTAATATCTTCAGAAGGATCAGTTACTTGTTTGTTCTTGGAAAAATTATGAAACAGAACTGTCATTGTATGGAGTAGCTAAAAAAGAAATAGTTTAAATGCAGTAGGAAAAAGATGTTTTAACATTTGTTGTACAATTTCACCCATGAAATGACGCTGACAATCCCAAAAGTTGCCACCTCATAAGGTAGTTCTCCAAACCCCAAGATGTGAAGATAAATACCTGTTCCATTGGGATAACAGCGTACAGATCTAGTTTGATATTTCAACGAAGATTCTCTTCTTTGCTCAGGTTGAGACATATTCCGCAAATCATAGACATTTACATGCCTTCCTGCTGTTGCCACTACTAAACGATTTCCGACAAGAGATAGAGAATAGACACGCTCAGGTTGCGTGTATGTGCCAACAAGAGTGCGCTCCTGTCCACTTGCACCTCTAGGATCCCAACACTTCACGGTTTTGTCCCAACTACCAGTGATCACTTGCCCTAAATTTATAAACAGGAGGAAAAAAAAATGTCATTGATAAAAATGTTAAAAAAATAGAACAAACATTTTTTTCTGTCTGAAAGTCCATGCAAATGTGATATCAAGTGATGCTCTTGACAGGTATAGCAAACAGCACTATATAAATCAATTCAGTGACATTGAGGTGAAACCCACCAAGAAAAGGACATGACAAGATACAAATAAGCCACATTAACTTCAAGAACATAACTTACCAGCATTCAACCAGGAGTTTCCAGTTTAACAATGTTCCATTTCTCCTCCTCTTATGAAAACATATAAGGCCTCAAAATGCCCTTTCTTTCAATCACATCCTTCAGCATTGATAAATCTACCATTCCTAGAAAGATTCGAGTCTCCTTTGGACATTAATTTGTAAAATATTTATGTGAACTGATGATGCTTTACCCGTAGACATTCTCAAACTCACATACTGCTCTAAGAATCTAGGACACTAATCCACAGTCTAAAACATGTTCTTGATAGTCTGAACTTTCAGAAATTAATTAATTCACATATGCATGAAGCTATAGATAAGAACAAATTCCCCTCAAAAGCCATCATTTACCAGCATAAACAAAAAATAAGTTAATAACATGAGTAAGAATGTGATAACTACTAAACCAACCTGATGAATACGAGTATTCGATGCAGCGCACGTGTGCGTCATGCCTTCCCAATGTATCCTCCTTGCCTAAGCTGAAAACTAGTCTGAAACATCAACAACATTCGTTATTTAATTTAAGCTTGATGATACAATGTCTATTAAGTATGTTCATTGACATTACTTAAAACTAGATTAAGGGCAAAAAGGATTCAAAGTATTATTTTTTGTGCTATTAGGACTCAAGGTATTATTGTTTTCAAAACTTGGTAAGTCAAAATTGCTTATCTAAATGTGATCTAAAGGAAACTGTGGACCAGCATCGTGGGAAGACTAAGCTTAATAGAAGCTAAATATTTAAAATTGCAAATCAAATAATCAACACGTGTTGGAACCGTTCAAAATAAAAGTAATTTAGGAATTAAGGGGACAAATCAATGAAATTGATGAATAAGTATGAATATTGTTTAGGAGAATCAGTATTAAAATTGAAAGGTGCAACCGTGCAACCATTTGCACTCCATTTTGGATCTCCACAGCATAGCAAGATCATTACAATTTTTGTGATCAAGAGGGATGATCAACAGGGAAAAAAAAAAATCCACAACAGACCCAATTCTAATAGTCCATTGACTATGGACCATTGAAAGAAAAATGAAAAAAAGGGCATAAAATTTGCGTAAATTGCACTTTTCACCCCTGAAGTTTGGGAGTTTTGGCACTTTAGGCCCAAAATTTTCGATTGTGGCAATTTGATCCCTGAAGTTTTGGATGATTTGCAAATTAGTCACTCAAAAGACATTTTTGCGACGAAACTTTTACTTTTTGTGACAACTTAATTTGTCACAAAGGGCTAATTGAACTAATTTGTCACCGAAATTAGAACACACAGTGATAAGGCACAAATTCCACTTACCTCCTCACAATATTATCAGCACTTGCGCTGAACCCTGAAGAATCGTCATGGAAGCAACAATCCAATACTGGACCTCCGTGCACGAACTCTCCTCTCAATACATTGGCGCTCGCATCGTACAGACGAACAGTCTGATTCAAATCAAACATCAGATGTAATTCAAATTAAGATCCAGTCAGCTAAAAATACTAGTAAAACGTATATGAAACCTATGAAACTGAGCTTAGGTTTTAGGATATGCATAAGCGGACGTGTACCTTGTCCCAGGAAGAAACCAGGAGGTGATCGCTGTGGTTAGAAAATCGAAGGTTCGATATGCCGTCGGACGGCGGGTTCGTCAGCTCTCTTACGGCGAACTGTGGCGCCGTCGTCATCGTCTTGTGGATTTTGCAGAGAGAGAGAGAGAGAGAGAGAGAGAGAGGGGGGGGAAGGTATTTTGAAATGCACAGAGATACTCTTTCGATTTAGTAGAGATGCACAAACAAACGGTCAGCGTGGGACCATCTCGACAACCTTTTCAAATACTCAATCCATTCCATTTTTTGAGTCTATTTTGGGCATTCTTATCTCTTAATTGCACAAGTAATTAGTGTGTTTATGTCAACAAAAAAAAAAATCTTTTTTTCCACAAACTCAAATGTTTACATTAGTTTTTGTAGACAAAGTTGTTAAAATCATCCCAAATTAAATAATTTATGAAAAAATTAACTATTTTTAGGACACTTGAAATTGTAAAACTGGACTCAAAAAATGGGACGAATGGAATAGTATAAATTTAAATTTATAAGGGGCTGTTTGGGAAGAGTACCGATTTTGTGTTTCATAAGTGAACTTATGGTATGAATGCTAGTGGTACAATTGTTAAAACATTTTAAAATTTAAATTTGAGAAGTATAGCATTAAGAATTTTGAGAATTATCCTTTTTGTAGTAAGTAGGGCCTGCTACACATCAAAGATAAATGATAAAGGATAATGCTATGCTTCCCAATTATGAAGATTCCCAAAATACATTGTTTGTTGTACAACTTATAATGGTATGTGGTACCACCTGCTGCGACATGTTTGACCACTAACCAGTGCCACATTATGGAAGAAATCTTAGATGCAATGGTTGTGAGGGTGATGTGGTATCCCAAACCAATCACGTTTTTTTATTTGTCCATTTGTCCCCCCTTAGTTTTAGGGGAATCTCAGTCAACATAAACAAAAACAGTTTTTCCTATAGTGGCGTGATAGACAATGACGTGGTACACCCGTTACAACCAATATTTACTTCATATTATGTGGTACATCTGCTAAAACATTTGAGAACCGAATTTGAGATTTAAATTTGGGAAGTATAACATTAATCATATTTCAAAATTTTCATATATGAGCAGGGGTGTTCATCGGTCGGTTCAGTCGATTTTTATTTATTTATTTATTTTCATTTTTTTCAATTTCTTCGTGTTTCAAAAATCGACCGAGTCGATTGGTTTGATCGGTTCTTGGTCGATTCGGTTCGGTTTCAACTTAGTAAAATTTATAAAACTGATCATTCGGTTCAATCGATCTGTGAGCACCCTTAGATATAAGGACAAATCCCTAGTCTGTCCTAACGACTTCGGGATTCTTACCAATATTTCAGATGAGTTACTTATTATTATTTTTATCAGAGTAAAACAAGTGCAAACCCCATGTACGTGCACATATCTCATAGCTCACGCACCCATTAAATCAGATAGGCAAACTAGTGAAGAAGTTGAACCCATACCAAACTGAAAACTTTTTATGTCCATTATCAACTATATCACTTCAGAAACCCCTCACCTCCTTTAGGAAAAGGCAAATGATGTAGCTAGGGGTGAAAGAAAACTGACTGCACCAACCGAACAGATCGATTTGGTCAATTTTCAAAAAATATCTCAAGTATAAAAACTGAAATCGAATTGAAAAATACACTACACTGAACTAAACCAAAATCAATCGATTTTCATAAAAATTCCGCCAAATCAAACCGTTTTCACCCCTGACCCTAGCTAAAATAGCTATAGTCAACAAATAGGCGTACTATCAAGTTGTCCGACCCGACCCGACCCGTAAACGACCACTTTCATAAGTAGTATACTACTACTGATATTCCAGATGATCACATTAAATGGAAGAGTAATATTTGGGAGAAACACTTTTTTTGTGAGGAAATGCTATTGTGAGAAGCTTCTCACATGAGAAGACGGTTTTTAACCGTTGGATGAGCATCTAGCCTTAAGATTCTCTCCAGATTCTTGGGAATCTTAAGGCTAGATGATCATCCAATGGTTAAAACCTGTGAATCTTAAGACTAGATGCTCATCCAACGGTTAAAAACCTCCTTCTCATGTGAGAAGCTTCTCACAATAGCATTGCCCTTTTTTGTGGGATTTAGATAATTATAATGGACCCTACAGTACCATCCAATGAAGAGAGAGAGTATATTTATAGAAAATACTTTTCAATGCATTGGTTAATAAGATGTTTGGGTGAGCATTAATATATTATATGTATTGACTAATGGAATGCTTAAATGAGAGTTAATGTATTATTTATTGGGTGAGCAAAAATTCCCTCATATTTATAAGTTTTTGTAAAAAGGAAACCGATAAATCAATTTTGCAAACTGTACTTGCTTTCGTTGCGAACTTTCACATTCGTCACATATATACAGT
Organism: Hydrangea macrophylla; assembly: GCA_033977485.1. Classification (NCBI taxonomy): domain Eukaryota; kingdom Viridiplantae; phylum Streptophyta; class Magnoliopsida; order Cornales; family Hydrangeaceae; genus Hydrangea; species Hydrangea macrophylla. Next base: position 89,234,260 of record CM066996.1, on the reverse strand, counting down.
AACAGATCTCTCTCTCTCTCTCTCTCTCTCTCTCCTAATTCACTTAGAACCCTAAAAAAATTGCACCAAATCTACGGTTTACTCTGTAATTCAATCCTTAAAAAGTTTTAAGATTCTCATATTCCAATCTCAAGTTCCTAAGTTCTGCAACCACACCAGTCAATGCGATGGTAGTTTGCAAATGCCGCAAGGTACGAGCCCCTCTCCGTTCTATCTACATGTTTGTGGAAGCATATATATTAGTATTAATTATACACACAGTATAGTGTATATGTGTATGTATTTGTTCGCGTCGGTATCACTGTATCAGGTATAATTAGACTGCAATTCGTGACAAGAGTTATTGCAGCTATAAATTATTTTATTTTCTGCAGAAATTTGTGTGTAGAACATACTGTATATTCGTTAATTTATTGAGGTGTTTTTTTGGATCAGATCGTGCTCATTTTGTAAATCTTAGCGGTCTTTGAGTTCCCTGATTTGATTCGATTATTCAGCTGTGGCACCGTTTTCTTTTTTTTTTTTTTCCCATTCCATTAGCCACATCCTTATTAACACATTTGGTTTGAATTGGAACCCAAAAAAAAGTGACCCTCATAAGTTCAAAAGACTTAGTATTACAGTCCTCCATTAGCTTTATGCAATGTAACTTGTTAGCTGTGACTGATGTCCTTAGCTGTTTAATGCTTATTTATGGAGTATCGGACTCTTAAACTCTCAAGCTCGATGATTACTGGTTTGTATAAAGATTTTGTGTATTACGTTCTGTTCTTTGGAAGTTTACGTTATCTTGAATATCTAGCCTAAATTTAAAGACTAACTTCTGTGGAGGTTTTGGGTTTCAGGCAACTAAGCTGTATTGCTTTGTGCACAAGGTCCCTGTTTGTGGAGAATGCATATGTTTTCCAGAACACCAGATATGTGTGGTATGGTGTTCGCATTCTTGCTTATATAATTATTTCTCTTTAATGTGTATACTATTACTTACTCGTACTGTTTGATCTATTTAGTAGCCGCTTTTTGGGCAATTAATTTATTAGCCTTTGTTGTTCCGTTTGTTGAAGTTCTGTTCCCTTCAAGTCTCTCTTGTTTTATATGGATGGATTTCCTAGACGAGATTAAACTCTTTCTTTGTAGTATATGCCTTTGACCCGTTGTACTGCTTTCACTGAGATTATATAAAATGAGATTCTATTGGCTGGGTATAATTTGAAGGATATTCGGCCAATCGGAGTGTGTTATATGCCTATAATGTCACTGTTTTTCGTAGGTACGTACTTACTCGGAATGGGTAATCGATGGAGAGTATGACTGGCCTCCTAAATGCTGCTTGTGTCATGATGTGCTTGTAGAGGGAACTGATTCTCAAACAACGCGATTGGGTTGCTTGCGTATGTGGTCTTGCTGATATTTCTGAAATGTGTACCTGTGAATTTTCTATTTAAGGCAAAGCTTGTTGAACTCACACTGTTCTTCTCATGCGTTGTAGATGTCATACATACCAATTGCTTGGTTTCACATATCAAAGGTTTTCCTCAGCATACTGCTTCAGCAGGATATGTTTGCCCTGCTTGTTCCACTTCGGTAAGGTGTACATCCCAAATTCTTAGATAGTTTCAATCATTTTTTAATTGTTTTTTTTTTCGTTTCAAAATAAAGTAAACCCACCATAGTACAAAGGAGGGGCCTTTGCTTGGTGCATTGGTAAAAGTTTGTGCTACCACGAACGAAATAGGGTTTAAGGGATCTTTTGTAAACAAAGGATGTCAGAATTAAAGTTTGTACCCAATCGACCCCTTCCATCAACCCACCTTTGAGGAACTGGTCACTGGAAAGTTTGCCTTTCTTTATCATGGGATAAAGTGGTAATGCTCATAAGATTCCAGTTGCAAGACTAATTTACATAGAATCAACATTTATGTGCAACTAATTACTTCTAGCAAATGGTAAAATTTTAACTTTGATCGGTGATTATTGTATCAAGAAAAGAAACAATAAAAATAAAAACATATATCTGACTGGTAATATGTGGCTAATTGGATGGTCATGGAACAATTTAAGACACATGGAGCTCTAAATCGCAAGGTCTGTTGCTGCACAGAGTCAACAGACACTTTGCTCAATGCCCAATACGGATGTTTGGGCCTAGGCATTCGTGTGGGTTGGGATAACGAGTGCGAGAGTTCACTTTTTGACAGTATTTTTTAGAAGTTGTAATGGCTTCCATATGTCTTCTAAGAATTGGAAGGAAGGGTTGACCTTTTATTGACGTGATCGTACTATTATTTTTGTATAGTAAGCTTCTGGATTTATTTCAGTGAGGTATCATTTACAGCTTCTACTTCAAGACTTTAGTCGTTCTTGGTCTTAATCACGAGACAAAAGTAAGAGCAGGGAGGAGGACGAGCCTACAACTTTAGGTTCGGCTTGAAGAGTTAAGTCACCAAGTAACATAGCTAGACTAGAAATCATCAGTAGTGAGGAATAGTTTCATGTTCTAAAAGTTGGTCTTGCACTTTCTTCTTTGTGTTTAAAACAATGAGGCAGTGAGAGCTGTTAACATGATTGTTTTTGTAGGTTTCTTTGATAGAACAGACACCCTCCCTTGACAAAAAGGAGAAATCCGCAAATGTAGACCTTTTTGCTTGTAAATTAGGCAAGGCATAGGGTTAGAGCTGGTAATTGGTTGAGGTTGTTTTAGTGGCATCAAACAGAGCATGCTTATGAACTGATCCTCACTACCTAAGGACAAATCTGTGGAAAAGCTGTTGAATCCAAGAATCATTTTTCCTACTAGTGAAGTAGTTAGGAAGTTAGGATAAATTGCTTCTATACGTTGTTGTCAGTTTATTTAGCAGAATGCTTAGTATGATTTTGGTACTATTTAGAACTTCTTGTGATTCTTTGTTGCATGGCATGGTTAATTTCCAAGTTCTGCATTTTTGGTTGTAGCTATGGCCTCCTAAAAGTGTCAAGGATTCAGGATCCAGTCTTCATTCAAAGCTGAAGGAAGCAATTATGCAGGTAATACTACGCTTGACTCTAGTTTACTGCAAAGAGGTCTTGGTTTATGACAATTTGAGACATCAATTATGGTTGCTTACCCAGATAATCTATATTTCACTGAAAGGTAACCTTCCTCCATCCAATAATTGTCATATATTGAATATTGATGTCATCGTTCTCATTTGACATTATTACGTTTAACCACTATGGGTGGTAGTTGTTTGTACTTTGTGCTGTTATTGTTGGAATAGATATTACTCTTAATATTTTGATAGCTGAATAGAATGTGCAAAGTTTTAGTGACATTCTTTGTTTGAATTTCTGAATTTCCTTCTGTATACTAAAGGTACAAATGTGGTGACTCACCACATACTGGTGACAGTGGTGTCTTTAGAAGTGCTGATGCTTGGTTGAGTGACTCCTGCTGCAATTCTTTAGTATTCACTTTGGAAGAATTTAGGTATTAGTAACTAGTATCTAAAGATAGAATCCTATGAGGATATAAGATAGTAAGGAAGCCTTTAAGGCATGTTTGTCAGAAAAGTTGCATTGCCCAGCGTCATGTAGTGTGGATTTTATCTGTTGATGGAGCAAAGTGATTGTAATGCTTTATGCTCTGGTGTACGTTAAACGTTTATAGGCCACATGGTGCTTAATTAATTCAAAATTCATGGAAGTGTCACTCTGTTCTGTGGTGGTCAGCTGTCTTTCCTGAAGTTATTTACTGAGGCACTATGGACGGGAAAAATAATAAAAAGAAATCCCCTGTTTCATCCACTGTATCCTTCACTTTTTTAGTTTTCAGTTAATTGTGAATATTCAAACACATCAATTTCATGTTATGATGTGAAAATAATCTTCTATCATTTTATGTTCGCAAATCGCAAATGATTCATAACTTCTTCTCCTGCTTTTAAGATGAGGTATTGATCATGCAGTGCATATAAATGTATGTTATATTGTTATCAATAGTGTAGCAAACATAAGAATTATGCAAATTATGCTATGGATTCCCATTTCACCTCCTTATTCATGCGAACCAAACACAGCCTGACGGTTATGTGCTCTGGCATCTGGGGCTAGAAACTATATATAGGAGAGTCTTAAACTTGATGTGGAACTGGGCGGGTTGGGAGAGTCTTAAACTTGGGCTTTACTTTCTATTCCCAAAAGTGCCCTTCCCCAGATTTGTCTCTATTGTGTAGGGCGTGTGGGTTACCCAAACAATTGGGTACGTTGTGATCTCTAATGCTGTGGTATGGGTGACCTTTTCATCTATTGAACTAAGGATCCTTTGGACAAGGCTAGAGTCAAGAGTCTAGCTAGTGTTAAGGACATCGTTGATACCTGACTTTCTTGTTATGCAGACTGGTTTTGAAAAGAACTTGTTTGGAAATCATCCAGTTTCAGTGCCTGCAACAGAGTCCCTGGGTCCTCCTCCTGCTTTTGCCTCGGATCCCTTGATGTCGACCTTGTCTCCATCAGTAGCAAAAGATGCTGAAAGTTACTCAGTCGTCAGTTCCGCTAAACCTTCAATCTTAGATATTGTGGAGATAGATGGTCCGAGTTTGGCGAACCCATCTCTATCTAATCATGATTCGAAATTCTTGAGAAGTCCTGCTGGTGTAAGAGGATTATCCTGTTAATTATTGTATTTCAATTTGAATAATGTAATTATTTATTTTTTTTCCTGCATATAGGTACTGATTTAGTTGGTTATTTGTGTGTATTGATGCATCGTGCATCAATTATGTTTTCTTCTTCTAATTTGTAAATTTTTAAAACTTTGTGACAGCCTGGTGCTACTACACGGAAGAGTGCATTCCAACTTGACAAACAAAACTCTGAAATTTCTTATTATGCTGATGATGAAGATGCAAATATGAAAAAGTACACAAGAAGGGGTACACATGAAATTTCTTTGTCTTTAATTCCTATTTCTAGCTAATATGTTTATAGAAAGGCCTCCATATAATTCGATGATCAGTAGAGATGGAGAGATTGGTGATGATGTAACCTATAGAATTAAAGTAGACTGCTTTAAGTGGAGGAGCGCTTTTGGCGTATTATGTGACCGGAGAATACCAGCAAAATTGAAAGGAAAATTTTATAGGCCAGCTATGCTCAACGGGACAAAATGTTGGGCAACTAAGAAACAACGCATTAGCAAAATGAGCGTAGCTGAGATGAGGACGGTAATATGGATGTGTGATAAGACTAGGAAAGATAGAATTAAAAATGAGTACATTCGAGAGACTATAGGAGTGTCACAGATTGAGGATAAGTTGAGGGAGAATAGACTTAGATGGTTCGGCTATGTACAACGAAGACCTGTAGACGCACTTGTGCGAAAGAGTGATAGGATCATAGTGCCTGGAATGGTTAGAGGGAGAGGCAGACCTAGATTGACCTGAGAGTATGTAGTGCAACAAGATATTAATATATATAATTTAAATGAGCATATAGCTCTTGATTGTGCAGAATGGAGAAAAAAGATTCATCCAGCTAACCCCAGTTGATTGGGACACGAGACTTGGTTTGGTTTGGTTGGTATTGTATATTATGCTTCAACACCACGTACGGCAAGCTGGAGACTGGAGTAATAATGGGTGTTTTCAAACTTTTTATAGAAAACATATTTTTAATTTCATGTGTTTTTGCCTTCTCATTTCAGTTTATTTAATGCTTGCTATGCTATCGTTTCACGAGAAATAAATTTTTTTTAAGAGAATTTTTGAATTGAATCGATTAGTGCTTCTAACTTTCAGGTCCTCTACGCCATAAGTTTCTCAGGGCATTGGTACCTTTTTGGTCGAGTGCATTACCAACTCTACCGGTGACTGCACCACCACGAAAAGATGCATATAATGCAGATGACGCCCCGGAAGGTTGTGTACGGCATCAAAGATCTTCAAGAATGGATCCAAGGAAAATCCTTCTCATCATAGCAGTCATGTAATGTTTGCTGATCTCCCCTTTTTTATGCCCCTTCACCATGTATATCTATGTTTATTAGACAAAGCAAATTAATTAGAAGGGAGAAAAAAAAATGCATGGGAATCCCAATGGATTTATAGCCCGTTAGGTTTAGCTTTAAATAATCTTTTGGAATAGGAGATTGTTTTAAGAAGCTGAAAATTGGGGCTTTTGAAAAAGCTATTTTTAAGCTAAAAAAAGGTATCATAATTTTAGAAGCTGTGAGAAAACTAATCCCAAGGCCACAGCTTTTTAAACAATCAGTGATTGTTGCTCCAGAAAAAGCCATCCAAAAAGGCTCTTAAAATGGCAAAGAACATTTCATGACTGAATCTAGTGGTTATAGTCACCAGTAGAGGATGAATTATATCTGATGGTATTCATTTGATATATACAGACAGTGTTGTAGTGTAAAATTCTCCGACAGACATTGCAAACACATAATTTGGGAGATTCTATTTTGCACCATAATTTATGTTTTCTTAGTCGTAGAACAGTACTTTGGAATCATCTGTGATGTGTATTTTTGAGCTTTCGAGCTAGTTTAAATATTTGCATGGGCCATCTCTGGAGCAAATCTAGGTTCTCTTATGTTGATTCATGACTTTTACTCGTTACAATTTACACATATCACCTTTATTATCATTCTGCAGAAAACGAACAACATTCTGCAGAAAAAACAAAAACTATGTAGGCCTTGAACAAAGAAACACGCTCTTCAGAATAACGACGAAATAAAACATTCATGGCCTGTTTGTGCGTCCCATGAATTTGATTAGACTCATTCTCAAATAGTTTCATACAGGTAATTACCATCTTGAATTAGTCCATTGTGAAAATAAGAAACTTCATCATATTTCTTCATATGCGGTCATTCGTAGGTTTCGTTAAGACGATGTGATGACAATTTTAAACATGATCAAGATGATGCATTTCTACATTGGAACTCTTTATAAATTGTGAATGAATCCATCAAATTCATGGGACGTGCATATGGGCCATCATTGTTTTACTAAATCACTTTTTGTTTGTCAGGTTGTTTGTTTCGAATCTTTTGTGGGCATTAAAAAGGTTGCTGTTTTTGCTAATAATGCAAGTCTTCCATATTTACATGCAGGGCATGCGTGGCAACGATGGGTATTCTGTATTATAGACTTGCACAAGCTGGACTTGACGAGGAGCTTCGTGATGATGAGTAGAGGTGATCTATTTCTTCTAGGTTTTGATTGTTAAAGATCAGCGGCACCTCGTGGGAACAGTCACTGGTTTCAGCAAAACATCCAAGTCAACGCTGTCATCGGTGAGAATTTCATCTCTCTGGTGACAGCAAATTGTTATATATCATTCTCTCTCTCTCTCTCTCTCTCTCTAGTGTTGAAGTTAAGAGTTATTTTGTAATTGCCTCTCTTCAGCTAATAAACTTTCTGGGAACAATGTTTTTTTCTGGACCAGGTGCAGTGTTCTTTTCTTGGTTACCTGGACCTGACATTTGTATCCTTTGTATTTATACTGACCTGAGAATGTGTTGGCTTGAATAGATCAATTTTTTCAATTTCTATTGGTTTTCAATTATTCTAAGCTCTGCTGTTTATTTTAACAAACATGAAAAAGTGAGGTTGGTTCTCTTTTAACCCATTTTTCTTTCTTCAAATTCTTTGGAAGTAAAGGGTGTACCACTTGTACTTTCTGGTTTGAATTGTTACTGCTGCGAACTGGTTTTCTTGAACAATTGAGGTCCAATATGAAGTATTAACTCTGATTTTCTTGAACTAGTTTTTGAACTCTTAATGTTTTGTTTGGTTTGGTTTGGTGTGGTTCGATTAATGATTTCAAGAATAAAATGTAAAATATGAGTTTCACAATATTTTGGTTTGCCTGATTTTTAATTGGTCAGATTAGGTAGCTTAGTTTTTTATAGTTTCATAATTTGGTAAGCTTGATTTTTAATTGGTCACACGAGGAAGCCACGCGCTTTTAAGTAAACTACTAGTTGTCTTTGTAAATGAGAGCACTCACTCGCCTGAGTGCTAGTCATGATCATCTAATTTAATCGGATAATTAAGAATAAAAAATATTTGTTGCAGTATAGTTTTTTATTTTATTATTTTTTTGTACGTGTGTACTTTCAAGTATTAAGGGGCTATCTAAGATTTCTTGACCTTATTAGATATGTATATATATATATATATATAAAATATAATGGGATCTTTAGTGAAAAATCCTAAAGAAGTAACTTATTTAGTATTTGGTCAAAACCATTTTTAATTTTAGAGAAAACTCCATCAACATTTTGATGGACAAAACTACCCATTCGCTGACGCATGCGCGCATATGATGTTCAATCCTCATTTAACTTTTATCTTATGCAGTCACTCACGCCGAAGTTGCTTTATTTTTTTCCAAATTTTAAAAATCCGTAACTTTCAATCCAAAAATAATTTATTCACAAAATTTACATTTTTAGAATCTATTCGACGAGATCTATCAAACAAGTACCATTGTCATTTGTCGCTATAAAATTCTGGAGGAAAAAAAAACTTGTGTGAAATTTCACACAAATGTGAAATTTTATGTGTGAAATTTCACACAACTAGCTATGTGAAATTTGTGAAAATAAAAAAGTTATGTGAAATTTCACACAACTATCTATGTGATTTGTGAAAAGAAAATAGTTATGTGAAATTTCACATAACTATCTATGTGAAATTTGTGAAAATAAAAAAGACAAATGAAAAAACTTCACATAACTAGATATGTGAAATTTCACACAACTAGCTATGTGAAATTTATAAAAAGAAAAAGTTATGTGAAATTTCACATAACCATTTTGGTGCCACAGCTGACAAAGAACATGCTTCTTTCAACTTCATCTCTCTCTCTCTAGGTTGTTCTTCTCTCCCCTCTGAATCTTCGTTTGCTTTTCTTGTTGGGGGTACAAATCAACGCTCTGAGTCTGCTTCTGAATCTTCCAGTCCAGATCGGAAATGGTGATGGTGGTGGTCGGTGGAGGCGATGGTGGTCTGTGGTCGTCGATGGAGGCGATGGTGGTCGGTGGTCGTCGATGGAGGCAATGGTAGCCATGGCGGTGATCGGTGGCTATGGTGGTCTGGTCGGTGGTAGTGATGGTGGTCATCGACGATAGGCAACAGCGATGGTGGTAGTCGTTCGAAGTTGCAATGGCCATGGTCAGATGTGCGAAGACATGCAGTGATCGAAGGTGCAATGGTATTGTCGTCTTCGGCCTGTTCATCATCGTCTTCAGTTACCTCATCTAAAGCAAAGGGTAGAATGGTCATATAGTATGTGTTTGTTACTGAGTCGGCGACTTTAACCCATAAAAGTGACTATACCATGGAGTTTTTTAAAAAATGAATATCGTTTTGTTTTTTATACCGACAAGATTAGTATTGAATGACTTTTTGCTAATATTCTAAAATATAATAATAATAATGACAGCATGAAATAAAGAAGTAAATACTAGTAAGTTCGACAGCTATTGGCAGTGGGATTCAGATCTTAGGGTCCGACGAGCTACAATGACTCCAGCATGCCAATAAGGCACAACAAACAGAGTTGTTATGTTTTTCCAGATTTTGAATTTTAAATGATTTTCAAATACGTGTGTCGGTGAATTCATTATATTTTGATTGGAGGAAGTCGAAAGGGTTGTATCATTATTGAATGCAGTCCTACTATCCCATGTATTTGGAAAGCATAGCATTACTCCAACAATAATTGAAGTCAACTAAAGTATGATTCCCTATATCGGGAATAGAATAGTCATGCTAGATGCACCTAAAATTTATATCTAAAATGTACACATGCTGATGTGGCATTAGTAATGTTGAAATTAAATCAATCTATATGTTCTTATATTTAGTAACTTAAAAGAGTATTTTTTTAGTAATCCACATCAATATGCATTTCTTAGGTGTATGTTTTCGGTGTACACATGACTCGAGAAGAGAAATTTCACCTTATTTTGCGATCATAAAAAAACATGAATAATGAAGATAATCCAAAAAAGAAAAGATGATTAATGTAGCTTGAAAGGGAAATTAATAAAATCAAAAAGTCAAAGAAAATATGGAAGTGTAAATGACAAAAAATGATAACACAACCAGTACTTTTATTTTTTTACATGTAAATATATATATATATATATATTAGAGTTAGCTATTATAATTAGTTTTATTTATATTTAGCTTTAGGGTAGTTTAGTCTTTTACTTTATATTAGGGTATTCCTAGATATACTATTATTCTCTCTTCCTTTTGTATTGTATTCATTCATTCAGTTTGGGGTTATGAGAAACTCTAGCTTTCTTCTCTCTTTTCTCTTTTTTGTTATCTTTATTTGATATATTCACATGGTATCAAAGCAGGTTCATTTTTTTTTTTCGGATGATTCTGGTTCGTTTTTGGATTTCTCGTTGATTCAGATTCGTTTTTTTTTTGGATCTCGCACTGATTCGCGTTCGTTTTTGGATCTGTTGTCTGATTTTGGTTCGTTTGCTTTGTGTTATTTAATTGTTTCGTTTTCGTAATGGCTGCTGAACGCGATGATTCGCTCCAAGCGATTAGTGTTAAACTCGATGGCAAGAATTTTGCATATTGGAATTATGTGATGAAGAATTTTCTGAAGGGGAAGAAGATGTGGGGTTATATCAATGGGGATTTTAGTAAACCTATGAATGAACAGGCTGATAAATTTGCAGAATTGCTAGATGTTTGGGAAACAAACAATTCGAAAATCATTACTTGGATCAACAACTCCGTTGCTCCCTCAATAGGTATACAATTGGCAAAGTTTGAATATGCAAAGGAGGTGTGGGATCATTTGGCTAAACTGTTTACACAGTCCAATTTTGCAAAGAGGTACCAATTAGAGAGTGATATTCGTGCCCTTGAACAAAAAAATTTGAGTATTCAGGAGTTCTATTCTACAATGACAGATCTTTGGGATCAGTTGGCTCTCATGGAGTCGCCTGAATTGCGGGCGTTTGCACCATATATCGCTAGTAGGGAGGAACAACGTCTGGTTCAGTTTTTGATGGCTCTACGTGGTGATTTTGAGGGCTTTCGTGGGTCCATTCTCCATCGTAGCCCACTTCCGTCAGTTGATTCTGTTGTCCATGAGTTAGTAGCTGAGGAAATACGTCTCAAGACTCAATCTGGAAAGGAAATTCTCCCTGACTCTACTTCATCTGTTTTAGCAGCCCCTTTTCGACCACCGTCAAACAATCAGAATAAGCCTTACTCGAGAGTTGGTAGTGATGTATGCAGCTACTGTAAGGAGAAGGGTCATTGGAAGGCTCAGTGTCCTAGGTTGGGTCGTGCAAACCAGCCCAATAGCAGCAACCAGCCTTCCAATAGTCGACCACCACAACAACAGCAACCTCAGCCTTCTCATTGGAAATCTGACAACCAATCTCAGCAGCGTTCGTATAGGCCTCCACAGCCTAACACTGCAGCAGTTGTACCACCATCAGACTCATTTGGACCCGGTTCCCCTTCCCCATCCACTCCATCTATGGCCTCCCTTGCTGAGCAATTTCAGAAGTTCCTTGCCACACAGCCACATGCTATGGCCACCTCTTCACTAGGTATGTCTTCCGGTATGTCTTCAGGTATGTCCTTAGGTATTTGGGTCTTAGACTCTGGAGCTTCTAATCATATGTCACCTGATTTGTCGTCTTTTGCTTCCTTATGTCCTGTTTCCTCTTTGCCTGTTATGACTGCTGATGGTACTCCCATGCCATTAACAGGTGTTGGGTCTGTTGTCACACCTCATGTATCTCTCTCTAGTGTTTACCACATTCCCAAACTTACTATGAATCTTGTTTCTGTTGGTCAGCTTTGTGATGCAGGTTACTTAGTCTCATTTTCTTCTACTTTTTGTCATGTGCAGGATCCGCAGTCTCAGACGCTGATTGGGACAGGCCGTAGGCAAGGGGGATTATACATCTTGGACAAGCTCAATGTACCAGTGGTTGCAGCTTCTAGTGTTGATTTATCATCCTTTCGTTTGAGTTCATCTTCGTCTAGTTTTTATTTATGGCATTCTCGCCTTGGTCATGTTTCAGCCTCTCGTTTAAAATATTTAGCTTCTACAGGAAAATTAGGAGATTTAAAAACTCATGACATTTCTGATTGTAGTGGTTGTAAACTGGCAAAATTTTCCGCTTTACCATTTAATAGAAGTATTTCTTATTCTCTTGCACCATTTGATTTCGTTCATTCTGATGTGTGGGGACCCTCTCCTGTTACTACAAGAGGGGGGTCTCGATATTATGTATCATTTATTGATGATTGCACTCGTTACTGTTGGGTTTATCTTATGAAACGCCGTTCAGACTTCTTTGATATTTACAATACCTTTCGTGCTTTTGTTAAAACTCAACATTCTGCTGTCATCAAATGTTTTAGATGTGATTTAGGTGGAGAGTATACCTATCATAAATTTCGTGAGTTGCTTGCTTTAGATGGAACTATTCACCAGTCCTCTTCTACAGACACTCCTGAGCAAAATGGTGTTGCTGAAAGGAAACATCGGCATATTGTTGAAACTGCTCGCTCTCTTTTATTATCTGCATATGTCCCTAGTGATTTTTGGGGAGAGGCTGTCCTTACTGCTGTCAATCTAATTAATAAAATTCCGTCATCTCACTGCTCAGGTCTGTCACCTTTTGAAAAATTGTATGGGTATGCTCCTGATTATTCTTCCTTAAAGGTGTTTGGTTGTACTTGTTTTGTCCTTCGACCTCATGTAGAGCGTACCAAATTGTCACCTAAGTCTGCTATTTGTGTTTTTCTAGGTTATGGTGAGGGTCAGAAGGGATATCGTTGCTTTGACCCAGTTACTAAGAAACTATATGTATCTCGTCATGTTGTGTTTCTCGAGCACATACCTTTCTTTTCTATTCCTGATAATCATCATGAGTTGACTAAATCTGATCTCATCCATCTTGACCCATTCTTTGATGATACTGATAGTGTGCCCTCTCAAGCCCCATGCACGACTGATATTGTCTCACCTCATGGTTCTACTTCTGGTGATACTGGTACCTTGCCGCTTGATGCTACCTCCCTTCCAGAGGCCACCCAAGCACCTACTGAGACTGTGGAACCTACTCGCTATCCTGCTCGCACTCGTAAGTCCACTCAATCACCTGATTTTGTTTATTCTTGTTATTCGGATTCTTTTGCTTCATTTTTAGCTTCAGTTCATGATCTCTCTGAGCCTCTGTCATATAAAGAGGCAACTCTTGATCCTCTTTGGCAACAGGCTATGGCAGAGGAACTCTCAGCATTGTATAAGACAGACACTTGAAGTTTGGTTCCCTTACCTTCTGGTAAGAGCGCTATTGGATCTCGTTGGGTTTATAAAATCAAAACTAAGTCAGATGGGTCTGTTGAGCGGTACAAAGCAAGATTGGTTGCCAAGGGTTTTTCCCAGCAGTATGGTATGGATTACGAGGAGACTTTTGCTCATGTTGCTAAAATGACTACTGTTCGTACTCTTATTGCAGTTGCTTCTATTCGTCAGTGGCATATAACTCAGATAGATGTTAAAAATGCTTTCTTGAATGGAGACCTCCAAGAGGAGGTTTATATGGTTCCTTCTCCGGGTGTTCCTCATGGTCCTGGTGAAGTTTGCAGGCTTAAAAAAGCCTTATATGGTCTTAAACAAGCCCCTCGAGCTTGGTTTGAGAAGTTTTCCACAGTGATTACCTCATTTGGGTTTTCCCCGAGTGAGTATGATTCAGCTCTCTTTATTAGGTGTACCACTGCTGGTCGTATTATGCTTTTTTTGTATGTTGATGATATGATTATTACTGGTGATGATATTGATGGGATTGCAGTGTTGAAGTCTGAATTAGCTCGTTGTTTTGAAATGAAGGACTTAGGTCCACTACGTTATTTTTTGGGGATTGAAGTAGCTTGTTCTCCAAAAGGTTATCTTCTTTCTCAGTTTAAGTATACAATTGACATTCTTGAGCGTGCTCGCCTCACTGATAATAAGATTGTTGATACCCCTTTGGAGCTTAATGTTCGTCTTTCCCCTTCTGATGGCGTTCCTTTGCCTGATCCTACATTATATCGCACTATTGTTGGTAGCTTAGTTTATCTTACCGTTACTCGTCCAGATATTGCTCATGCTGTTCATGTTGTTAGTCAGTTTGTTACTTCCCCTACTACAGTTCATTGGGCTGCAGTTCATCGTATTTTGAGGTACTTGAGGGGCACTCGGTTTCAAAGTCTTTTACTTTCGTCATCTTCTTCATTGGAGCTGTGTGCATACTCTGATGCTGATTGGGCCGGTGATCCTACAGATCGCAAGTCTGTTACTGGATTTTGTATATTTTTGGGTGATTCTCTCATTTCTTGGAAGAGTAAGAAGCAAGATGTTGTTGCTGTGTCTTCTACAGAAGCTGAGTATCGTGCTATGGCTTCGACCACCCGTGAGGTTATTTGGTTACGCCGGCTACTTACAGATATGGGTGTCTCTCTTCCTCGCCCTTCACCTATGTACTGTGATAATAAGAGTGCTATTCAGATTGCTCACAATTCAGTTTTCCATGAGAGGACCAAGCATATAGAGATTGATTGTCACATTACTCGTCATCATCTTAAGCATGGAGCTATCACTTTGCCTTTTGTTTCTTCTTCAGCGCAGATTGCTGATTTGTTTACAAAGTCTCATCCGATTCAGCGTTTTCGTTTTTTAGTTGGCAAACTCTCTATGCTTCTAGCTGCAGCATCGTGAGTTTGAGGGGGGATATTAGAGTTAGCTATTATAATTAGTTTTATTTATATTTAGCTTTAGGGTAGTTTAGTCTTTTACTTTATATTAGGGTATTCCTAGATATACTATTATTCTCTCTTCCTTTTGTATTGTATTCATTCATTCAGTTTGGGGTTATGAGAAACTCTAGCTTTCTTCTCTCTTTTCTCTTTTTTGTTATCTTTATTTGATATATTCACAATATATATATAGGGAGAGGATCTAAACTGAACTGGGTTGAGTGAACTTATCCAATAAATTGGATTTTAAGCCTAAAAGAACCCGCGGGTCAGCGGGACAGCCCGCAGATTTTTTTAGGCTTAAACGCCAGTTCTCTGGGTAAATTCACTCAATTCAGTTCACTTTAGATCCTCTCCATATATATATCTATAATATATATAAATGTACCAATGGGTATAAGTGTTTTACACTTTTATCAATCGGTGCACTTTTATTTAACTATTTTTTTTAGAGTTTTAAAAGTTTAATATACCACTTTTTTATTTGTAACTATTTTTTTTAGAGTTTTAAAAGTTTAGTATACCACTTTTTTATTTTTAGTGTGTCCAATCGTAGCCTTTTTTTGTTAGATATAATGTGTGCTATGATTGTACTAGGACTCCTAAATTGATAAGAACCATGACTTGCCTTTCATCAATCAATACACTTTTAATTAAGTGATTTTCTTAGTGTTTTAATAAGTTTAGTATGCCACTTTTTTTAGTCTGTCCATAAAAGTCCTAATGTTTTTGTTTTCTTTGTCCTATTTTCTTTTTTATTAATACTTATTTATTACGAACTATTGGACTCTCTAACCCATTGTTTTTCAATATATTTTTTGTGAACTCTCTCTTTTTTGACTCATGATTGTTACCATCACTTTCTTGTATTTAATTTTAGGATTCTTAATTAACTAAAAACAAAAGTAAACTTACTTATAGTTCTAGGACTCTTAACTAAAAGTAGCTCTCATATTGTGGACTCCCTTTTTTTTTGCTAGCTCGCGTTTTAAAAAAAAAAAAAAAAAAAATGGTTGCTTTAGAGATTACACTAGATTTTTGGTTTTAAAACTCCAACTAAAACTGGAACCCACAACACTGCCGCAAGTTTTTTTTTTCCTTTGGACCCCATGAATTGGCAATACTTCCTAATATTAATCCTTACAAATATAGGACTCTGTACTCAAAAAATTGAATTGGGTTGAGTGAACTTATCCAGTGAATTGGATTTTAAGCGTGTGTCCAATCGTAGCCTTTTTTTTGTTAGATATAATGTGTGCTATGATTGTACTAGGACTCCTAAATTGATAAGAACCATGCATTGCCTCACGTTTGTTGTCTATTTATCTCTTTTTTTTTTACATCATCAATCCAACAGCCAACGCTTCTTCATGTGGGCCACAATTCGTGTCTCTTTTTTTTTTTCCCCCTTTAACATTATGAGAACAATTGCTACTAAAACTAGATCAAATCATGGGTTTTCCTAAGTCGCATTCTATAGGACTCCTATTCAATTGTTTATTGATTTTTTTTTTTTAAAGAATTACACGATTCCAACTAAACTAAAACTACCTCCTCCTCCTCCTCTTCCTACTACTACTACTACTACTACTACTACTACTACTATTATTATTATTATTATTATTATTATTATACACTCTTTGATGAAATAACGAGCCCTAAAAGATATAGACTTTAATTGGATTTAAGAAAGGGATATTGGATGATAGATCCCTTAATATTAGGTGTGTTAGCCAAAAACTCACACGATTTGGCCATTTTTTATATGTCCCTCCCTCGCTACTTTTTCAATTTGGCGAACAGCCCTTCGCTACTTTTGTAATTAAGTAAAAGGTCCTTTGTTTCTAAGCAAAAATGTCTAACACAATATTATCTGTCAACTTTAAACCACCATAACTTAATCATTTTTTATTTATTTATTAATTTTTTGCGTTTCTGGGCTCTTTTTTTTTTTATTTTTTTTTATTTCATACATTTGGTTAAGATCTATGCATTAGACTTGAAAATTGTACCCCCCAAAAAAATGTAATTTTGAACCTCATTTTTTGATTTTATCTATCAATATAGACAATATTATCTGTTGACTGATAGATAATATTGACGAAAATAACCAAAATCTCCTCATTTTTTTTGGCATTTTTGGATGATTTTTTTTCTTCGTATTTCATGTATTTCCTCGAGATCTATGCATTGGACTTGAAAATTTTACAAAAAAAATAAAATAAAATAAAATAGTAAGTTGCGGCCTGATTTTGAGATTTAATATGTCTTCAACAAGTAATATTATCTGTTTGAATTAACGACGATAACTTTATCAATTCTTGGGCTTTGTGGGTAATTTTTTTTTATTTTTAATTCATGTTTTTTTTTTCGAGATCTATCATTAGAGTTGGAAACTTTATAAAAACATGTAATTTGCAGCCTTATTTTGGGTTTTTTTTCTGTCTGCAAATAAATAATTTTATCATTTTTTGGACTTTTTGTGTGTTATTTTATTTTATTTTTAATCTCATGTGTTTTTTTTTTTATGATCTATGCACATATGGTGCCAATTTTACAAAAGAAATGTGTTTTTGTTACACCCAATTTTTCAAAAGAAATATGTTTTTGTTATTTGAGATCTATGCATCTATGGTGCCAATTTTACAAAAGAAAAGTTTTAGCTTGGACGTGTTTTATTTAAGGGTGCTATAGCCGAAGGCCCTATTTAAAAATAGCTCATGCTACTTTTCTTTAACTCATTAGGTCCTTTTTATGCCTAAATAACTTCAAATTGCTATAACTTTTGTTCTACAACTTTGTTTTTTGTAAAATTTGATTTTGGAATCAGCAAAATGATATGTATCAAACGAGATCAATATTGACAAAGAAACACTGAGAAAAAAAAATTAAAAATTAAAGAAATATGAAAAACTGTGTTTTTTCACATAAAAAAAAAATATATTCGTTTCGTAAAATTGGCACTATAAGTGCATATATCTCAAAAAAATACAAGAAATCAAAAAAAAAAATCACCCAAAAAGTCCAAGAATTGAGAAAGTTATCGCCGTTAACACAAACACATAATATTATCTGTCTAGAGACAGATAATATAATATTATCTATTAGACAGATAAAATCTCAAAATCAGAACGTATCTTTTTTGGTAAAATTTCCAAGCCCATTGTGTAGATCTCGAAGAAATACATAAAATACAATATATATATATATATATCTCACCCAAAAAGGCCAAAAAAATAAAATAAAATTATGGGTGTTTAACTCAATATTATACGTCTGTCCACAAATAACATTATCTATTTGACATATAAAATTGAAAACAAGGTTCCAAATTACTTTTTTTGGGTACAATTTTGAATTCCAATGCATAGATCTCAAACAAATACATTCAATCCAAAACAAAAAAAATACCCAAAAATGCTATTAAAAAATGAGTGAATTACTGTGGTTTAAAGTTGACAGATAATATTATCTGTGGAATAATCAAAACTTGAGAGTTGTTATCAATTGAGATAAGAATTCCAAAACAATTCTTATAGAATATTTCAGTATGTGTTCCAAGAGTGAAAAGGCCGGAGCACTTGTGTATAGTGATTTCCAGAGTACTATGCGTGGGATACTAAAAATAAACATTGGTATGAATGAGAGAAAGGGGAAGTGATTGATCGAATAAACAGAGCAAATCCGGTGGAAGGTGAGAGATTATTTGAGAGTACTATTACTTCAAGTCAGAGGACCAACATCATATGAGGATTTGTTAACAGTTAACGATATCAGTTGTCAATTTTTTTAAGATTATCCACAAAAAGAAGCTTACTTGAATCTGATCAAAGTATTTTAGAGTGCTTAAATGAGGCAACCATGTTCCAAATGCCTCATGCCCTTTGCAGATTATTTACAACAACAATCATTTATTGTGAATCAACTAATGTAAGGAAATTATGGGATAAACATTTTGAGGCAATGTCTGAAGATTTTAGATGTGATGGTAATTCAATGAAGTTGCAAATTTCGAAGACCCTTACAAGTTTGAAGTTTTACTTGAGAATTATGACCTGCCAAGTATATAGCATGATAACTCTCACTCTGAACAAACTTATCCAAGAGAAATCAGAGATGAAATGTCAATTGATATTCATCCAGAAGATTGTTACTCAAAGTCAAGTTTAAATATAGAGCAACAAATAGCATTCACAGAGATACCAGACCAAGTTAATACTGGAGGAAGCGGTGTATTTTTTTTTATTGATAATCCTAGAGGAACTGGTAAAACATATCTTTACCGTGCCTTACTTACAACCATAAGATCACGAAAAACGATAGTTCTTGCCACAACAACATTAGGAGTAGCTACTGCGATGATGCCTGGTGGATGAACTGCACATTCATGCTTTAAAATACCCATCAGTGCTAATGAGATCAATATGTGCAACATACCAAAACAAAGTGGAACAACAAAGTTATTATGTGAATCAAAATCAAAGTTAATTATTTGGGATGACGCACCAATGGCAAGAAGTTGGGCTATTCAAACAATTGATAAAACATTGAAAGACATCTTAGACAATCAAGAAGCTTTTGGAGGAAAAGTTATCGTGTTTGGAGGGGATTTTCACCTAAGTATTACCAGTAGTGCCTCGAGCTACAAGAGAACAAACTGTTAACGCAAGTCTGGTAAAGTCATATCCCTGGCCAAGAATGAAGATGTTAACCTTTACAAAAAATCTGAGAGTAGGAATTGGTCCACAATTTAGCCAATTGTTTCTACGAATTGGAAATGACGATCGATGAACCAACAAATGATGATGATGTGATTGTAATTCCAAATGAAATGGTGATTGAATACGTCAATGACTCAATGATGTGTTTTCAGAGCAACAAATTATAGATTGCACCTTCCCATCTCTGCATCAAAACTTTAAATCACCAGACTACATGACAAATCGAGCAATACTAGCGACCAAAATATGAATATGTGGACAAATTGAATGAGAAAATGATTAGTCTTTTTCTAGGTGATGCCAAAACATTCATAAGCTTTGATGAAACAATTGATGACACTTGCAACTATTATATATGAAGAAGAGTTTTTGAATTCTTTGACTCCGAATGGCCTACCTCCACATAGGTTGATTTTATAGGTGAATTGTGGATTATGATACTAAGAAATTTAAATCTATCAAATGGTTTATGCAATGGGCCCGCATAGTGCGTACAATATTTTTGTGGAGCAACAATTAAAGTACTTCTATATGATCTTTTTATTTTATTTTTACTTCTAGACTAAAAAATTTAAATTTTTTTTTTATTTTTTGAGTTCTGACCAAATTTAACTGCTTTGATAAAACTACAAACTAAGTACTTAAAAGTATTGAATTTTATGTGCTAAAATTTTAATTACTAAATTTAACCCAAAATTTTTGCATGTTCTTTGATATTTAATTGCTTTAATATGTATGTCCTCTTATTAAGAACAGAATCACCCTTAAATTTAGTTTAACCATCTGTTTGGTATTCCAGTTAGTGTTAAGTGGCACACTGAAAATAATAAGGGCTAAATATTTCTTTTACAACACTAAATTAAGTTATCAAACATATCCTTAACATGAGCCACACTTTTAGCCGGTTGGAAAAGAATCTATATGCCTAGCTCCTTACTAAGGTTCAAACACTGCCCCCCTCTCCTTCACTAGTCCCCGGAACTTAAGTCCTCACATAAGACCACTACACCAAAAGTGTCAAATTAACATTGTAAATTTGTTAGTCATGAAGTTCTCATCACAAACTATTCTCAAGGTTAAAGATATTTATAAATGTGCACCAATCACGTGTAACGCACGTGTTGTATGACTAGTATATATATATATATATATCTATATAGATATCTTGAATACCATTGGGTGTTTCTTGCTCGAAAAATCGGTTGAATTATAATCCACTAACACTTGATTCAAGAAAAAACTGTTCTTCAAATATCTCATGACAAAAATCTCTTTATTATATTTCCCTTTTAGTAAGAAAAATTTCAAGAATTAATACAATTTTTTGTAGTACGTAGAGTATATTTAGGTCATCATGCATAAGAGATATTTGGAGAAAAATACGGTAGGGTAGCTTCATTAAAGCTTTAAGACCTCTGTTTTTGGTATTTGTATCCATGCATTTCAATTATAATAAGAGATCTTCTTCACAGATTACCCCATGTCTTCTAATTTTCTTTCAAAGTCTCTTCACTGAAAGTGATGGGTGGTGCTAATTAGAAAAAACAAGGATAAAGGAGTAATTAATTCATACTTAAAAATATTAATTGTTGAACTTGTAAAACTCTTAACCCATGTTCTCTTCTGTCTACACAAATCTCTCTTGACAACTCACCATCTCTTGATCTGTCTATAACTTAATTCTGTTGTAATTTGTAGTCCAAATTAGGTGTTTTTCAAAGCCAAACTCTTTCTCTCTCTACATCTCTCTAGTTGGTGTGGTAGTGGGTAAAAGTGTGACTGAGACCCTTGTCCCATATTGCTTAGGAAAAGGGAGTTGAGAGGCTTAATATAAGCTTTCTCAATATGTGCTTAGTAATAAGTTGGAACATGTGGGCTTTCACGCGCACATGAGCCAAGCCCAAGCAAATCCCAAATTAAATAGAAATTTGGGTTTCAATCCGGAAATCGTTTAACCGGGCGCGTCACGTCTTACTCGCGCGCAGAGGGGGTTGCAAATCCTGGCCTCCAAGCCTTGCGGGCTCACACAGTTGGACCATTCTTTTACAAATTATTTTTTCCAAAAACTTTCCTTTTACTTTTGCTTTGACTGATTAAATTCTTTCCCTCATAGATTTACGCCTTCCTAAAATGTGCAATTACTTAGCCGTTAAATGATTTATATACTTTCTTTATAACACGTTTTATACAAATCAAGGGATTTCCTGTCGGGTCAATGTGGCTATAAAATTCGTGGGTCATTCTCTTTGAGAATACACAGCAATAAAATCTTCTTCTTTTCTCTGGTTCTTCTCGGTTCTTCTCTTTGGTTCGATCATTGATATACAACAAGGCTGTTCTGTGCCCCTTGTTCAACGAGTGCACGTGAACAAGGAAGAGGCTACTTAATCCTGGAGGGTAAACCGCTGAGACCTTTCTATACCGAGGCAAGAACTCCGAGGGGCGGAAATTACTCTTAAGGACAGTGTTCTCCAACACGACTCAGTCAGACTCTTCGACACGTTTGATAAGTATATTCGTTCATAGTAGTGTCTGTTCACTATTATTTTTCTTACAATCTTAAGAGTAATTCCTCATGGATACTGCTATGCTAACAATGACTAAAGCTATTCCCGACGTCACCAAAATTGAATCATTTAACGGGAATAACTTTAAGCGCTGGTAAGCCAAATTGCTACTTGTTCTTGACATTGCAAAAGTCGATTTTGTTTTGACTAAACCAAAACCTGTTGAAGGTTCTGAAAATTATGAAACCCAATTGCCTCTTTGGGAAAATGCAAATAAGATTTGCAAAAGTATTATTTTGAACGCCCTATCAAATGAACTTTTTGACATTTACTGTACTTTCAAATCGGCAACTGAAATTTGGGATGCTTTGGTCACCAAATATATTATTGAGGATGCCGGAATTAAAAAATATGCCATCGGAAATTTTTTCAATTTTCAAATGACCGATGACATAGATGTTTCTACTCAAATTCACAATTTTTACCTTGTTGTTTCGGAACTTAGTAATGAAGGAATGAAATTGCCCGAACCGTTTGTAACTGGTTCACTTATTGAAAAACTTCCGGAGTATTAGAAAAATTATAAGAATGTGATGAAACATAAGAGGAAGGAAATGACTTTGGAAGAAGTTGTTGTTTATGTTCGCATTGAAGAAAAGAACCGTTCACTTGATCGGAATGAGAAAGCCAAAGCTATGGCTTCCAAGGCTAACCTCGTTGAAGAAAAGCCTAATCGCACCCAAGGGAATTTTAAAAGGCAGAATAACAAACCCTATTTCAACAAAACTAATTTCAACAAAAATCTCAAACCCCAAAACCAGTTTGCTAAAAAGAAAGGGGAATGTTTTGTGTGTGGCAAATCGGGTCACCATGCTGCTCAATGCAGACACAGGAAGAAAAATGACCAACCTGCCCCTAGAGCTAATCTAGTTGAGGAAGATATTATTGTGGCTGTCGTTTCTGAGGTGCACTTAGTGGCATAGGAGAAAAATTGGGTGGTAGACTCTGGGGCTACCAGACACATCTGTGACAACAGAAGTGCTTTTACCTCCTACACACCAGTAGGGGAAGGAGAGGAACAAGTGTACATGGGGGACTCTAGGCCCTCACCTGTGATTGGGAAAGGGAAGGTAGTTCTCAAGCTAACTTCTGGAAAGATCCTCTCTCTTACCGACGTTCTCCACGTGCCTGATATTTGTTGGAACCTTGTGTCTGTGTCGCTGCTTGGGAAAGTGGGGGTGAAAGTTATTTTTGATTCTGATAAAGTTGTAATGACTAAAAATGGGGTGTTTGTGGGAAAAGGGTACTACGACAATGGTCTGTTTGTTTTGAATGTTCTTGATAATTTGAATGGAAATGCTACTACTTCTTCTGCTTACTTGATTGATTCTCATGATTTATGTCATGCTAGATTAGGACATGTGAACTTTTCTTATATAAAGAAAATGAAAGAATTAGGCATTCTTGAAATTGTTAGTATCACTAATAATGAGAAATGCCAAATTTGTAGTGAAGCTAAAGGTACTAAGAAATCTTGCAAACAAATAGTACAAAGAGAAACTGAACTGTTCACTTTAATTCACTCAGATTTAGGAGACATGAAATCAACTGAATCTAGAGGAGGAAAGAGATATTATGTGACATTCATAGATGATCACTCGAGATATACTAGAGTATTCTTACTTAGAAATAAAGATGAGACAGAAGGAAAATTCATACAATACAAAGCTGAGGTTGAAAACAAGTTAGATAAAAAGATTAAAAGACTTAGGTCTGATAGGGGAGGTGAATATGAATCTGGCCCTTTAGGCCAATTCTGTGAACAACATGGTATAGGACACGAGGTAACTCCACCCTATTCACCAGAATCTAATGGAGTAGCTGAACGGAAAAATAAAACTTTAAAGGAAATGATGAACGCTATGTTAATTAGTTCAGGAGCACCTAATAATTTGTGGGGGGGCAAGCTATCCTCTTTGCGTGTCACCTTCAAAATAGAATTATTTTTAAGAAAACAGGAAAGACCCCTTATGAGTTGTGGAAAAATCATAGACCTAACTTGAAATACCTTAAAGTGTGGGGGTGTCTAGCCAAAGTTCTACTTCCAGAACCTAAGAAAAGGAAAATAGGTTCAAAAACAGCAGATTGTTTATTCATAGGTTATGCTGAGAATAGTGCTGCATATAGATTCTTGGTTCTTAAAAGTGACGTGTTAGAGAAAAACACAATAATTGAATCGAAAAATGTAGATTTCTTTGAAAACATATTTCCTCTGAAAACAACCATTGAAAGACCAAGGTTAGAACCTACAGTTGAACCTAATGTTGACTCAAATGAGTCTGTAGAAATTGAATTAAGAAGAAGCAAACGAGATAGAAGAGAAACAAACCTAGGAGATGGGTTTTTCACGTTTTTAATGGATAATGATCCAATGACTTATATATAATGAAGCTATTTCTTCTCCTGATGCTCCCTTTTGGAGAGAAGCAATTAATAGTGAGATAGAATCTATCATGGCTAATCACACTTGGGAATTGGTTTACTTACCTCCTGGTACAAAACCTATAGGATGTAAATGGATATTCAAAAAGAAGTTAAAACCTGATGGATCTATCGATAAGTTTAAAGCTAGACTTGTAGCTAAGGGATACACTCAAAAGAAAGATGTTGATTATTTTGATACTTATTCTCCTGTGGCTAGAATATCATCTATTAGAATTCTAGTAGCTCTTGCTTCCTTGCATAAACTCATAATTCATCAAATGGATGTTAAAACTGCGTTTCTTAATGAAGAATTAGAAGAGAAAATATATATGGAACAACCTGAAGGTTTTGTATCTCCTGGAAACAAAAATAGAGTTTGCAAATTAGTGAAATCTTTGTATGGTTTAAAACAAGCACCAAAACAATGGCATGAGAAATTCGATAGTGTAATGACCTCTAATGGATACATTGTGAATGAAGCCGATAAATGTGTGTATCATAAATTTAATAATAATGTTGGTGTAATCATTTGCCTATATGTGGATGATATGGTTATTTTAGGCACTGATATGATTTTGATAAATGAAACAAAACATTTGTTATCTTCTAGCTTTGATATGAAAGACCTAGGTGAAGCTAATGTTATACTTGGGATAAACTTGACAAAAACCAACGGGGGTTTTGTAATGTCTCAAGAACACTTTGTAGAAAAGATCCTTAAAAAGTTTGGTCACTTTGACACCAAACCAGTTAGTACTCCTTATGATATGAGCATACAATTAAAGAAAAACAATGAAACTAGTGTATCACAGTCTGAATATGCTCAAATAATTGGCCGTCTTACTTATCTTATGAATTGTACCAGATCTGACATTGCTTATGCAGTTAATAGGTTGAGCAGATACACTCATAATCCTAATAAGGAACATTGTACTGCTATATGTAGAGTACTAAAATATCTCAGAGGTACTATGGATTTTGGTTTGACATACTGTGGATTTCCCGCTGTACTAGAAGGGTACAATGATGCTAACTGGATCTCTGATTCAGATGAGACAAAATCCACAAGTGGGTACATATTTACCCTAGGAGGAGGTGCAGTCTCTTGGAAATCATCCAAACAAACATGCACTGCTTGGTCAACTATGGAATTTGAGTTTATCGCCTTAGAGAAGGCAGGTTCTGAGGCTGAGTGACTTAGAAACCTCTTGGCAGATATCCCTTTATGGATGAGACCAGTTCCATCTGTGTCGTTACATTATGATTGCCAGGCTGCAATAGCCCGAGCAAGAAATAAGGCCTATAATGGGAAAAGCAGGCATATTCGCCTAAGACATAACATTGTGAAACAGTTGTTAAAAGATGGGATTATATCCCTAGACTTTGTGAGGTCAGAGATGAATTTAGCGGATCCTCTGACCAAACCATTAGCAAGAAAGCTAGTGGAAAATACATCGAGAGGGATGAGACTTATGCCCATAACAGAGGTCAATAGTAGTGGGAACCCAACCTATATGAGTGGAGATCCCACAAACTAGGTTCATATGGGTAATAACAAACTACTGGTTGACTTAGTGAGACACGATCAATTATATATAATGATAGTTCATCCCTATGGTGTAGATAGTGTAGACTGCAACATGTGAGGTTGAGTCTTAACTCTTAATGAATTCATAGTCCTTATTAGGTGGTGTGTATAGTTGCAATACATACTTGATGAATTCACCTATATGAGTGTGGAAGTGGGGCCGCTTCCTATGAGAACCTAGGCAGGTTCTCTAGAGCACTCATGAAATCCAGATACGGCGCATGGCCGAAACGTGCCAAACCGCGTTAACAGCCTTGTTTATCAAAGTGTATTGTGGGTGATAAGTACTTTGATTCACACAAAGAAATAAGGTTCATAGAAATTCTAATTTCACCAAATTTCTGTGAATCAATTCTTATTTCCCTAAGTGTTGGTTCATAGTCCAAAAGACACCATCACTGATGCAATATACTAAAGTGGTTGATCGTTACTTCTCAAAATTTGTCTTTGAAAAATGTGAGGGATTGTTGTAATTTGTAGTCCAAATTGGGTGTTTTTCAAAGCCAAACTCTTTCTCTCTTTACATCTCTCTAGTCTGTGTGGTAGTGGATAAAAGTGTGATTGAGACCCTTGTCCCACATTGCTTAGGAAGAGGGAGTTGAGAGGCTTAATATAAGCTTTCTCAATATGGGCTTAGTAATAAGTTGGAACATGTGGGCTCTCACGCGCACATGAGCCATGCCCAAGCAAATCCCAAATTCAATAGAAATTTGGGTTTCGATCTGGAAATCGTTTAATCAGGCGCGTCACGTCTTACTTGCGTGCAGGGGGGGTGCAAATCACGGCCTCCAAGCCTTGCGGGCTCACACAATTGGACCATTCTTTTGCAAATTATTTTTTCCAAAAACTTTCCTTTTAATTTTGCTTTGACTGATTAAATTCTTTCCCTCACAGATTTACGCCTTCCTAATCTGTGCAATTAATTAGCCATTAAATGATTTATATCCTTTCTTTATAACACGTTTTATACAAATCAAGGGATTTCTTGTCGGGTCAATGTGGCTATAAAATTCGTGGGTCATTCTCTTTGAGAATACACAGCAATAAAATCTTCTTCTTCTCTCTGGTTCTTCTCTGTTCTTCTCTTTGGTTCGATCATTGATATACAACAAGGCTGTTCTGTGCCCCTTGTTCAACGAGTACACATGAACAAGGAAGATGCTACTTAATCCTGGATGGTAAATCGCTGAGACCTTTCTGTACCGAGGCAAGAACTCCGAGGGGCGGAAATTACTCTTAAGGATAGTGTTCTCCAACACGACTCAGTCAGACTCTTCGACACGTTTGATAAGTATATTCGTTCATAGCAGTGTCTTTTCTTACAAATTCCAAACTAAATACTTGAATTGCGCATATCAACCCTCCAATTATGCTTGAAATTCAGAGTTGTTGAATTCAGTTCAAACTTCCTTTATAGCTGTGTGAGGAGTATACATGTCGAGCCGTTCAATAAGTCTTTGCAAACATGTTGGATAATAGTTCGGCTCGAATAATAAACAAACCTATGTTAAGTATTGATGAACTCAACTCAATAGAGCTCGTGAACATATTTGAATAAGGCTCAGACTTGTTAAAAAGTAAATGAGCATACTTGTTAAAAGCTTGTGTACTTGCTTATTTGTATACATGTCGAGTCGTTCAACAAGTCTTTGCAAACATATTGGATAATAGTTCGGCTCAAATAATAAACAAGCCTAGTTTAAGTATTGATGAACTTAGCTCAATAGAGCTCGTGAACGTATTTGAATAAGACTCATAAGTAGACTTGTCAAAAAGTAAAATGAACTTACTTGTTAAAAGCTTGTGTACTTGCTTATTTGTATAGATGTATTATAAAATTCCATAGTTGTAGAGGACACATGAGCTTGGTTCATTTATACGAGTCAAGGTCAAATTTGGATAAAAATCTATTGAACGGACTATTGTTTATCCGAGTCAAGCTCAAACTGGAATTTCATGCTCCTTTAATAAACAATGCAGTCTCGTTCAATGAACAAGTCAAACTTAAGCATTCATGAGCTCGACTCATATACACCCCTAATTGTGTATATTTTCCAAATTTGGCTTTCAAACGCTTAATATATAATTGTACCACATGGTGTGATAGTGATTGATAATACTCCATACCACTGCATGCAGTACCTGACAAAGCATTTGAAAACCAAACTTGGGATTCAAAATTGAAAAACATAGAATTATTCAACCAATATATATATATATTGTGTCCATACCAAATATTTCTTAGCAACAGTGTTTAAATGCAAATTGTGGTAATTTGAAGGCTTGTCATGCCTATTGTTTTGTTTGTTTAAACTTTAAAGGCTTATCATGTTTCCTGTTTACTTGAGATACATATGATAGTTGAACTTGGAAGACTCTTAAGTCTCTTATGTTCTCTTGGTTAATCTATATAAATCTCTGTCACAATCTCTCAACCTATGTGTAAAATCATACACATCAATTGATCATTTCAAAGCTCTAATTATGTGTGAAATTCAGGATCGAATTGTTGAAGTCATTTCAAACTTTCTTTGTAATAATGTGTGTTCTAATGGTACTCTTTTCAAGAATTAGATAATCCTTCTCAAACTTTCCTTACAAACAATTATAATAATCAAATCGTGTTAGTTCATGCTACGAGGAAAGACTAATTAATTGAGATCTTTGAATTAAACTATTTTATTAATCCAACATTAAAAGGTACAGCTACTTTTTGGATCCTTGGAATATTGAGAAGGTGTAAAGCTTTGTAATTTAAAAGGGGGTTAACTACATTTTACACACTCTTAGTTAGCTCTTTGTGTCAATTTGGTCCGAGTAGTTTAGAAAGTATCATTTTAGTCTCTATAATTTTATACGTGTGTCCTTTTAGTCCCTCAAACACTTTTTGTGACAAATTTTTTACTTTTAGTGACAAAATTATTCATCACTAAAGAACTTATCGGACTTGTTTGACACACTTGTGAAACTACAAGGACTAACATGACACTTACTAAATTACAGGGACCATACTGACACATATGGCAAACTACAATGATGTAAAATGTATTTAACCCTTTAAAAGGAGAGTAATGCTATATGCTTCCAAAATCCAAATCCCAAATTTCTATCTCAAATGATGTGGCACCAATCAAAATTCAATAGACCCACTGACCATAGTAGGGGGTCATTTCAAATCCTCCAATCAAAATCCAGTGAATCCACTACCACATCATTTGGATTGAGATTTGATATTTGAATTTGGGAAGAATAACATTACTCTTAAAAGAAGGATTCTTTGTCAGACTCTACGCTCTGTTTGGTTCATAGATTTCATGATGGAAAACAAAAAGGAGAAAAATAAGAAGGAAAACTAAAAATAAGAAGGGAAACTTGTGCTCTCGTGTGGGACACATGTGGGATCTACATGGGGTCCACTGAAATCAAGGATTAGAATTATTGGGTGTGAAAAAGTTTGTGAAATTGTTTGTGTATCATTAAACTTCATGCTTAAATAACATTGAAAATTTAAAAAAATTCTAAAATTAAATCATAATATATGATAAACTAACTCACAATCTCCAAAATGATTATTTTATTTCTCAACTATTATCTTTTCTTTCCTATTTCCTCCGTAAGTATTCATTGTAACGGGCATGTCATGTCAGATCTATAACCTACTCACAAATTTAATTTTTATTTATTTAAATTTTTTTTTGATATGGGAAAGGATTTTCCGGAAAATAGAGGGTCATGTTTATAATTGAAGGATCCCTATTAGATTGGGATACCATGTCACAAAAATAACAATGATAATGAATATTTGCTCCTATTTCCTCATCATTTTTAATATTTATCAAATCAATGAAAAGATTTTCGTCTTTTCATTCTTTCCCCTCAGAAATCCAATAACTAAAACAACCCAAGGCTAATACATGTAATTAGGGGAAGAGTTTGAATCAACAAAATGGGTAATCCAAACTTGCCATGTTAGAATTTGGACCAGCAAATTGATGGACTTCCAACCAACTGACATGGCATTCTCATATACCAAAACTCGTTTGTGAATAAATTAGCTAATGGGAATGGCTCATTTGAATAGGACCCACGCTTAAAAAAGTGGAATTACTTGTATGTAGAGGCATGTGTCTTGCTCAAAAAGAGTCATTTTTATTAGCAAGAGGGTACCACATTGTCATACTATATGGTACCCTCTAGGTTTTATGTATCCAAAAATTTCTCCGATTCTGTGGTTCACATTGACACTTTCTTAGTAGTCCGTAAACCAATGTGATGTTGTTTTCATAAAAGCCAAATATGAATAAAACTACAGAAGTGGTCAGTGGGAGTGAACTTAAGTCCTATTTCGGAGCTAAGGTTTAGCCTAGTTGGTTAAGATGATATTCATGTCACACTCATACCAGGGTTTGAACCTTATCCTCCTCTCCCAGCTCTGACACTTATGTCATCGCAGAGACCACTATAACGAGCTTCCCATATGCACAAGCACTTTACAATCATTGGATGAAGATTTAGTCAGGGTCGGTCCTGAGATATTGGAGACCCATTAGTAGACCGGGACCCTTTACATAATGAGGGTTTGGGGGCGGGGGCAACGTCCCCGAAATATATATATATATATATATATTTTTAGTCTATTTACATATTTTTGCAAGTATATTTATGTATGATAGTTTGATTTGTGAGTTATTTATTGGTATTTTTGAGAAATCAAAGAGTTAGATAATGTAGTATGTATCAAGATTCAAGAATCAAATACACAAAAACAACATATATACATATATAAGGCCATCTCCAAGAGAGGAGCCATCACCCTAGCCAAAACCTTCAACTACCAAAATGCCTAGCCAAAACCTCAAATTTGGTCTCCAATGCAAAGAGCCATCACATGAGCCAAAATGACTCTTTCCCAATTGGAGAGCCAAAATGCCTAGGATGATGGAGGTGAGCTAAAAAAATGGCGCCAATGATCATGGTGGTTGGCCTATGTGCTTCAATTTGATTGGGTTTGGGATGTGGGCCAAGTCATTGATTGAATGAAAAAATGGCAAAACAAATAAATGGCTAGTCATTTGGCTATTGTGGTTGGAGTGGCTTCCATATATTGGCTAGGCATTTTCCTATTCAACTAGCCAAATTGATATTTTGCCTAGCCCATTTGCCTAATCTCATTGAAATTGCTCTAAGTCTAGAGAGCAAAGCCCAAGCATGTATCGCATTTACTCAAGACCGAGCCTTAATTTAGTCCCCAGACAGACAGTAAGTAAAAATTTTATTAAATAATTATTTATTTACAATCCCGTTGAAATATGAGAAACTTCTCATAAAAAAATATATAAAAAAAAATTGGTCTTATTTCATACATTTTCAAAAAAGGCCCTAAATTAAAAATGATATTAGAAACTTGCCTTTTGGCTTCTGTAAATTACGAGAGGTTGCTAAACAAGACCCTAAACAAAGCGCAGACGTCCATGCAGGCGCCCTGAATGAATATTTGGTCCTTCGTTTACTCCACACTCAAACTTACTTAGTTTATATAATAAGCGTATGGATCAACGCAGATATATAGATAATATATACACTCACATACATAGTTGTGTACGTGTACGTGTGTGTGTGTGTTTGTGGGGATTAGGGTTTCGATTCAAAGAGATCGTGCGATGGACGGCTCAAACATTCTTACGCGGAAACTTCGTTTCTGACGACTCTTTCGAGAGCTTGATTCGACGAGTAAGATGAAGCGCGAAAATCGGCGTACTCTGGGGGAGCAAAATGGCATCGGAGACTATTATTACATCTATGTTTTCTTTGTCTATTCGAGGTACGTTCGGATTATCATTTCATTTTTCTTTTATGTATTTGTATTTTTTGGTGGGAAAATCTAGAAGTTTGGTTTGTGATATATTAGTATTTTGATTTAATTTAGGTTTATTTAGATCTCACAGCTCATAGGCGGAGCTTTTTTTGGGTTTCAAAATTTGGATTAGGCTTCTTTTAAATTGCTACTAATTCCCCCCCCCCCCCCCCCCCCCCCCCCCCCCCCCCCCCCCCACCCAAAAAAAAAAAAGGATTTGGAATTATTTTTGTTTTAGGGACCACTAGGTTGATGAAATGTGTAGACAAGGAATTACAATCGGTGATTTTCAGATTCTCAGTTTTCATGTACATGTAAATGAGATACAAGCTGACTTTTGTGGTAACAAAGCTTAGGTTGCTCTATTGTAACTTAGGCTCGAGTTCAAATCGCGCAAACAAAAAAAAAATTGAATTTTTGAGATGTCCTCTAACATGACTTGAGTGTTAATATGGATTTTTACACTCTGTATCTAAAAACTTTTACTTTGGGGCCTAAATTACGCAACCAATATATTTGACAATAATGCTATGGAGCCCAATTCCCAAGTGTGGATCTAAATAATATGGCACACCCCATCCAATTGCAATGGAATCATTTAAATTTCATTAGGGTTCTTGCTAGTCGAAGTATCACGTCATTCACAGTTTACTATTGAAAAGAACGAAAGGAGAGACACCCTATAGTACAGTGCTGGTTTGTTTTTCTCATGGCTGAAGTTCTCAAAAGGGTCTTAGCTGTGAAAAGGAAAACTTTTCAGTAAATTAGCCTATAAAGTTTTGATAATTTGAATTTTATAATCAAAAAGGTTTTCTTTCTCAGGATTGTTTGAGACTCTGAGACAATAGGAAAAGGGCAAATTGGCTAATTTATCTAAACAAGATTGTTTTTTTTATACACCTGTTTTCTTCAATAGTTTTCATGCATGGGCAAATATGCAGAGGGGATTTGATTCCTTGCAATATGTATATACATTCACACACCTATACATCCTTATACGTTTACTAATGAAATATATGTTGGTATTGAACACTGCAGTAATTTAATTAGAAGGTGAGTGATCCAAAGCGTATTTTAAGGTAGGGTTATTGGGCCATGCAGTAATTTAATTAGAAGGTGGTTGCATGAGTGATGCACGTGTTATTTGTTTTTTTTGGGTGGTTTTAGTGGAGAGCAGTCCGGAGATGATTATGCAAGAGATACCAAGGTTGGTGATACTGTGATAATTTGTAACATTTCAAGACGTCAGACCAAATTGTTTCCCAATACATAGGTTATGGATTGTATTATTGAAATGGCCAATTCGTTGCACACACCTCCTACCACAGCGGTCACTATGGATGATTAAGTGTACGCAACCTTAGAATTTTCAATTTTCAAATGTTATCGTTGGTGATGCACTTATGGGTGATAAGATGCTTCCATTTCTGAAGTGACTGGTAATATTTGCCCATTTACTTGCATCAAAAATGGGTTGAACTGTTTGCTCAACCTGACATTATTCTCTAGGGTGGACCGTGTAGAAGACTAGGGTGGGCTATAGCCCCCCTATTTTCTAGGAATTTTTTCTTTGGCAAAAGAAAAAATAATTGTAAGCAATATGTTGTATAATTAGCCCCTCTCAAATTTTGAAAAAAGAATTTATGTGTAATATATTGGCCCAATTGTAATTCAGCCACCTTAAATATTTGTTCCATCACCTTTTCTTATCACTTCTCAGTTTAGCCAAACCCAAATTGCTTTATCATTAGTCGAACTTTACGAATTACAAGCAGCGATCAACCCTTATTATCGCTCCAAAAAAAAAAAAAAAAAATTCTCGACTTGAAAATAGCCTGTTTGGGATGCTTTAAACAGGATTATTTTAGACCCAGTCTAACTTTCTATTTGGTTCTTTAGACCAAGGTTATGTTGATTTGACGAAGAACCACTTTTAAGGGAGATGTTAGAATGCAGTGCATAAAATGGACATTCATCAAACTCTTGAACTTATAGAAACTTCACTTGTGAACCAAAGAACCGGTTCTTTGCCTAAAAAATCAGTCCCTAATTCTTTAATATTGTTCCAATCAGCAATATGACCTGGCTCACGACACTGAGCTATGACTGTTAAATGTGATGAAATCATTTGCATTAATGAAATAGTAATGCAATAGCTTTGAGAAACCATTGTTAGTTTTAGAGCATTGGAGGAGACAAGACATCCAAGTTGGAAGATTTTTATGTCAGGTTCCAGGCAGTTTTAAGAATGTCGGACCATTCTCCACGATCTTGCCGTCCTTTGGCAATGTCCTTTTCATTGTTTTTTGACTTCAATCATTCAAGTTTAACATATTCATATAACCCACGTTCTATACGTTGCCAGATGTGATTCTGTTCTTCCCCATTCCCCAAATCTCATTTCCACATTTCTTAATTGAAGCTAATCATGTTTAGTCCTTTCCAATTATTGGTCCTGGACTCTTAATCATTCTCTTCATGTTTTTTTAGATAACTTTCAATGTTTAGAGCCTCTGAAAGGTTATACTATTCTAGTGGATCATTGCTTGAACTGGGTCCCACTCTGAGTTGTATTTGACCCCAGTGGGGATTCATTATAATTAATAAAAGCATTGGGACTATTATTTTGTATCTAAATTATTGGGAATTGAGAATTGAAATCGTGTTATACTGTTGTACAAATGAAGTCAATCCAGCTCGACATGCATCATAGCTGTTGGGTATATATATGTCACTTTATCCCCATTCTTTTCAAGGATCAATAAAATTGACAGTTAACACTCGGAAACTAATAACAGAAAACCCTCGGTTTTCTTCATAGGATATGGAAGCAATGGGAGAGGCTGAATGGAACTCTTTCAGTGGAATGTACTCTACTGAAGAGGCTGACTTTATGGCGCAATTGCTCGGTAACTGTGCGAGTGAGCTACCCGGGAGTTCAAGCCATGGAGGTCCCTCCTCTGCATTTTGGGCGGGCCACCACAAGTCACCTATGAACATGACTGGAATTGATGAAGGTTCATTATATTCTTCTAATATGTATTGTTTTTCACAAGAGAGTAGTTATAGTGGTGGTGGTGGTCCTGTTCTTTTTCCCAGTTCAGATCAAGAAAGCTACTACCAGCTGAGTGATTCTCATCAAGTTTTACCGACAAACAATAGTTCTATGTCGATGGACTTTTGTTTGATGAGTGATAAGAACACTGGCTCACCTGTTAAAGTCTTCACTACCAATTTATTGGAAGGTATTGAGTGCTTGAACCAAGACACGAGCGAGAATTTGCAGCTCAAAAGTGAACCAGAGATTCGAGTACCAGAACCAACTACAAAGCATAAAAACCTCCACCCATCAGAGAATTCTAAGAAACGATCTCGGGTTTCAGTAGATGTGAGTATATTATAAACGCCTATTGCTTTTGTTCATAGGTTTTTAGCTTTATTTGTTGTGAAGTTGTGACTTTTTTTTCAAGGACTTTTAGGAAAACGGGTTAAAGTTTTTTTTTTTTTTTTTTTTTTTGTAATAAAAGAAAGGGTTAATTTCAAAAACACCCCCTCAACTATGACCCGTTTTTGACTCGCCCCCCTAAACTATTTTACCCGACGGGTAGACCCCCTTAAGTATTTGTACTTGACACATTGCCCCCTTCCGTTAGCCTGCCGTCTAAAACACTAACAGATTCCAAAAATTTTGGTCCATTGTGACGATAATACCCCTCCAAAAACACCCCCTCAACTATTTTTTCTGACAAATTGACCCCCTCAGTTTGTCTTACATGACAAATTGACCCCCTCCGTTTGTTTGCAATAGAAAATGGGCATGTGCCCATCACTTGAGAGTAAAAGTGGACACATTTACCCTTTGTGCCCAAAATGGGTCTGATCTCTCTCTCTCTCTACCCTAATTTCTTACTCTCCTCTCTCCCTCTCTCTCTTATTCCCCTGCCCCACACTACCACAACAACCACCAGCCACCACCGAACACCACCAATCACCACTACAACATCCAATGATCACCCAATGACCACCACACCATCCAGTCACTACCATTGTCCCACCCATTGACCCCCCAATCACCACCATCCACACCCAAAATCATCACCAAATCACCACTACACCATCCAATCACTACCACCCATACCCAAAATCATCACCAAATCACCACTGGACACCACCAATCACCACTGCACCATCCAATGACCACCCACACCCAAAATCATCACCAAATCACCACTACACCATCCAATCACTACCACCCATACCCAAAATGGGTTTGATCTCTCTCTCTCTCTCTACCCTGATTTATCACTCTCCCCTCTCCCTCTCTCTCTCTCATTCCCTTGCCCCACACCACCATGACCAGTGGGGGGGGGGGGGGGGGGGTGCAGTGGCCACCCCTGACTTTTGGAAAATTACACTTTTACATGTGTATTTTAGGAAATTTTCAAATTTTATTAAGCTTTGCCCCCCCAATTATACTTCATTCTCCCAAAATTTGAAAAAAAAAAAAACCCTTATTATATGTAATATATTGGCTTAATTACAAGGAAAGAGTAATGCTATGCTTCCCAAATTTTGTATCTCAAATGGTTCCCAAATACATGTGACTGCAGGACCACCTTCAATAATGGTGGGACGACTTCAACATCCTCCAATCAAAATCAGGTGGGCCTACTACCGCGTGTTTGAGAACCACTTAGGATACAAAATTTGATAAGCATAGCATTACTCATATTTTAAATATTATTAGTTTTTGATATTATTAATCATGGATGAAATACAAGGGAAAATACCTGAGAATTAATTTTCTTTTTCGATTTCCTTTCTTCTTTTCTCTCCCTCACTAAATCCATGAACCAAATAAAGCCTAACAGTAATAAGGGGTTGATAGTTGATTGAAATTTGTAAAGTTTGGTATGATGGTAAAACAATTTGGGTGGACTAAACTAAGAGATGAGATGAAAATGAGTTGGGACAAATGTTTAGGGTGTGTTGGATTACAGATGGACCAATATTTTATATGTAATGGGATGAAGTTGTTCACTTTTTTTAGATCAGGGGGTGTACTCGAAAATAGGTCATAGTTGAGGGGGTGTTTTTGCAATTCAGACCAAGGGTATATGCGACATTTTATTACTTCCGTTAACGGCGTTTGAGACTAAATCAATTTTGATAGTTGAGGGGGTGAAGTTGTTCACTTTTTTGAATCAGGGGGTGTACTCAAAAATGGGTCATAGTTGAGGGGGTGTTTTTGAAATTAACCCTAAAAGAAAAAGGGCAAACGGATTTATGTTGC
The DNA here is from genome assembly GCA_033977485.1 of Hydrangea macrophylla. Lineage (NCBI taxonomy): Eukaryota > Viridiplantae > Streptophyta > Magnoliopsida > Cornales > Hydrangeaceae > Hydrangea > Hydrangea macrophylla. The sequence goes on along the minus strand of CM066996.1, from coordinate 89,197,024 downwards.
AGTTTCTTATTTTAATTTTATAATGTTGTTCCAGAAGAAGAGTAGTATAAGGCGGAAGAAGAATCAGAAGCTTGCGTTATGTAGCAACAATGCCAAAGAAAACAAATTTAACAATGCTGGGCCTAATAGGCAGAGCTCGAGTAGCTGTTGCTCAGAAGATGAATCGATCACTTCTCAAGAATTGAACGGAGGGGGAGTTTCAAGTTTGAGCTCAAAGGAGACTTCAGCTCTCAATTTAGATGGAAAATCAAGAGCCAGTAGGGGTTCGGCCACTGATCCCCAGAGCCTGTATGCCAGGGTAAATACATTAGCACTATATATATTTAGAGTAATATTTGGGTGAAACACTTTTTACGAACGCTTACAAACACACTCTATCTCTCTCTTAGGTGGCACTGTGGGATTCGGATAATTTCTGTGGACCCCATAGTGCCACCCAGGAGAGAGATAGAGTGTGTTTGTAAAAAGTATTTTGTCACCCTAGCATTCAGGGGCGGATGCACATAGGGGCAAGAGGGGACAGTTGTCCCCCTCAATTTTTCAAAATTACTATATTACCCTACAAATTTCACACATTATTCATTTTTACCCCTTAATTGCCCCTCTCAACTTTTCAAAATCACTCTTTTACCTTATATATTTCATACATTATCATTTTTGCCCCTTAATTGCCTCTCCCAACTTTTCAACATAATTATTTTATCTTTACATATTTCATACTTTATTCATTTTTGCTCCTTAATTGCCCCTCAATTTTTTAAAAAACTGCTAATCCGCCCCTGCTAGCATTGTTGGTATATTTATACGTCAATGTTGCAAATTTATTCATTTTGCTGACAACCCACGTACATTGTATTAATTGATCTTTTTCCAATCTTGTAGAAGAGAAGAGAGAGGATAAATGAGCGACTGAGAATCTTACAGACCCTTGTCCCGAATGGAACGAAGGTAGGCAGCTAGTGATAGAATTGTGCTATTGAATTTCTATATATATGTTAGAAAATTGGTCCTAAAAACCAGTTCTTGGGCATGACAGGTTGATATCAGCACAATGCTTGAAGAAGCTGTCCAATATGTGAAGTTTTTGCAGCTTCAAATCAAGGTAAGAAAGAGAATCCTACATTTTCAAGGTCATTTAAATTTACGTAAGAAATCAACACTGGTTTTAGAAATCAAAGGTTTTATTTTATGTTATTTTATTTTGTGCGAATACTGAAATTTGTGTTTGTGTATTTGAAGCTCTTGAGTTCTGATGATCTGTGGATGTACTCTCCGATTGCGTACAATGGAATGGACCTTGGGCTTGATCTGAAGATGAACATTGCAAGGTGATGATCCTGGAAGACGAAGGGGAAGGTGGTGCTGGACTACTATTGAAAAACAATTCAATAAAATGTTCAAAATTTAATCACCATGGACATAGTTTAATAATTTCATTTATTTATTTATTTTGGCATCTGTCCGTACCATGAGGGAGTTGTATGCTTGAACAGTACTCCGATTTGTGTTGAAAGTTACTGTAACAAGACAATGAGCCATCCAGTCAATACAATTTTTTTATTAATTTTTTTTTAAAATTTTTATATTTTAGTGTTTTAACTCTGTTTTTTCTTTCCTTTCTAATCTACATTGATTCGATTATTCAGACTTGATATTAATGTGAAGGAAGCTGATTTATGGTATTTCACACACATAACACACACACACACAAAAAGAAATCTGGATGGGAGGACTCTGAATTATTATTATTACTTTTTTTTTTTGAAATATTAGGGTAACAAGTTCTCTAGCGTTAAGATAACCTCACCACATAAACAAGGGGACAGAAAAATTGCCAACACATATACACGAGTATACATATATATATATATATATAACTATTATTCCCTCTGTTTCAAAATAAGTGTCCATCTTCATTTTGAATGTTTCAAAATAAGTGTCCACTTTAACAGTCAATTATAATTTTTGTATAAACTACCTATAATACTCTCACAATAAAGAAAAACATCCTTTCCTAGGAGAGTGGGACTTGGAAATGAGTAAGAAAGTTAATACCACATCAAGGGTAAAATGGGATAGTGGAGAGATGAAGGACAAAAGAAATAAATATAATACACATTTCTTAAGCAATGTGCAAATTTATTAAAGTATAACATTTTTTTATTTATTTAATCCATATGGTCACCGTTAAAAATCAAATTTACCAGAATACAGAATCAACTTGATTCTATGATCTGCATCATTTGCTGTCCTAGAACAAAATTTATGTGTTTCCTTTTTCTTCTACCTTAATTAGCAGTAGGTAATACATTCAATGTAAGGTATGCAATAACATGACTGAGAAACTAGAATTTAAAAACAAGCCTCTACACCAGAAAAAAAATAAAAAAAATTATGGAACTTCAGATCAAAGGCTTATCCACATCATAAAGAACATGCCAAAGACTCACAAGTGGTGGGTGTCACTATCAGGCACCCAACTACCATTGCCTTAAGTGCATAACTTCCAAATATTTCTAACTCAAGTTGAGCATTCAAAAACTTCAAGTTGGTCTTAAGCAGAACTAGCAAAAGAGTAAATGAGAAATAAACATCATATAAATTCATATCTGCACGCTGTTTCATGGGTGAGACTTTATATGTCTCATACATGGTCACCATTTTGTCAACAGATCGTTTAGAAGCAGTAAAAATTAATTCTTGATGAATCAAACTCTAATGAACTACAACAAATTAGGGGCCATCTTTTAACTGAACTCCGTTCATCAGTGCCAATAAGTTCAATTCTCGTTATATCAAGAAACAAGCAATCATGACTTCATAAAAAATTCTCGGCCAAACAAAAAGGCGTACATGATTACACAATTGCATTAAATATCTCTGATCTAACTAAAATCCAATCCTTACTTACAGTTCAGCATCTCATATTCTGAATAACACATCAGGACATTTCTGGTTTGCATATTCTTATTGTCCATAATTTACAAAGATATCTTAGATCTAGGAAGAGCTTAGGAATCTTAATATCTTCCAAAACTCTTGGAAAAATAAAAATAAGCTTACTTTTTCATGCGCGTTCCTCGCTGACATGATTCGGAACTTCGGCTTGGCTGTCCAGAGGCATGTACTGTGCCATGATAGCTCTGATCTCCGAGTCCATGTATGACTGAAATACATTCATAGACAGAAAATTAAGAATCACAATCTGTACCATAACCATCCAATTTTTCAGTCATTAGAACACATTCATTACAAATTTGGTTCCCCTGGCTAAGATCACTAGTTTAGTTTGGTTCAGAATTTATTGCCCGATTGGATTGGCTGTAGCATTTGAGTTTAGGCCGAGGCAGATGCCTAATTCCAGGGGTGACATGGAAATTAATAATAATTAAAAAGAAAACAGTAAAACCCTTAAAACCCAAATCTACTTCATGCATCAGATTTGGGCTCAAGCACCGCTTGACCTGCTTCAGCTAAAACCTGCTCTTGGAGCTCACCCAAGGGTTCCTAAAATTAACCAAATATGTCAATACATGCGTTTTGAGTCCAGAAGCACGTTTGGGCCCAAACTTGCATTTGAGAAGTTATTCCAAACAGGGTCTTAGCCTTCTGTGATGCTCATAGTCACCCACCACCATGATTATTTCTTCGTTTAGAGGTCCTTCACACCCCACCCTATTCTAATGAAAAGTTCTATATATCATTTTTTTTAATCTTCTTAGAAAAGTATCGATTGTTCTTATATATAAAAGAAGAAAAAATATTTTTGCAGCTAAAAAGAAGCTGGAAAAGGATTTTGAGATTTTCTTTCTCCTTCTTTTTGTTTTATTAGAACAAGTTTACTGCATATGGACTAGTATACTGCATATAGTCCCTAGTAGGGATGGCAACGGGGCGGGTATGGGACGGGGCCCCCATACCCCGCCCCGCTTTAGTAAACCCTCCCCCCGCCCCCGCCCCCGCCCCGCCCCGCATAGTGCCTCTCCCCGCCCCCGCCCCCGCCCCCGGGGTCCCCGACCCCGCCCCGCCCCGATTATGATTTTTTTTTTTTTTTGGGTACACAAATTAAAAAAGTAAATTTTTTAATGCATTTTTTTCCCTAATAGTGCAGTTTTTTTCAACTTACCCAATTAGTTCCCCAATAGTGCAGTTTATTTTTTTAAAATGGTAATACACATAACTATTGAGGGGTAAAAATATAAATACAAGTATATTCGGGGCGGGTTCGGGTTTTTTGACCCTACCCCGACCCGACCCGACCCCGACTCGGGTTTTGAAAACCTCCCCCATACCCGCCCCTAACCCTATTAAGCCCCCCCCCCATACCCTACCTATTAGGGGCGGGGCGGGGAACTCGGAAAACCCGCCCCATTGCCATCCCTAGTCCCTAGCCAAAGGACGAAAAAAGGGAGAAACAAGGGTAAAAGAAAGTTAAGCACATGAAACAACTTCATCAATTCTTTAAATATTTGGTTGCTGAGCCTCTTTGTATGCCCATATCAAAATTTTGTAACTACTTTTATTTGGTTGAGCATGACAATTAACTCATTTCCCAGGCTTCCACTAACCAAAGTTACAGCTTATTCTTCTCTGCCTAATCTGCCAACTTAAGTGGGGCTGTCAATGGTTGGATCATGATCCAGTTTTGATCAGAGCAAGTTATGATTACAGGAGTGAATTTGATTCTTGGGTTTGAAGCCGAGGTCCATCATCATATTTCGTAATATGGCATCAACATCTAGTAGTTAAAACTTAAAACATAACAATCACAGAATGATGTTATTTAGCCAACAAAAATTCAATTAACCAAACTTACCCTCAATCTATATTTGTAAACGAGATATGCACCGCCAGCAGCCATAGCCAAACCTATCATAATGACCCAAACAGCTGTCCATGAAGATCTCACTTCTGTTGCCCTCTTACCTGCAGATGAAGATTTAAAACATTAAAACAAGCAGCACTTATGATCACTAACATATTTATACATACATAATTAGGGCAACAAAACTTGGATAGGGAACTTACTTATGCAGGTATCATGGTCCCTCATATACAGAAGGTCTCCACTACAGGTGCACTCATAGCTGCCCCATGTATCCTTACAGCTACATTCGGGGCACTGACAGGCTTTCTTTTCTTTGCATTCATCAATATCTACGAAGAGAGAACAAGTCATATACGAAAAGACATCTTCATTAACATTGACCATATAAATTGACAGTGCTGTTTACGGTGAGCAAAATAAATACATATGTACATCAGTACATGTACCCCTAAAGTCAGCAGTTAAATGTTGGATTCTACATTATTTAAGTTTGTAATTGGAAAATGTAAATTCAAACATTAACCTTCTCCCCAACATAAACAAATCTATGTTCATGCTATGCAAATATCCATGATGCTCATTCTACCAAAGATTCCATGGAAACATTTTCAATGTGTCACACATGTTCAAATCTATGTATTATTTATCAACTAATAGCAGTTCTGAAATTGGAAAGCATTCATATATCATTTTAAGGTGACAATTGTCAACAGCACATCAAATGTGTCACACAGTTTCATCCACTGCAATTATCTAAAACATGTCAATACTGACCAACAGTTGACTCTCCTAATAGTGTCTGGTCATCAGATTCATTTCAGTCTGACTTGCTTGAAGAATCATGTAGTGTGGAGCCAAATACTTGCACAAGGGTGCTAAAAAACTGGAACCAGAGTGAAGTTGGAGTCAAACATGAGTCTCACATATTTCATCTGATGATTTCCCAACTTTTTAAACAATTCACAATAGAGCTACAGATGAAACCAGTTATGCAGATTATCTATGTAGCACTGGCACTTCAATTTGCATGATCTGTACATATTGGACAACACACGTGTGGCATATGTCTTCATTTTTGAACATCATACACATAACGGACAAGTGTCGCACACGCAAGCGACAAGGTTGGACACGGTACAATGGCAACTTCGAAAATGCTTTTAAAATTTTGAGGTGAAGTCTTAATATAATAACATGGGAGATAAGTAATGGGTTTATTAAAAAAAATTATGATAATGTATAATCATTCAAAAAGATGTAAATTTTTTATTCCCCATATGCTAGCCGTGTCCGTATTATGTTGTATCCGTGTCCTGTATCTATATCCCTACTACATAGCTTATTATTTCAGATAGATCTAAGTGGGACATATTTTAAGATTTTGTCCGCACGATGGACGTAATCAAAATTTCCAATAAATTGTAGACTTATGCTTTTCTTTAAGCTCTCCTTGGACTATAAATAATTTTTGCAGATACAACACTATCACGACAACCTTATCAAGCAAGCTCTCTCACCTTCACAACTCTTGACACCATCGCCTTTAAACCCTGGAGGACATGTGCATTTATTTTCTTCAGCATCCTGTTGAGAGCAAATGTTAACAATTTTATGTCTACTTACAACAAAATTTAAACGACAATACTAGTATAAATATATAAAACTGTGAACTTATCACCCACCACACAAGCGGAGAAGGTGTGTCCATCTCGTGTTTCATGCCAACAACCTCCATCATTGATCTTGCAACGCCCCGGCCCACTTGCTGCAGACAGAGAGAATAGATTGATAAGCCTATTGACATAGCTATAAGCCTATAACATGTTCAATAGCAAGGCGTTTTTGGAATTTAAGAATTAAAAAAAAAAAAAAAAAGTGACTTCCATGCACCCTAATTGACTCGTCAAATTATATAGCTAAATTTTGTCCTATTAGGATTCGGCCAACTAACATGCTCTAATTTTAATTTTTTTCCCTAGGATTGCTAGTGATAATAGGAATAAAGTCGACAGTTTATTACCACACAGATATGGTGAAATCTATATTTATTTTTAGTTTATCAGTTTCATATATGGACGCATACATGCAGATAAAAGTGTCTTAAAACTCCATTGAAGTTTCCAGGTGTCCAACCCTCTGGATCAAGTGCACTTGAAAATATAAATAGGAGAGGACAGTGACCGAAATATCTTGGCTCAAGTAACATCTTCAAACATCTGGCTCAAGTGACCAGTGTACTTTAAATCTTAATAACTCAGCATTACAGTGAAGTGTCTTCTACCTTGCCCTTTACTCTACTACTACTTTTCTTTCTTTTTTATTTATATGAACAATCTCAAAAGTTATCTTCTTGTGTTACAGGTTTTAATACTTCAATCCCCCACTTCTTTAGAAAGAGTTACGAGTCTCTTGTTAGTTTTTGGGGTTTTCGATTGTTTTCAATGTTTCTGAAAAAACATCTTCGTTACTTTGGGTAACATGTGAATTTTGATTAGGCACTAATGTTTTGTTTCAGTTCACTAGAAAAATCGATGGAAATTAAAGGAAATTTTGATCCATAGTGTACATTAGTTATAAAACTCTGCCTGAGTTGTTTCAACACTGCCGGTCCCAAGCTCGGATAAAAAACGAGAGTTAGTGCGTTAGGTAGCTCGACAGCCAGCACGTAAAAAAAACCATCGGATCCTTATGATATGAATCCAAATATGAATACTCACGTAAATGCTAGGGCGTTCCCTTTAGGCAATGCGTTGCACCTGCCTTTGGGTGTTTCGAAAAATGTGCAAGGGGCGCCACATCGACGCCCGGGTGCGGCGTTAAACAAGCAAGGGTTCCCGCGCTCATCTGGCCACCGCGGGAAAAGAAGCTAGTCCAGAACTATAGGCTTAGATTAGCAACTTGGAATATAGGAACCTTAACAAGTAAAGCTATGAAACTAGTAGACACTATGACTAGAAGGAAGATCAATGTAGTATATTTACAAGAAACAAAGTGGGTTGGAGAGAAAACTAAGGAGGTAGAAAAGACCGGGTATAAGATATTCTATACGAGGAAAGATAGGCATAGAAATGGTGTTGGAATCGTGGTTTTGACAAGAATCTCAAGGATAAAGTTGTGACAATCACGAGGAAAGGAGACAGAATATTGCTCATCACACTAGTAGTTGGAGTGGATATAATTAATGTAATTCGTGCATACGCGGCCCAAGTATGATTGGATGATCACACTAAAAAGACAATTTTGGGATCAGTTGGACACTTTAATGTAAAAAATACCGGGAGAAGAACAGATAATTGTAGGTGGAGATTTTAATGCCCACGTAGGCAAAGATAGAACTGGATATAAGAGGGTGCATGGGGGGTATGGTTTTGGAGATCAGAATGAGGCAGAGGTGAGTATTCTACATTTCACCGTGGCATATGATCTTGTAGTAGCAAACACCTTTTCAAAAAGCGAGAAGAATACTTGATAACCTTTAAGAGTGGATCTAATAGAAGCTAAATCGATTTATTACATGTAAGACAAGCAGACCGCTTAGCAAGTAAAGACTGTAAGGTCATCCCAGGAGAGAGTTTAGCATCTCAACATAGACTTACTATTTTAAATATCCATATAAAAGGACAATACCGTACTAGAAAAGACTTATAAACCCACGAACTAGGTGGTGGAACCTTAAAGGCAAGAAACTAGCAATATTTCAAGATAGAATGTATACAGAAGCACCTTGAGATTTGAAAGATGGAAGCAATACTATGTGGGATAGAATGGCAGGGTGCATCACAAGAATATCGAAGGAAATCCTTGGAGAGTCGAAGGGAAGAGGGTTAGCATCTAAAGATACTTGGTGGTGGAATGAAAAAGTACAAGCTGCAGTAAAAACCAAAAAGGAATGCTTTAAGAAGTGGCAAAATGATAGAAGTGGGGAAAACTTCAAGAGCTATAAATGTGCAAATAAGCAGGTTAAAAGGACAGTTAGAGTTGCTAAAATGAAAGCCTACGACGACTTCTACACCAAGCTAGACACTAGAGAGGGAGAATGTATTTATAAGATTGCTAAGTCGAGAGAAAGGAAAACATGAGACATTAATCAGGTTAAGTGTATAAAAAGCGATGACTCTAGGGTTTTAGTGAACAACGAAGAGATTAAGGAGAGGTGGAAGAACTATTTTGAGAAGTTGCTTAATGAAAAATATATGGATAACACAATTGACGAAGAAACTGGAAGTTGTAATGAAACTAGAGAATATAGATTTTATCGAAAAATAAGAAAGTTTGAGGTGGAATTTGCTCTGAAGAAAATGAAACCCAACAAGGCCTTAGGACCAAATGGGATCCCCATTGAGGTTTGGAAATGCTTGAGAGATGTGGGGGCATCTTGGCTTACAAAAGTTTTTAATAGAATTTTTATGTCTAGAAAAATGCATGATGAGTGGAGGAAGAGTATTCTAGTGCATATATATAAGAATAAAGGAGATGTACAACAATGCAACAACTATAGAGGTATTAAGTTGATTAGCCATATTGTGAAGCTGCGGGAGAGAGTGATGGAGCATCGCTTAAGAGGCGCAACATCAGTGTCAGAAAATCAGTTTGGATTTATGCTTGGGAGGTCAACTATAGAAGCAATTTATTTACTTAGGAGACTAATGGAAAAGTATAGAGAGAAGAAAAAAGGTCTACAAATGTTTTTTTATTGATTTAGAGAAAGCTTATGATAGGGTGTCTAGAGATTTAATTTGGTGGGTGCTAGAGAAGAAGGGAGTGACCAAGGGTTATATTGACGTGTTGAAGGATATGTATGATGAAGCGGTTACTATAATTAGATCACCGGTCGGAGAAACAAGCGAATTCCCAATTACCGTAGGCCTGCACCAAGGGTCGGCCTTGAGCCTTTATTTATTCACCCTAAGCCCCTAATTATGGACGAATTGACTAGACACATCCAAGATGAGGTCCCATGGAGTGTGTTGTTTGCAAATGATATTGTCTTGGTTGATGAGACTAAAGGGGGACTCAACACTAAACTAGAAGCTTAGAGAGAAACACTGGAGACTAAGGGGCTAAAGATAATGTAATACTCGTAAATTTTCTGAAATTATGAAATGAACTCCTGTATTTCAGATCGTATTCTCCTGTGTCCATATGAATGATACTAATCATATAGATAATACGTACTTATTGAATTAGTAACTTAGACTGTAAGTTACGAACCCGGACTGACTAATCACACGAAACCATAAAATCTGTATCAATATTGGTCTGACTTGCACGCAGTCTCAAGCGACGACAACTCAAACAAAAATGGAAACGTTAGTACAAAAGGAATACTACCTTTAATACCTAGTATACTACCTAAACTCCTAGAACCTATTGGACAAAAGCCATACCCAAACACCCCCTTAACCCCTCGGGCTACCACCCCAAACCTCCCTCAAACCGCCGGATCATCACCATCCCCTCCAACCATCGACCACCTTTTTCCCCCTCCATAGGACACCTCTCAATCTGTCACACTCTACCCATCACTCCCATCTCATCCAACAAATACACAATCTGCATAATTGTGGGTATAAGCATATGTGTGTACAGAGAGGGAGAGAACCACTAAAGAAAAGCAAGAGCTAAACACTCACACCCATTATCTCTCTGTCTCACCCCCTCTATTCGGACCATACACACCCACAGAAGACTCAGGAAGGAGAAGAAAGGCTGAGGGGCTAGAGAGCGAGACAAAGATTTGCCGGAGAGAGAGAGAGAGAGAGAGAGAGAGAGAGAGAGAGATCCGAGGCAGGTATACCCTCACACTTCCCCTCATTTCAATTTCTGTAACATTAAAACATCACACACACACACATATGTCCGACATGGTATACCTTCATGTCCGACATGGTACGAAACAAGTCCGACACATATCCCATGTCGGTATCCTTGTCATACCCATGTCGACATGGGTACAGCACCTTCGATGCCAAGTCTGGGTAACATAGCCTCTAGTACACCACCTAAGAGTAACTTCTGCTCTAGACCATGTTTGGTTAGACATGCATAGCATTATTCTAAGCTCACACTATGTTGAAGAGGGCTTCAAACTGGTCCTATTGGCGTTGGAATTACGCATTTACATGGTAAGATGAGTGAGAGATTGAGAGAAAGAGTTATTCCGGCGATCTCGGGCTCGCCGGCGGCGGCTTGATTTAGTTGGAGAAGACACGACCCGAATAGATTAGGGTTATATCGTTTACCCATGGGTCGGGTCGGGTCGGGTCTCGGGTTAGCATGTAAGAATATGTGGTATGGGGTTTGGGTTATGAGTATCGGGTCGGACCTTTTAAGTTGGTTCGGCTTTAGTGTATAAATGGGTGGCGCAATGGGTTTGGGCCGGATCTGGGCTGACCCAATAATATTATTTAAAGGTTAATTAGTTCATTTTATAATAATAATTATTCTATTAATCATGATTAATGCTCTAACAATCTGTTTTAGGATTAATTAACATTTTATTTATTCTGTTAATTAAGATTAGTGTTTACATGAATTATTTATTATGTAGTATATAGTAATAAAAAATTATAAATAACTATGAATAGTTTTTTAAATGATTCAAAATAGTTTTAAATTCCTTAAAAATAGTTTAAAATACTATAAATTATATTTTAATATTCTGAAATATTATTTTATAATAATATTCCCATATTTTGTTAATATATTATATACTTCATATATTATTCTTATTAATTATTTAATGTAAATAAATAATAAGAAGTAGTTTTATATCATAATAAATAGATAAAAAATATCTAACAGCCATTTTAAAATATAGGAAAATAGTATTAAATTTTCTTAAGACCTAATGCCTCTATTTTATAAATAATTATTTATAAAACCCAAACTTTAGTATTTTAATAATAATTAATTATTTATAAAGGACCCGTTTGGCTGTATTTAATTATTTAAATACCAAACGAACTCCGAAAAATATAAGAAAAATGACCCGTATCCTAAGCCCTGGGCGACGATAGCAAAAGTACCCATTGAAATCAATGAAGTTAAAGCATGAGTTGATGGCTTATACGCTATAAAGGCCCTATTAGGCGACGATAGCAAAATATCCATCTGAACTTTGAATATAATAGTTACCTTTCATAATGCTATAGGGCTCTGCTAGGCGTCGATAGCGCTGTAACTATTCTATTCTCCAGGCAAGGTTACGAGAACCTAATAGTATAATGATTACACTCTTTTAAAACCAAAACTGCTATAGGGCCTTGTTAGGCGACGATAGCAACGTAATCATTCTACTCTAAGCTAACGGCATTACACTGATAATGTAACAAGTCACATGAGTCAGCATCAGTGTCAGAGTAAAGTCCAATATATCGATATTGCATTGTGTTGTCACTATCTCACTCATATTATCATGTTATATACTTATCAAATGTTTAGCTCGGAACATTGTCGTACTTGTATACTATTGCTTGTATTAGGAGTGATCGGTTAGACGAACTCACTTAGCTTCAAAAGCTAACGGCTCTTCCTGCCCTGGACATATTACGTCTAGGTTTTAATGAAGAAAACCATCAAGGTGACCATGAAGATGAATATCACTATCCTCAGGAGAGGAAGTATCAGGAAGGTTATCCTGAGGAAGACTTTCAGGAAGAGTATGATAATGAAGGGTATAGGTATGCCAGCTAGAAAGAAGACCCTGGCCCATTACCGCATTAAGATTTCCGTTATGTTTTAAGAAACTATCTTTTGTTGATGTAATAATTTAAGTGGCGTCGATCACCCAAACTTATCTTTTGTGGTTTCATTTGGAACTTCTGTAATAGCCTAAGTAGCAAAACACTTAAAGTTCCCCCATGAATACCATTTGACGTTTTGAAAATTTTTACTCTGATATATCCATGTTAGAATACTTGCACGGACAGGTCAGTCTTATGTAACTAGTCATGGCTCACGGATCCGGAAAGAAAAATTTTAGTTCCCTCTAATTTCACTACTCTAGGGCGTGACAGATAAATAGGACGAAAACAGAATACATGAAAAAAAAAGATAAGTAGGACGAAAACAGAAGTAGAGACAATGAAGCATTGAAGATATCCCAAAGAGGGAACACTTTTGCTATCTAGGTTCAATGATCAGTAAAGATGGAGAGATTGGTGATGACGTGACCCAAAGAATTAGAGTAGGTTAGCTTAGGTGGACGAACGCTTTTGGAGTATTATGTGACCGGAGAATAAAAGTAAAATTAAAAGGAAAATTTTATAAGACAACTATTAGGCCAGCTATGCTCTACGGGACACAGTGTTAGGGCAACTAAGAAACAACACATTAGCAAAGTGAGCGTGCTGAGATGAGGAAGCTAAGAAGGATGTATGGTAAGATTAGGAAAGATAGAATTAGAAATGAGTATATGCGAGAAACAGTAGGAGTGACACAGGTTGAGGATAAGTTGAGGGTTAATAGACTTAGATGGTTCGGCCATGTGCAACGAAGACCTGTAGATGCACCTGTGTAAAAGAATGATAAGATCGTAGTGCCTGGAATGGTTAGATGGAGAGGCAGACCAAGACTGACCTGGGAATATGTAGTGCAACAAGATATGAATATATATAATTTAAATGAGCATATAGCTCTTGATCGTGCAGAATGGAGAAAAATGATTCATTAAGCCGACTCCAATTGATTGGGACCAATGTTCTAAAAATCGCTAGGCGCTAGTCGGGCGGTAGAGGGGGGGGGGGGGGGGGGGGCCTAGCGCCTAGGCGGGGCCTAGGCGAATTTTTTTTATAAATAAAATTAATTATATAATAGATATATATATATACGAGTTATGTGGTGTTAATTAAAAATAATTATAGATTTGTGGTTCAAATAATATATATATATATATATAAAGGTTATGTGGTGTTTTTTTGGAAATAAGTAAAGATTATTAGAAGGTTTTAATATTTAAAAAACTATTAGGGATCTCTCCATAATTAACTTAAACCTTAAGTGCATATACATACTAATGTTAGGGTTTTTTTCCAAAGAGTCAGACCAAAATAAGACTCTCTAACATTCTCACCCTAGCCCGCCTAGGCCTGGCACCGCCTAGAGGCCGACTAATCCACTGGCCGATTTTCACAAACGCCTAGGGAAAATCTCGGCGGCCGGGCACCGCCTAGCGCCTAGGCCGATTTTTAGAACACTGATTGGGACACAAGGCTTGGTTTGGTTTGGTTTGGTTAGTGTACATTAGTTATAGGTTCTTCTGACAGAACCTTACATAAATCGGTTGACTTTCGAAAAATGAAAAAATAAAGAATAAAATAAAAACAAAACTATGGTGTTTACCTTTACAACTGGTATAACCATCTCCCTTGAATAGCACACCATTAACCATGGGGCATTCGCACACCCTCCCACGAAATGTATCCTGTGAATGTAAATGCAACTGTTAGGAATGTAAACAACTAGACACATGCATGGCTGCCAAAACCTGAATCAAATCGGTAATCATATCAGATGCTTAGGAAATAAATAATAATATAGATGCACATATTGTGTGTATATGTATACTTTATACCCATTAAAAACACATACATTGCTTAAACTGAGCAAATTAACAGTTTAAAACAAGTTTCTTGCAATATCGAGGCTGAGAATGTTGAAGTTTTCCGCTTGAAAGTTGAAACTTAAAACTTCCAAGATTCAAAATTATGATTCGTGAATCGCTTTGAATTGTGAATGGCATTGGGTTATATGAAACTTGAATCGACTCATGAACCGACCGATTCTAACAGCCCTAAATATAAGCAGGTTGTTATGAGAAGTACCTTGCAGGCAGTGATATTGGCTGTTTTATCTTGCCAGCAACCACCGTTATTATCCAAGCACTCATTTGTCTCTACATCTAGAATAACGAGAACCCCCTCAAAAACTCATCTCGTGACTAAAGAAATCACATGAAAGAGCTACAATTACAAACTAAAAATCGAAATCAAAATCGAGAATAAGAACTTACCACCACTTAAACACACTGCTGGCTCAGTAGTTTCTTGAAAACCAGAACAAATGGCTTTCATAACAGCACCTTTCTCTAACTTCCCTGCAATTCGATATTTAGCAACCACGACATATTTTCTTTTCAACTAAATATAGAGAAATACACAGACGGACCTCGATACTGTCGATTATTGACAACAAGGGTCGGCAATATAGTTACATCACCTCTTGTTCCTTTCCCAATCTACAGAAAGAAAACTTGTCAAAATTTATACTACCATCCATGCTTGCCACACCGCAAATCATACTGACACTGTCAGTTGTAATATCAAAGTTCAAAGTTATGAATTGTGAATCCTAAGCCGTATCGGGTTGTATGAAACTCGAATCGACTGGCGAATTCGCCGATTCTAAGTTCTAACAACCATGCTACCACCAAGAGTTTACCCCACAGGGTCGGATCCTTTGGATGGCCATGATAGGTTTCCTCGTCATCCAAAAAAAAAGGAAAAACAAAAGAAACAATTTCCAAATTCGAAGAAATGCCTATAGCTGCAAAGGCAATAAGAACTTCAAAGTCATTAGATAGAAACACCAAACAAGTCACATACTTGAGCTTCTTGCTCTTCTTTCAGAACAGGATTGTCGGAATCAGCAGTTGGGTCTCCCATACACTTGTCAATCTTTTTTACGTCAAGCCCTGTGGAGAAGCAACACGAGGATTAGAGCAGCATCGTTCACCAAATCCAACAGGAGCCCTTAAGGCTTTGTTCAGTTCGTGGTTAAGTGAGGAAAAGGAAAGGAAAATACTAAGGAAAAGACTTTTATATGTTTGGTTAATGAGGAAAATAGGAAGGAAAAGAAAACATAGTAAAATTTTTGTATTTTGTGAGTCACATCCTTCCTTTTTTTTCCCCCCAAGTTACAATTCTAGTTAGAGAACTTTAAATTTGAATGTTTTTTAAGCATGGAGGAAAACACAAGGGACTAGTTTTCCTTCTCCAAATCCACAAATCAAACAGAGCCTATATAAGTCAAGATTAAATGATGCAATCATAAGCTATTCATTCACCTAGAGATCTTATAACACTGACAGCGCAATCTTTATTGTATTTCTTATCCTTCATGGGACATCGGATTTGAAAATCAGTTACATAATCCCACCAGACCCAAGGTTTTCTGGTCTCATTTGCCACTCTAAACACGCAAAGTTGCCTTAGATTTTCAAGAACCACATCTTTCCCTTCATAACCTTGGCTAAAATCTTGCTCGGGATCCGGAGCACAATATCTTCCGTGATTGATACATTGGGACTTGCACTGTTTGCTTATCGTGAATGCCTGAGGACAATACCAAGTTATATAATGGGGCGTAAATTGAGTATATCCACCTTTCTCAAGTATCTGAGACGCACCCTTGAAATCTTTCACAAATTCCATCAACATATCACATTTAATCCCACACTCATCGTTACTATTGGTCCACAGCTCGTACTCCACACGATCATCAGGGTGTGGGACGGCTTCTCTCCAATCAAGATTCACATTCACCATATCGCCACCACTGAACGCTTTCTTTAAACTTTCGCCAAATGTTTTCACGATTAGTGCAGAAGGAATTGTTATGTTCTCAATGTATTTTGCAGATGAAGAGCCCTCTTCGGGGGAGTCCATGGTTATCAATGGTTCCTCAAGATTATCCGCTACAAGCACTGCAGAAGCACCAGCATTTTGGGCATTCCAAACCTTCAAAGCAAAAAGGCAATCTGAAAACCAATAAAGACGAAGTTTACTTTCATCCAACTTGACCAAGCTAAAACACTAAAACTTTGAAAAAAAAAACTCAGGAAGCTTTTTGAGTTTTTTCACAGGAAGCTTTTTGAGTTTTTTCACACACTATAAATCAAGTCAAGAACGCAATTCTGTACATTCGTATAGCAACAAGTAATCTTTGAATTGAACCAGAAGAACCAACTTCACCAAGTTACCGAACTATAGACAAGATAACAAGTCCAGCCTGCAACATAAGAAGTATGGACAAGCCTAAAGTGGTCAAGTGTTTATATCTGGCATGTGGGACACTGAAACTAATTGACATTCGAAATCCTTGTTCTACTTTATTTTCCTAATACTATTGTTTGGACACGTAAAACACATCACAGACACAAACTGAATACTTAGACACTGCGTGTAATTTTGTGATATTTTTGAGAAACAAAAGGTTAAACATCTAATCAAGTAGAAGTTGATGACTCATAATTTGCGTATTTAGAAAATGAATAAATAAGACCTACAAAAGCATAAACAACGATTTTATAAATTGAGAACACCAAGAGCTATGAAATTTAAAAAAAAAAAAAAGGGCTAGGACCTTTTGAACTAAAGATTATTAAGCATCATCATTTTTCTATTAATCATATCCTTTCTCATCACATGTACTTAAATGTATGTTTATTAGATGTCATGTCCTATTCAGTCCTAATTTTTGAGGATTTGTCGTATCTCAGTGTTTGGTGCTGTATCATGTCCATGCTTCTTAGCCATTCATTTCAGAGAGGGTACGCTTTAAGTCAACTAAATAATCCAATTAAAACCTAGAGTACCAACTTAGGGAGCAAAACCAGAAAACCAATCAAAGATGACAAAAGGATACCTCCAAAGCTAACAAAATAAACTAATTCAACCCCAAAACATGGACAGAAAGAAAGACAGAGAATTAAATTTGTCTCAACTTTACTTCCAAAATCAACCAACTTATCACAATTATCAATATCTAGATAAAGATTCAGCTCAAATTAATCAACAAACAAAAGGGTACCTCCAAAACATCAGTGAATTAACCAGAGCCATCAACAGCACTAGTAACAAGACCAGACACTCCTCTCCCCCCACCCAACCCAAAAAAAAAATCCATTTACAAAATTACAATTTTAGGTCCACAACCAATTTAACCTCAATTGTGGAGTAAAGATTAAGCTAAAATAAAACATGAACAAAAGGGTTAGAGCCATAGACATCAATATAAATACAAACAAGACCTAACATATATATATATATATATATGTGTGTATTAAATCACAATTACAAAGAGGGTAGAGTACCTCCACGATCGACCAAAACAAAAGTGGGCAAAGCACCGGACTTGGACTTGAATGTGATTCCGAATTCATCGAAACCGCGACATCCCTTTCGATTCTGTGTGGGATAGGTCACCGCACCTGCCATGCTCCCCCCATATTGAGGGATCCCAAAGTTACCAATGGCACTGTCGTGAGTGCCCTTGATGCTATCTGGTGATGTCACCCTCAAACTGTTCTTCTCCACCACGAACCGACCCGTCGCTGATCGGTTCAGATTCAATAACAGAAACCCTAGAAAAAGTATCGATACTGATCTTCGAAGCCTCATTTTCACAGAGAGTAACAAACAAACAGATGAGAGAGGAGAGAGAATGGGGGTAAAGAATTGAGATGTTTGTGATTTGGAAGATTTGAGACGAAAAATTGTATCTTGGACACGTGAGGGAGAATACTATACCTTCTGTTTGTACAGTGTGTGCATATATACACATGTATATATATATATATATTGTATAGTTGTGTTTCTTGTGTACTTGTGTGGGTGTGTTTCACATTGATGTTGTGTTAAGCGTTTTAGCGTTGTGTGTATAACTTTAAAAAAAAAAAAGCATCACAATTAAGTGTTGTCTCTCTATCGACTATCAGTGTCAGACCTTTGGACACACTGGGCGCACACTTTGGTACGTTTGGGTGGTTTGGATGTATATACACCCAAACCAATCTCATTCATTGGATGTAAGATTCTCCCCTTCTTAGCCGTCCACGTGTACAAGCCCATTTGAGAACAAAACCACAGTGGTTTTGTACTATTTTTTATCTCTCTCTCTTCACTCCCAGTAGCAGGTAACTCTCTCTCTCTCTCTCTCTCTCTCTCTCTATATATATATATATATGTTTTTGCTTGTATATGCATAGGCAAAGGGGTGAGGGTGATGTTATGTCACAGTAGGGAGATGAGTCAGTGATGAGAATGTTTGGTTTGATTGGGTCAGGGATGAAATGAAAATTGGGAGGGAAGAGAGAGAGAGAGAGAGAGAGAGAGAGAGAGAATCAATCGAGCCTTAAACCCTTAGGTGAGCTGCTCCTATTTTAACTCTTTCTGCAATTTATTTGTGTACACAGAGACAATTTAGGTAAAGAAAACAGAACCTTAAGCTTAGCCATGGCCGTCTGCCATTAAAGCTTCCATTAAAGCTTGATTTTTTGACCACCACCAAAACTCATGAAACTTATGTCAAAAGGTTTGTATCAGCTCCCTTATAACCCCCTAAGAACAGTTTTTCCAAATTCTTAGCCAATCGTCACGAATTTGTAATTTTTTCATAGACCCACTTCGCGGTTTTATCCAAAATTCGTGTTATTTAATAAAATTTGGGACACCAAACGAATTTATATGGATAGGGCTCGTTGAGAGGATCAATTTTCATATAGGACTTGCATTATTTCGTTGAGAAATGATCTAGTTGTGAGTGTTTCATTTCTTACACCTAAACAAGACATTACTGGGGGTCTCTGTTTCAGTATAACGAAATGAAGAAGATGGGTTAGAGATATTATAATATGGAGCACTATAATTAATGTGTATGGTATGAATTGTTCTATGATTAGAAATTGTTGTTCCATGATCACGAATTGTTGTTCCATGAACACAAATTGTTATTCCCTGATCAGTAATTGTTCCTCCATTTAAAATTATTATTCCGTGATCAGTAAATGTTGTTCCATTATCAGTAACTATTGTTCCATGATTAAAAATTGTGGTTCCATGATCAGTAATTGTTGTTCTATAAACACAAATTGTTGTTCTATGATTAAAAATTATTGTTCCATTATCAGAAATTCTTGCTCCGTGATCATAAATTGTTGTTCCATAATCATGAATTGTTGATCCATGATCAATAACTATTGTTCCATAAACTTAAATTGTTGTTCAATGATTAGAAATTATTATTTCATGATCAGTAACTGTTATTCTATTATCAGAAATTCGATATTATCAACCTATTCATGCTTCTACATGATTTAAGAAAGAGGTAAACAAAAAGGACTTGTCGAGAACTTACCCAGATTGTTGTTCTATGATTTGTAATTGTTGTTCCATTATTAGAAATTATTGACCTATTATCATGAACGGTTGTTCCGGGATTACAAACTGTTGTTCCATTATCAGTAACCGTTGTTCCAATGATTAGAAATTGTTGTTCCATGAACATAAATTGTTGTTCCAATATTAGAAATTGTTGTTCCAAGATCAGTAACTGTTGTTCCACTATTATAAATTGTCCCCTTCATAACAAACACATCATAGGAGAGAGAGAGAGAGAGAGACGCCGAGAAAGAAGAAGAGAAATGTAATTGTCTCCGAGAAACATGAAAGAGAAAATATGTGAATAACAACAAGCAAACTACACACATTGCACGTGCTAAAGCAGTGAAGGTGTGGAGGATAGTGCATACCTACGCAGCTACGCTTACACATGTATGTGAAAAGGACTTAAGAAGAAGAAAAAAAACGTGCAAACCACGCTTCCACATGCATGTGTGGAGAATAGCGCATACCTACGCTTCCACATGCATACGAAAAGGACTTAAGAAGAAAGGAAACGTACAAACCACACTCAAACTCATAGGAAAAACATGAATTCTAAGTACAAGTAATCATAAAAAGCTCATGAAACTCATAGCAATCATGATTCGATCTATCATTAATTTATATCCACCACACAATCAATATTGTCACCCAATCCAATGAGATATTAACCCATTTAAGGATCTCATCCTTTCAGGGATCAAAGTATAAATATTAAATGTACGTGTTTGTAAATTAACTTAGGATTTAGAGCATAAGCACTCATAATAGCCATGAGGTATTAATTATCTTATAAGGCAGTATAAAGATAATTACCCCAAGTCGGTCCCGTTTAATACATAAAGTGTACTAGCATAGTGAGTTAAAACTATACCGTTTCCCGCAGTCAAGACAAACCTACTACAATACCACGCTGCAATCCTACTAATGGTGTGTCCAATCCCATCTAAGACTGTAAACCAAAATCTTACATTCGACAAGATCTGATTGTCTGATCTTCCGTGTGTAAGCCGAACTCTACACACCAAACCACATACTATGTAGAATGAAAGACACACATGCATAATATTAAATAAACAATATAATACAAACATTGCACACATAGATTCTCATAAAAATGGAATAACTGGTTTTATTGAATGAATAATAAATCAACTCCATAAAGCATGACGTTGAGTATATATCCCTAACAATCTCCCACTTAGACTCAAATCCATGAAGCGACACACCTCACTCATATCCCTTCCACGTGATATCAAAAGTCTTGGCCAGCAAGCTCTTGGTGAAAGGATCTGCCAGGTTATTTGCTGATGCTATCTTGGTCACTTCAACATTACCTCTTTGCACGATCTCTCGTATCAGGTGATACTTACGCTCAATGTGTTTTCCCTATCTGACTTGAAATCAGAATCTGTGTACCCAATGGGTACAAGACTGTTTGCTTGGTAAAATAACATATAGTCTCGAGTCCTTTTCAGATACTAGAGAATATTTTTCACCGCAGTCCAATGTTCTTACCCTAGATTAGACTGATATCTACTAATCATACCAACAGCAAAGCAGATGTCAGGTCTAGGATGCGACCGGCTTCTCCCTTAAGCTTGATCCCTAAGATGTGATCGGCTTCTCCCAAGTCCTTCATATCGAATTGACTGGACAACTGATTCATCACATATTTTGCATGTTTTTTGATTTATTTTTTGCGCAAAATAGCACTCCCGGAGCTACTAAGTACATTATTTATACTCCTTTCGTGCATAACCCTCATTTCTACTGTTCACATCTTTTACATAGGTAATTTTAGGGTTTTGTAGGTCGTGTTTGGCAATCCGAGTTGGGAGGCAAAGCCTTGGTTGAAGATCACGTCCATTGCGGCCACTTCTCTCTCACTTTTGGACTCCAAGACCACATGTTTGGAGGTTGTTCTTAACTTGATGAAGCGAGCCCTGCGAGTCTTCTTCGTGTGGCCGTAAATTTCACCTCAGTCGGAGGTCGGAGTGAGAAGATGTGACATTTCTAGCGATCAGTGCGCAAACCTGTTGAGAAGTTGTGAAGAATTAATGCAGAGGGGCATTCGACCGGTCGAAATGCCCCATTCGACCGGTCCACTTTATGTGTTCTTTTTAAGCTTCAATGCAGAGGGGCATTCGACCGGTCGAATGGGCCCGCTCGACTGGTCGAATCCTTTGTTTTACAAGTTTGCCACTCCGAAGGTTTTTTTGTATAAATATCCCATTATAACTCGTTTTGGAGGGGGAGACCTAAAATTACAGCAACTTAGATACTCTCTCTTGACCCCTTTGTATTTTTCTAGGTCTCTTTGTTTTAGTTTGTTCATAGACTAGTTAGATTTAGGGCTTATAAGTGAGATTGTGAGAGACTCTTCAACTTTCAAGTGTGGTTAGCCTTATTAGCATTTATTGAAGTTTTTATTGGTCTTTCTCTCTCTCTTGAAGTAGTTGCTTGCATTAGTGGTGATGTCCTTCTACTCCTTTGATATTATTATTAATGTTTACATAGTTAGATCCATGTGTAACTAGTTTTCTTGAGAGTCTAAAGGTTTTTTGGATCTTCTTGAGTGATTGAAGAATGTTGGGTTTGTAATATG
The DNA here is from genome assembly GCA_033977485.1 of Hydrangea macrophylla. NCBI lineage: Eukaryota > Viridiplantae > Streptophyta > Magnoliopsida > Cornales > Hydrangeaceae > Hydrangea > Hydrangea macrophylla. The sequence goes on along the minus strand of CM066996.1, from coordinate 89,174,427 downwards.
TTTGTTTCTTTACTTCCATTGTTATGCAATCGGGGTCATTGAATCTATATTATCAATCCAACATTTGCCCTTAGTCTCCTCAAGCTTTCATCTTTCATAGTGGGGTTGACAACCCACATGTTTGATTGTTAGCCCCCAAGGAACTTTGTTCACTTGAGAAGCCCCCTCCAAATCCCCAAGACTTATCCTTGTGTGACCCAAGGTTGGTAGCATGACCCCTAGCCCTTTACCTCTTTAGTAAATCAATCTCATTGTTCTAGCTTGCTCATTATAGTTAATTTTCACTCGTTGTTTTATTAGTTAACTTAATTAGTTACCGTTCTTACTTTAGTTCAAGTGCATATTAGTTCTGGTCTTAGAGTTTGATACCCTCAAAACAACTATCTTTTCCTTCTTTTTAGTACTGTAGTAGTGTATTTGAGTCCCGAATCTATAATCTCCCGGACTAGTCCCATAGAAGATAATACCCCCACATCGTTTTCGATTAGCAAGATATCATCCACATATAGTACTAAGAACACCACCACACTTCCATCATGTTTCTTGTACACACAGGATTCATAGGACCACACAAATCAGAGTGAACCAGTTTTAACGACTCTTTTGCTCTATAGCACTTGACCGAGAACGGCCTCTTGGTCATTTTACCTTCCAAGTAGGATTCATAGTCTAGAAGTGCCTCCACAACGATTGACTACGGTCACGTGAGAGTGTGTGTTTTCGCTATATGCGACGTTGAAGTGAGAAAAGGCCCGGAATATTGGATCCGATGCGATGGTGATTAAGTACTTGACATACCGGCGACTAGTTTTATCGTTGTGTTGCTTATATATTGCATATGCACATTTCATACTCCATGGCATAGTTAAAGTATTCACTAAGCGTAAGCTTAAAACAAAACTATTTTCTGTGTGGTTATTGAATAACCACCGCAGGTACGGATCGTGACGAGGAAAGCAAGTGATCGGGAATCCGGGGGAAGAGTTATGTTGTTTATATGTTCATAAGTTGTAATTATGTTAGTCTTGGTGGAGATGGAACTCATGTTTGTAATATAGTAGTTGTAAATGCTTTTGTTGGAAGAACAAGATGTATTTTGGATTCCAAACTTCTTCTATAAGTTGTAAAATGTTAAGCACCAACTTTTAATGCTTTAGAATGTGATTTGGGAACTTGTTAATATGTCGGGTGTTATCCCATTGAGTATAAGTGTTGAGCTCTTGGACTCTTGTGTGTAATATGAACTTGAGATTGAGTTGGGAGTCATGTTGGAGAATGTTGTGCTTGTAAAATGGGACTTGTTTTCAACTTGAATTGCAAAAGAGTTGTATTTTGGTTTGAATAAGTGTTTTGATAGGGTATTGAATTCATTTGCAACTAGTTTCTATATGCTCATACAAGTTTTTGACAAAAGTAAGAATTTGGTTGCTTGATTTGTCCAAATGAGGTTGAGTTTATAATCTATAAGATGTTAATGGTGTTTTCACATGTTTGGTTAATGTTAGAGGAGTTTTAATAGGTGTTTGAAATGTATTTCCAAAGTTCCAACAAGGTTGGTTTAAGTTTGGGTATGTTTAGACTTGAAAACGGGGGTTTTAGCAGCAGGGAAAACACTTCTGCAGAATTCGGATCGATCCGGGTCTCTGCGGATCGATCCGGGGCATCCAGGGGAGCAGAAAATGAGATTCTGCTAAATCTGGATCGATCCGGTTTTGGGGGGATCGATCGCTTTTCTGTTTCCATCCCGACGGCTTTTACGGAAACGGACATAACTCTCTCTAGAAAATTTGGATTCGTGCGCCATTTTTTGCATTGGAGCTGGGACTCAAAGACCTATCTTTTGGTATAAAATTTGCTATACTTTATTAATGACCATTTGCTATACTTTATAAAAATTTCCATGCATCGTCAAATATTGTTCTATCGATCGTAAAATGTTGTTCTATTTTAATAAAATATTGTTCCATGGACCGTCAAATGTTATTCCAGATCATCAAATGTTGTTCCGTGCAAATCAAATATTGTTCCATTGACCGTCAAATGTTGTTCCATAGCATCAAATGTTGTTCCGTGCAAATCAAATATTGTTCCATGCATCGTCAAATGTTGTTCTATCGATCATAAAATATTGTTCTATTTTAATCAAATGTTGTTCCATGGACCGTCAAATGTTGTTCCAGATCATCAAATGTTGTTCCGTGCAAATCAAATGTTGTTCCATGGACCGTCAAATATTGTTCCGTTTGCATCAAATGTTGTTACGTGCAAATCAAATGATGTTCCATGCATTGTCAAATGTTGTTCTATCGATCGTAAAATGCTGTTCTATTTTAATCAAATGTTGTTCCATGGACCATCAAATGTTGTTCCAGATCATCAAATGTTGTTCCGTGCAAATCAAATGTTGTTCCATGGACCGTCAAATGTTGTTCCATTTACATCAAATATTGTTCCGTGCAAATCAAATGATGTTCCATGCATTGTCAAATGTTGTTCTATCGTTCGTAAAATGTTGTTCTATTTTAATCAAATGTTGTTCCATATACCGTCAAATGTTGTTCCAGATCATCAAATGTTGTTCCGCGCAAATCAAATGTTGTTCCATGCACCGTCAAATGTTGTTCCATAGCATCAAATGTTGTTCCGTGCAAATCAAATGTTGTTCCATGCATCGTCAAATGTTGTTCTATCGTTCGTAAAATGTTGTTCTATTTTAATCAGACGTTGTTCTATAGACCGTCAAATGTTGTTCCAGATCATCAAATGTTGTTCCGCGCAAATCAAATGTTATTCCATGCACTGTCAAATGTTGTTCCATAGCATCAAATGTTGTTCCGTGCAAATCAAATGTTGTTCCATGCATCGTCAAATGTTGTTCTATCGATCGTAAAATGTTGTTCTATTTTAATCAAATGTTGTTCCATGTACCGTCAAATGTTGTTCCAGATCATCAAATGTTGTTCTGTGCAAATCAAATATTGTTCCATGGATCGTCAAATGTTGTTCCATAGCATCAAATGTTGTTTCGTGCAAATCAAATGTTGTTCCATGCATCGTCAAATGTTGTTCTATTGATTGTAAAATGTGTTCTATATTAATCAAATGTTGTTTCATGGACCGTCAAATGTTGTTCCAGATCATCAAATGTTGTTCCGTGCAAATCAAATGGTGTTCCATTGATCGTCAAATGTTGTTCCGTTTGCATCAATTGTTGTTCCGTGCAAATCAAATGTTGTTCTATCGATCGTAAAATGTTGTTCTATTTTAATCAAATATTGTTCCATGGACCGTCAAATGTTGTTCCAGATCATCAAATGTTGTTTCATGCAAATCAAATGTTGTTCCATGGACTGTCAAATGTTGTTCCATAGCATCAAATGTTGTTCCGTACAAATCAAATGTTGTTCCATGCATCGTTAAATGTTGTTCTATTGTTCGTAAAATGTTATTCTATTTTAATCAAATGTTGTTCCATGGACCGTCAAATGTTGTCATTAAATGTTGTTCCATGGACCGTCAAATATTGTTCCATAGCATCAAATGTTGTTCTGTGCAAATCAAATGTTGTTCCATGCATCGTCAAATGTTGTTCTATTGAACGTAAAATGTTGTTCTATTTGAATCAAATGTTGTTCCATGGACCGTCAAATGTTGTTCCAGATCATCAATTGTTGTTCCATGGACCGTCAAACGTTGTTCCAGAGCATCAAATGTTGTTCCGTGCAAATCAAATGTTGTTCCATGCATCGTCAAATGTTGTTCTATCGATCGTAAAATGTTCTATTTTTATCAAATGTTGTTCCATGAACTGTCAAATGTTGTTTCAGATCATCAAATGTTGTTCCGTGCAAATTAAATGTTGTTCATGGACAGTCAAATGTTGTTCCGTGCAAATCAAATGTTGTTCCATGGATCGTCAAATGTTGTTCTATTTGCATCAAATATTGTTCCATGCAAATCAAATGTTGTTCCGGCTTTCCTCGTCAATGTCATTGAATTTTGATAAGTGGATTATATTTCATGTATGCAGGTTGATGATGAGATGAACAGGCAAGGAAAGTTATATGATCAATGCGATGTAATATGTTTTTTGCTTGTACCTGCAGTGACTCAGATTTTACGTCATTAAAGCAACTACCTGCCTTAAATTTCATTATTAAGTACCAAGTAGGTATACTAACTGAAAGCTTTCAACATTAATTTTATGGAGAGAATAAGTTTATCTATTGATAGAACAAACATAACATGCCTTTGGAACAACTCTTAATGTTGCTTCAAGAACAAAGTTGTGTTGAGGATTAGATATGACTGAGATTTAATGTAATTAAAGAAACTACCTACCCATAATTAATCACTCGTACTTATACATCAAAAGTCAATTACTGATATTGTCAAAGATTTTATACATAAATATAAATTTCTTAACTTTGTGCCTTGTGGAGGGGACAAGTTTCTCTTAACTGAAGTTGAAGTAGTGTTGGAGATTAATATGACTGAGATTTAATGTAATTAAAGCAACTTCCTACCTTAAATCTTGTAATTATTAAGTATTACATCAAGTAGGTATACGAACTGAAAGCTTCCAACATTAATTTTGTGGAGGGAACGAGTTTCTTGATTGCTGGAACAAGCTTAACATGTTTTTTGAACAACTCTTTATGGTCCTTAGAACAAAGTTGTGTTGGGGAATTAATATGGTTGCGATTTAAAATAATTTATGCAACTACATACCCATAATAAATCACTCATGCTTATACATCAAAAATAAAATTTTATGATATTGTACAAGATTTAATACATAAATGTAAATCTCTTGCATGATTGGCACACAAATCAATCCACGGAGAACAAGTATTTGTAACATGGAACAATTATTTCTCACCACAGAACAAACATGTAAAATGGAACAACATTTCATGGGATGGAACAATCGTTCCTGATCAAGGAACAAGCATTACTTTAGAACCGGCCATAGTAGGTTTCCCTCGCATTTATTGCGCGTCAGACAGCCATCACTGCGTCAGATAGCCATCACTTCATCCCCAGCTTTTTCTTTTCCCTCCACTCCAAGCTTGACAAGTGGCAAAGTGGTTTGGGGTATATACACCCAAAACCACCAAACGTACCAAAGTGTTCTCCGGACACACTGATAGTATCAAGTATCAACGTCTCTGATCTCAGTTGATAATACAAGTACTAATTAAAGAAAAAAGAATTTCGGAGTATAATAGTATAATTTTTTGTTAACCCCCTGTTTGGTATGGCACAAAGTAGAATAGAATTCATTTGCAATTCTATTTTGTGGAATTCTTGTGTTTGGTATGACACAAAACAAGAAATGAATTCATTTTGAATTCTACCCAATTCTTGTTTTGGGCTGTTTACAAATCCGACCAAAAATGGTCGGATTTGGTGAGAATTCAGTCTCAGAATGTGTTTTTCCCAAAATATCCCAAATCTACTTCGTCTTCTTCGTTCTTCTCCGTATCTCTTCTTCTTCGTTCTTCTTCTGATCTATTCTTCGTCTTCTTCGTCCTTCTTCTGACCTCTTCTTCTTCGTTCTTCTTCGTTCTTCTCCTTCTTCTAATCTCTTCGTCTTCGTTCTTCTTCGTCTTCTTCGTTCTCTTCTTCTTCGTTCTTCTTCTTCTTCTGATCTCTTCTTCTTCGTTCTTCTTCCTTCTTCTTCTGATCTCTTATTCTTCTTCTTCGTCTGATCTTCTTCTTCTTCTTCTTCGGTCGTCTTCTTCGTCTTCTCCGGTCGTCTTCTCCGGTGTGTTTGGGTAAATTAGGTTTAAGGTAGGGGGTATTTTAGGAAGTATGTTAATTCTTTTCAATTCTATTCTTTCTATTTCTGTTTCAAACCAAACAAGAGAATTAGAATTGCAAATCAATTCTACTCTTTTCTTTTCTTTTCTATTCTCTCCAAGTATCTTCCTACAGAGTCGCACTTGGGAGAAGTTAATTATTTATTCAAGGAGTGCAGTTTTGTTCATATTAAAATCGCTCACATTTTGTTCACTCTATTTTTTTATTGACTAATACAGTAGGACCTAGTACTTTATAGTTTACACTAATAATTAATTTTTATTTAATCCTGAGTCTCATTGCATTAACTAATGAGAGAGGAGGGTGAGCAGTTTTTGTGTGAGTACAAATGTGTTCTTATTCAATGGTCCCGGATCATTACCCCATAGTGGTCTCGGCCAGTAAAGAACTGCTATGTGTCAAAATTGTCTTAACTTTTAGGAGACAAAAAACTGATACTTAATCACATGATTGTTCATTATTGATCAAAACCACCACAAGACATGATTTAAGACCATAGAATAATTTCTCACCACTTAGGCTCATCAAAATGGTTTTGGTGTAATACCTAAAAATTTAAATTACAGTATTAAAAAGAGAAAGGACATTTTACTTAGATATATTCTCTTCGTCCCATTATAAGTGTCCATCTTGGAGAATCCAATTATTTAAAGGGATAAAAAGAATCTACACTTACTTTTCACAATTGTCCATAATCATTGCACTTTCTTTTTTTGTTTTGTTTTTGCGTTGATTGCAAGGAAGGGTAGTTTGAAAAACTAAATAAAATTTGTATACTAATTTAGGAAAGTGGACAATAATTTTGGAACATCCAAAAAAAAAAAAGATGGACACATAAAATAAGACGGAGGGAGTATTAAGTATTTTTAAAAAACCAAAGGTCCAAGTGGTCTAAATTCTAATGGTACTACCTCCTCCTCCAAGCGGGTGGGGAGAGTTTGAATTTCCCTATTGGGAGTGGGAGGAATTTATTCCTCCTTTCTTTATAGAACTCAGTCCTTCATCTGTGGGTAGGATTCTCTTGCACAGTACATATATTTTCATTTAGGGAAATGTTTTGCACACATTTTTTTTTCTTTCCAATGGCCAAGATGCATTCAGTAGTGGGGATAGTTGCGTCAATCAATGGCCGAATGACAATTTGTATCAAAAAGTATATGTCAAATCATGTGTGTAACACTACTCTTTCATTTATTGTACTGACAACCGTCCCTGTTGCTGATAATCGCAGTCAACTATCTTGTAATTTTAAAATTGTATTGGTCTTTATGACTTTATTATCAACAATATTTGACTGTGGGTGCATAAATATTGGTGACCAAAGTATAGAAAATGTCATTTTCATAAAGTTGTCTGTCTCAGTTGATAAAAAAAAAAAAAAGAAAGAAAGAAAAAAAAAAGGAGAAGATGGAATTTCTACCGGGGGAAATGAATAATTAACAGAGCGTAGTGGAATCAGTACCGTGGCTTAGCAAGGAATGTTAGAATTTTTTTTGAAGTAGTGTCATTTTATAACCTAAAATCATATAACAAAATATGGGTATAGTAGAATGCAATTTGATGAAATTCAAACAACAAAAAATATATATATATATATATATATATATATTTTTAGGTTGTGAAATGATATCACAAAAGATGGGGCACTACGCATAATCATTACCATTTGGTTCGAAGAATAAATTGTGAAGTATTCAAGTAGAATTGGTCTCTTTGAACACTATCAAATTACAGACTCGACCTGCTAAACCTCATCAAAGTGTAGATTTGACACCCTCTTTTTTTTTTTGTTAGTGGGTCAATTTAAGAAATAATAAGTTTCAAAGCATTAAATTACATATGTGATTGTGTTCTGCTCAAAATTCAGTGAAATCAAGTGAACTCACTAGCTAATATGTAGCCCCGCCCCTGAATTGAATCAGTACAAAATAGCCAACAGAGGAAAGATCAACACAAATGCATAATAAATCAAAGGCCAAAATAGAGTGAGAGAGGAAAAGAGTCGCCTACCTCATTATATCAAACTTGCACAAGATTTAAGCAGAAAATCACATTTACATATTCATATACACATAATAAGCATCAAGGATTATATATGTCCACATTGAATACAATTTGTACAAATTTATGTCCACCAAGTTGTATAGGGAGAATTCACATCTATACATATTTACTCATAGTCTTGAATATAGTGCATTCAAATTTCAAGAGCCATGGCAGTCCTTTCCACATGTTTCAATAAAACCCCATAAATTTTGTTCTTCACCTTTTCACAAGCTTCAATTTCAGAGTCCTCCAACTTAGAACTTTCTCTTCTTCCACTCTCTTTACTGACAACTAACTCCAACCAATCGTTCACTCTCTTGATCTGATACATCGTAGAAGCTATCTCGGTATCCGATTCCATGGAAGTTGATTTTCTCTCTATCTCATCTAAAAACTTGTCGACATTTCCCAGAAACCATTTTTGGGATTCGTCGTGGAGGGAATTCGCCAGATCAGCAGATGCACACAAGGCATTTCCTCTCAGCCAATCACGTGGCTCGTCCTTTTCGGATGCCAATCCGATTGGGATTTCACCGTTCTTTCTCTGTGTCCTAATGAATGCACCATTTGGTTTAACACTGTGACTTGTAATACTTGATTTCTTAACTGTTTTGGAAGTATCCGAAGTTTGAGTGATGGGTTTGAGAGAGGTGGAGACCGGGGAAAGATCAAATGCCACAGCCGATTTGATCCATGAAGTTGCGTTTTTCTTTCTTTCGAGTGCTAGACTAAGTGCGTCTTTGATTGAACCCGAGCTGTTAGAATCTGTATCTGATGTTCGTAGTGGACTTATGTTTGTTAAAGATTGCACTACCTGTTTGCTGTGAGCTAAATCATCTTGGAGATCGAAGAACTTATCAATGGACGGTTGGAGATCATCCACTTTGGTTGTCAAGAACTCCGAATATTTGCTGAAAACAAAAGAATAAAAAATGAGCTATAAAGTCTAGGTGGTGTGTGGATTAATCAGAATTCACAACTTTCCAAAGTCATTACACGGTCAGAAAATTAATGTAACAGCTACATTGTAGCATAAGTGCTTGTTTGTGTGCCTGCTAGTCTGCTACTCACTCTGTCCCATATTTAGAGTCCTTGATGCCATTTTTTGATGTCCCATTTTAAGAGTCCTCTTTGAAAAGTCAAAGCACTTTAATACACACTTTCCAAATTTGTCCTTTATTATATCTAACTCTTCCTCTCTTTTTTTTTTTATGTGACACTATAATTTTGAATTTCAAAAAGGGCAATATTGGAAAGTTGAAAATCTCACCAAAATCAAGGTTGTCCCCTTAATAAGTTGGAATTCCCAAAAGAGACTCTTAATATGGGACGGAGGAAGTACATCTTACTCTTAAGTGTCTGTTTGTGTGCCCCAATGAAAAAAAGTACATCATCTTGAGTGAGAGTGAGACTATTTGAAAAAGTGTAGTTATGTAAATGATATATATGCTTTAAATGATCAATTATGTCAACTTATAGAAATCTAGAAATGACCTCCATATGTAGAAACATGATGAAGTTTCTCATTTTTCTTTATGGGATGTCCAAATTACAAACCAGAAACCTGAAAAGTGTAGGAACAAGAACAAGTTCATACGCAAGTCCAAAAAACCGTAGATTTCAATACCTAAGGCATTTGATGAGTCTCTCAGCAGCACAAGCCTCTTGTAGAGCCTCAACAGCAGCAAGAAGAGCAGCATTTCTTTGCAATATCACTTCCTACAAGTAAAAAAAAAAGGGGAGGTAACCAAAATTATAGATTTTTTTTACATATAAATAAAGGGTTACACAAAGTTTCGTAAGATGGTTTACTCTTAAGATTAGTACCTTGCCCAACTTTGCTAGACTTGAGGGGAGAGAATCCCATAGAACTCTACTTTCTGCTAGTTTTTGATCATTGGCTGAGCAACGCTTTGCTGTTGGATAAGACGGAACCTCGCAAATTTTCCTTGAAACAACGGTTTTGGTCTGTTTGGAACTTCTAATAGATTTTGGAACTAGACCATGATGTTTTCTTGTTGTGGAACTTGAATTGTCATCCGAGCTATCGTACCTAATGGAACGAACTGGAGAGACCTGTCTATATGAAAAATAATAAGAATGTGTTTTACCAAGTCAAAGATTATAATGCTAGAGTTTGACAGAAGGAGTTTTCACACCAAAGTCACTAAACTTATCAAGCGATTGGAATACAATTGCAAATACAATATACATATGTACATATATTAGTTAGCTTCATTGACAGATAAATTGCAAGTCCACAGGTGATAAATCACTGCCCCCAAATCCAAATTTATCTGACTATTCAGTCGGACTTCATCTGGCCAAATCTATGATCTCATTATTTGCTCAAATATGTTTCTAAATTTTCCATTAAATTCCAATTTTACGAAGGACTTGTTAACTTCAGGTGCTGCTTCTATCCAAAAAATTGATCAACTTTAAACTATGATCGGAGGATTAACATGAAAAAAAGAAAGAAAAACTAAGTTCCATCGATACACTCACACAAGCACTACGAGAACGGCCCACAGGTCTACTCTTTTGCTTGACAGTTGAAGAGTCAAAAATCTCCTCAACTCCCAAAAACTCGATCTCATTCCAGCTTCGTCTCTTTGTTATCCGAACAGACGAAACAGATGATTTCGGACTATCAGAATCACTACCATTATCAACAGAACACGATTTGCTTCTTCGGATTCCCCCCAAAACGTCCAAGTTTCTCTTCTCACCATGACATCTTTTAGTACTACAATTCAAGTCTTTTCTATGTTCATTAGGCCGAGCTTTCGAAGCACTCAAAGATCGAAACTTTCCCCGAGTCATTCTCTCCCCACCATCACTCATTAAACTTACAGACTCCGAATCAGAAAACCCAGAAATTTTGTTCTCTGAAATAACACCTTTTTCCATTATTGATTCTGTATCAGACACTTCATCAAGAAATTTCCCCAAATCACCCATTGGAGCAATATCTTCAGGAGTTCCATAACAAGGACGCCGGCCTGGCACCGGAGTCACACGTTGGAGAATCGGAACTGGGATTGCCTCCTCCAAATTCTGTACATTTATAAACTGCCCAAGTTGTAATTTGTTACTCAAAATCATCTCATCCTGTTCTTGAGGCAAAGAGACATACATTGCATGCGATGAATCCGAGACCTTTAAGTAAAACTTATTAGGCCAAAGATCACCCTCTTCCAAAACAGGAACAATGCTTCTTATCTGCAACAACACGGGTTTTCGATCGTCGGCCACATTTTCTTCTAAATTCATGTCTTCGAGAAGCTTTACGAGGACCCCAGATTTCAAAGAAGCCATTTTTATCATCAAGATACACAAAAGGAGATATGTAAACTCCTGTATCTGAAAAATTGTTATACAAAGTACCAGCAATGTACAAATGGAATTTCTATGTAACATTCCACTGGAAGCCCAAGGAAAGTTGGATCAATAGGCAAAAACAAGAAATGGGTCATTGAAAAGATTAATAAATAGGGTCCTGAAGATCCAGAAAGATTGAGTTTGGTGTAGAATTTAGGGTTCTTACAGACTGTGAACAGCTAAAAACTTTGCCAAGGATATCAAATTTAGATAAAGCTTTGAACTTTTTTCAAAAGAACACGAAAAAACATGACCAAATGGGGGAGAGAGAGAGATCCGCAAGAAACGCAATCGATAAGAATAAGTGGTTCTCAACACCGAGAAATTATTCAATGAGCCCGTCACACCATGTTAGTATGCTGATGTGGCATGATCATTTATTCTTAACCACCCACTTACCCCCTCCTTCTAGAGGATCATGACAGTGTTAATCAACTTTCAAATTATAAAATTCACTAACCACTTGTCACGATATAAGGGACAAGTGAGTGGTTAAGATTAAATAATCACACCACGTCAACATGATGACCTGACGTGACGGGCTCACTGAATAACTTCTAACACCTGCGATTTGTTCTGAAAAAGGAGGGTTTTGAGCCGAGAAAATCGCCATCCAAAGAGGGCGAAATGGATTGGTAGTTAAAACTTTGTTCAAAGAAAAAAAGATTGGTAGTTAAAACCGTTTGTTTGGTCCTCATTGGTTCCTACTATTAAAATCCAACGATTAGAAGGGCAATTTAACGAGTAATGCACTACACCTGCATCTAAATCCACAATTATGACCATTGATTCTAGTGGATCCTATATGAGTTATACATGAGACCCACCAAAATCAAATGTCTGTGTGTTGGGCGTGGAACTAAGTGTAGATTTAGGGACCGTTTGATAAAACTGAAAATTAATTACTGGATTTTAAGTACTAAAGATTTTAAACGATTAAATTTGCAATACTTAAAATAGTGTTTCAAGTACTGAAATGGAATGCATTCAATGATTATTTTCAATATTAAAACTTTCACAACAAGTTTTTAACAAGTTTTTGGTTAGTTTTTTAATTAAGTGGTATATTATTAAACACAACCAAGTGTTGAAAATTTTCATTTTCACTACTTAATTGGTTATCAAACATACCGTTTAGACGTGGGTGTAGCATTTTTGCAATTTAATTGGCATTGAACTCATGATATAATCATCCAATCATGCTATGCTTCCCAAATCTTAATCCCAAATTCACATCAAATGATGTGGCAGCGATGTAGCAGTGGGACCACCTTCATTATTAATAGGACCACTTCAACATCATCTAATCAAAATCCAGTGGGCCTGTTGCCACATCATTTGGAATATTTATTTAAGATTAAGATTTAGGAAGCATAGCTTACTCATTATCATTACAAATCATACATGAGTAATTGTCACACCCCAATTTTTAGACAACCAAATAATTGATCCAGAGCATATATCCGGACTAATATTCAATTGTCAAAAACCCCAAGAGTGACACCCTTACATAGGCTAACACATAATTATATTGAATATAATATTTAATACTCATTAAATAAGAACATGTGATCTTGATTTTAAAGAAAAACTCATTATTAAACCTGTATTTCCAAACATTCATTTCACTATAAAAGGAATAAAATTCCATTACAAATATTATATCATTTCATTTTACAAAAGAAATACCATTTTTATTAAATAAAACATCTTAACAAAATTTAGCATAAAGAAATTAAAATCTATACCAACTACAACGTTCATAATACCCAATATTCAATCTTTATTACAATTATACAAATATAGTCCACAATGCCAGAAATAATATATATATATATATATATATATATATAATAACCTACAAAGAACTTTATGAATAAAAAAATTGATCCAAATGTCCTAAGGCTCCATCTGACATTTTTTATCACAACCGTCCACTAATTTTGGACACTTTAGACCGTTGATCCTAAATTCCTAATCCTACGGCTGTGACAAAGCCGCACTCATCTGCCATTCTGCCCCTTTCTTAGCCTTTATGACCCAGCCGCACTCATCTGTGACTCCCTTTATCACTTTATCAAAGCAAGAACCAAGAGTTTGACTTATTCTAACCCTCTTCTCCAACTCTCCACCCTATCTTAAACTCTCTCTCTCTCTCTTAGAAATTCGATTTTGAATTTCAAACACTCCTCCAGTTTCACTCTCCATCTCTTCTTTTACGAGAATCTCTCTCTCTCTCTCTCGGTTCCACTGTTCCACACTTGAAATACATTGCTCCCATGGCCATCTATCTCTCTCCGACCCTTCCTCTCTATAAACTTCTCTGTATCCCTTCTAGTCTACCCACTCTCGCCTCTCTCTCTCTCTCTCTCTCTCTCTCTCTCGGACATCATCAACGGCTTGATCTAAACCCTTTCATCTCTCTGCATGAGAAACCCAAGTGGTGCAAAGATTTATTTTCTGTGCACCCCCCCCCCCCTGCGCGCACGTGAAAGAGCATTTCCCCAATACAAGCTTACTAGCTTATGGAAGGAAAGTATATAAAAAGGAGTAGAAAACTCTTGTAAAATTTCAATGTAGGATAGTTGTCAAAATCAACCTTTAGCTAGGGTTTGGATTTTTGAAATAAAAGAAACCCATGGCCCAATTGCTTAGTTTTAACAAATGTTATAACCCAAACAAATAAATAACCCACAAATATATAAAACCCAACAAACTAATCCAACAATCCCCCCCTATTTCAAAAATTCAAACAAATAAAAAGGAATGGAGCATGAGACCTCAATGCGTCAGAACTGGTGCCTTTAGGGCTATGAACCAGTCCCTAGGAATATAAGAAGTGATATTACAGGAATTGTGTGAAATAACATTTCTATGAACCATAATCCCTTTATCGTAAATCAATCGTCTTATTTCCACATTGATCTCTCAGAATCTGAGCAACTCTAATCGGTGTGGCGTCTCTAGGCCCTGCGCTTGTCCTGGTTTTTCATAAGTGCTCTAGAAAACTTGCCTAAGTTTTCATAGAAAGCGGTCCACTTTCACACTTATATAGGTGAATCCATCAAGTATGTATTGCAATTAACACACACCATCAAAATAATATGGACTATGGAATTCATTAAGAGTTTAACTCAACCTTACACATTGCAATTGCATTATACACCATAGGAATGGACAAAAGATAATTAAATTATAGTGCATCTCAAATCAACCAATGACTTGTTATCACCCATATGAACCTATTTCTTGGGTTCTCCAATTACATAGGTTGGGTTACTATCATTGTTGATTTTTGTTATAGGCATAAGCCACATTCCCTTCGATGTTTTATACACTAGTTTTCTCCCTAGTGGTTTTGTTAAAGGGTCAGCCAAATTTACATCCGACCTTACAAAATTAAGAGATATAACTCCATCATCAAGCAGCTGCCTCATAATATTGTGTCTTAGGCGTATATGACTACTCTTGCCATTATAGGACTTATTCATAGCTCGACCAATAGCGGCTTGGCTATCACAGTGTAAAGATACCGATGGAACTGGCTTATTCCAAATAGGAACATCTGCTAAGAAGTTTCTTAACCACTCAGCCTTGGTACCAACTTTCTCAAGAGCCACAAACTCTGACTCCATCGTTGACTTAGCTGTGCAAGTTTGCTTGGACGACTTCCAAGAAACTGCACCTCCACTAAGTGTAAAGATAAACCCACTAGTTGATTTTGTCTCATCTGAATCTGAAATCAAGTTAGCATCGCTGTATCCTTCTAAAACTGCAAGCAAACCAGAATACATTAATCCATAATTATTTGTTCTTTTTAAATATTTAAGTATTCTGTTTAAAGCTATCCAATGCTCTCTATTTGGACTTTGAGTATAGCGACTTAACCTACTAACAACATATGCAATGTTAGGACGAGTACAATTCATCAAGTACATTAAACTACCAATGACTTGTGCGTACTCGTTCTGTGAAACACTAGCTTCTTTATTCTTCTTTAATTTAGAATTAGCATCATATGGAGTAGAAACAGTTTTGCAATCAAAATGATTAAATTTCTTTAAAATTTTCTCCACATAATGCTCTTGTGAGAGCATAATCCCTCTATTGAATTTTCTGATTTTAATGCCAAGTATAAAATCTGCCTCACCCATATCTTTCATATCAAAGCTAGAAGAAAGAAACTTTTTAGTTTCAATCACAACATCTAAACAAGTACCCATAATAAGCATGTCATCAACATATAGGCAGATAATAACAACATAGCCATCAAATTTACTATAAACACATTTATCTGCCTCATTGATCAAAAAACCATTAGATAATAAAACTTGATCAAATTTTTCATGCCATTGTTTTGCTGCTTGTTTAAGACCATACAAAGATTTCACAAGTTTACAAACTTTATGTTCATTACCAGAAACAACATATCCTTGCGGTTGATCCATATAAAATTCTTCATTCAAATCACCATTTAGAAAAAGCTGTCTTAACATCCATTTGATGAATAACTAAGTTATGAATAGCAACCAACGCGATTAAAATTTGAATAGAAGAAATTCGAGTTACAGGAGCAAAAGTATCAAAATAATCAATATATTTCTTTTGTGAATATCCTTTAGCTACCAATCTAGATTTATACTTATCAATGGACCCATCTGGTTTAAGCTTCTTTTTTTAAATCCATTTACAACCAATAACTTTAGAACCAGAAGGTAGGTCCACTAACTCCTAAGTATGATTAGATAAAATAGACTCTAATTCATTGTTAATAGCTTCCTTCCAAAATGTTGAATCATGAGAAGTAATAGCTTGTGTGTAAGTAAAAGGATCATCTTCAACAAGAAAAGTATAAAAACCATCTTCTAGATTTGTTTCTTTTCTAGCCCTTTTACTCTTTCTCAATTCAACTTCAACATTCTCATTATCAACGGACTTATCCAAAGAAGCAATTTCAGGTACATGAGCAATTTTATCTACATGAGTTTTTAAAGGGAAAACATGCTAAAAAAAGTCTGTATTCTTAGATTCAGTAATTGTATTAGGATCCATAACATCTCTTTTAACAACTAAGAATCTATAAGCAGCACTATTATAAGCATAACCAATAAACATACAATCAAAAGTTTTAGGACCAATTTTCCTCTTTTTAGGTTCAGGTAATAAAACCTTAGCTAAACAACCCCAAACTTTTAAATATTTTAAATCTGGTGCATAACCTTTCCATAACTCATAAGGTGTTGTACCAGTTTTCTTGTAAGGTACTCTATTTTGAATAAAGCATGCAGATAAAATAGCTTCTCCCCATAAATTAGGAGGAGCTCCAGAACTAATCAATAAAGCATTCATCATTTCTTTTAAAGTTCTATTTTTCCTTTCGGCTACCCCATTAGAGGCAGGAGAATAAGGAGGTGTAGTCTCATGAATAATACCATGTTTCTCATAAAATTCACTAAGAAGTCCGTCTTCATATTCTCCTCCTCTATCAGACCTAAGTCTTTTTATCTTTTTATTCAACTGATTCTCAACTTCTGATTTATATTTAATAAACATATCACATGCTTCATCTTTAGAACTAAGCAAATATAAAACAGTATATCTAGAGTAGTCATCCACAAAAATAATATAATATTTTTTACCACCTCTAGTCATAGTATTTTTTAAGTCACCTAAATCAGAATGAATTAATCCTAACAGTTCAGATTCTCTTTCCACGGATTTGCAAGACTTCTTTGTTGATTTGGATTCAACACATACTTCACATTTCATATTACTAGAACCTGTCATGTTATGAATTAATCCTAATTCTTTCATTTTTTTTTTAATATAAGACATATTCACATGTCCTAGTCTAGCATGCCACAAATCAATAGAGTCCACCATATAAGCAGAAGAAGATGCATTTTCATTAACAACATTAAGGACATTCAAAATAAACAGTCCTTGGTTACAGTACCCCTTACCAATAAACATGACATTCTTAGTCATAACTATTTTATCGGACTCAAAAGTAAGCTTAATTCCAACCTTACCAAGTAAAGCAACTGGCACCAAATTAGCACGAATATTAGGAACATGCAACACATCACTAAGAGAGAGGGATTTTCCTGAAGTGAGTTTAAGAAGAATTTTCCCTTTACCAACCACTGGTGCAGCAGAAGAATCTTCCATAAAAACTTGTTCTTCACCATTTTTAAGAGGAGTATATGATTTGAAGGCATTTCTGTCTCCACAAATGTGTCGTGTTGCTCCAGAATCAATGACCCAATCCTTGAAAGTTGCTGCCATTAGGACTTGTGAAACAACGGCAGCAATTATATTTCCATCATCCACTTCCACCAAATTTGCCTTAGGAGGAGGAAGAGGCCCCTTTCTGAACTTGCATTGGGATGCATAATGACCTGGGTTTCCACAAACAAAGCAATTTCCTTTCTTCTTGAAAGAAGGAGGAGTAGGAGCTTGGAAGCTCCGATTAGTCTTATTTTTATTAAATTTAGAAAAATTATTTTTTCCTTTGAAATTTTGTTGAGAACGAAATTGAGGTTTGGTTGAACCACCCTCTATCAAATTAGCCTTGGAAGCAATTTCCTTAGCAAGATTAGCCTTGTCCCTAAGCCTATTCTTTTCTTCAATACAAATGTGGATAATAACATCTTCAAGTGTCATGTGCTTTCTCTTGTGTTTAAGATTATTTTTATAATCTTTCCATGACTCCGGCAACCTCTCAATAAGAAATTCGGCAATAAAAGTTTCGGGCAAAGTGATTTCTTCGATTTTGAGATCATTGACAAGAATGTGAAAATAATGTATTTGGGATGAAACATCTTTTTCTTCATTCATTTGGAAATTCAAAAAATTGCCTATGGCATACTTTTGATTTCCAACATCTTCTACTATATATTTTTTATGTAACAAATCCCAAATTTCTTCGGCATTTTTATAATTGCATTATATGTCAACCAATTCATTAGAGAGGGTGCTAAGAATTGTATGACGACATATTTTGTTACCTTTCTCCCAAATCGGAAAATTCTGCTCATATTCTTCGGACCCAAGGATCGCTTGCTTTTCTGTTAGAATATGGCCAAGTTGTGCACGTCCAAGGTGGAATGCACCTTTTGTTGCCAACGCTTGAAACATGTACCATTGAAACGATCAATCTTGGAAACATCAGGCAGTGACTTCGCAGCAAACATAACAGCATCCATAATTGTTCTTAAGATTGTTGGAAATTGAAGGATGAAACTATGATTTTTTGGTTGAGGCGTGCAACGTATTGCACTGTCCTTAAGAACAATTCCACCCCTCAAAGTCAGTGACTCGATGCACAAGGTCACAACGCTATGTTCTCCAGGATTCAGCAACCAACTCTTCCAAACATACACTTGGGATCATATATATAGTAAACAGATTAAGATTGTAATGACTTTCCAACAGTCATATTATTTAACAAAGAAAATAAATGATGACTCCAACAGTCATATTGGCGAGTGTACAATTTGAGGAGCATTCGTGTCCCCAGGACGTGCACACACAAGTCACAATTTTCAAGCCAAATCGGACGGTCCGAATCCAAGATTTGCACCACCCTGCACGCACGTGATAGAGCATTTCCCCAATACAAGCTTACTAGCTTATGGAAGGAAAGAATATAAAAGGAGTAGAAAACTCTTGTAAAATTTCAATGTGGGATAGTTGTCAAAATCAACCTTTAGCTTGGGTTTGGGTTTTTGAAATAAAAGAGGCCCATGGCCCAATTGCTTGGTTTTAACAAATGTTATAACCCAAACAAATAAATAACCCACAAATATATAAAACCCAACAAACTAATCCAACATGCTCTACTTGAAGGGGTTTCAGCTTCTGAGTGGCAGTCTAAAGCCTTCGAGGTACCCTTAACTTCTTAACACATTCTTGATGCCACATTGCATTTTAGTTGTGTAAGCAAACCATGCGAATCTGTGATTTTTTTGTGTAGTGGTCTTGATCTTGGGTATACTGTGCAAAGCTACAAAGCCGAGGCAAGAAAAAAACATGCTTAAAAAAAAAAAAAAAAAAACAAACAAACAAACAAACAAACAAACAAAAGCGGGTTTCATGGGTTCTGGCTTAGTTTTTCTTCATTTATGTGGGGTATTTTGTTTGTTTTTTTTTTTTTGGCTGCAGCTTCAGTTTTATTTGGATAGTGTGGATTCGCAACCCTTTCCTTTTGGACTATATATCATCTATCCGGGTTTTCTAATTGTTTAATCTAAGATCAAATTTCATCACCTTTCTACTTTTTGTGTTCAAGTTAAACGGAAATTTAATGAATATTGATATTTTTTTTTAAGGTATTGAAATCTGACAATGGTTGAAAGTGCACATTGATTTATGTATATTTGACTTATTAGTTTAGACTTTTAGTTCCGCGAATTGCCCAGGTAAGTACTTCTGTCTTTCATATAAAATTTTCACCCTTTTTTTTGCATTCAATACAAGAATGCTATCCAAGAGGACAAAAGTTGTGGAATTTCCCCCCTTTTCTTCACATATAATGTGAAAAGGCTGTCCAAGATGACAGAGAGTATGAGCAAAGCTATGGTTTGATCCCAATTCCCAAGCATAATAGCCATTCCTGGCCATGGTTCCTAAATAGGCTTTTGTGGCTTCACTTGATGCTGTCAATAAGCGAAGCTCGCTCATGTGAATGCTTTCAAAATATATATTCCATTCTTCTCTAAGTACTTCATTAATAACCTTTTCATTAATTCATTGTTCAAAGAAGGAAGAAAAAAGGTTGTTTCTTAAATGTAGGTGATATGAGTTGATATTTTTCTTTTTCTTGAACATCATTAAGAATTGGAACCTATTATTATCAGCATGTCATCTTCTTAATCTTGAGTAGCATTCTAATTCCTAATTATTTTTTATGTTCTTTTTTATGATTTAGGTCAAGAAAGCAATCCTGATTCCTGGATGCAGAGTTCAAAGAGATGAGGAACCTGTCCACTTGACGCCCTCTGGACTTGCTGGTAAATTCCTCCAGAATGTTTTTATTTCTCCCTATTTATGTGATTATTTTGCTTCTTTCAGTTTCAATATGTTCTTTTTTTTTTCTTTCTTCCTTTATCAATTAGTACTCAATTTCACAAGTTTCATCCCTTTCTTTAATTGCAATATGTGGGTATATATTATGTGTTGTTTTCAGTCTCCCAGGTACATGAGTAAGCACATGTTCAACTTTAATGAGGAACCTCAAAACCTTATTATATATAAGCATGTTATTTATTTTATTTTTTTGCTACTTCGAATGATTTTGAACAATAAAATAACTTGGGCTGTTATGACTGGTTATTCTGCTTGAGTTTATAACTGTCATTCCATTGTGTGATACATACAATGTGTGTGTGTGTGTGTGTGTGTGTGTGTGTGTGTGTGTGTGTGTGTGTGTGTGTGTGTGGGAGAGAGAGAGAGAGAGAGAGAGAGAGAGAGAGAGAGAGAGAGAGAGAGAGTTTTGTAGATGGATTCAAATTCATTGACTTTCCAATTGTGAGACCACTCAAATGGATCATGGATGTGCTATTGAGTTAATGTTTCTTTCTTTTTTTTGAATGATTTACATGAATTGCTTCTTTCTAAAAAGAGAAATTATTCTTGGAAGATATGTATCCAACCTGCTATATGTATATGCAATCCAGAAGATTGCATTAGGTGGAGTCTTTAGATGATTTCTACAATATGTTTTATTTTTGCTTAGTTTAATATATCAACAATGCTAGGGGCACAAACAAATCTCACAAACATTTACACCCACAGTCTATCTCTCTCCTGGGAGGCACTGTGGGGTCAACTAAAATTATCTGGACCCCATAGTGCCACTCAGGAGAGAGAAAGACTGTGAGTGTAAATATTTGTGAGATTTGTTTGTGCCCCAAATATTACCCTTAATATAGTAACTCTTTTTGAATTACAATTTAGCAAGAAAATTTGGGGTCAAATTTATCATGGAACTTTTGGGGTAAAATTATGAACAATTTAGCATTGAGTAATCCTATAATCCCCAATTTGTATCTCAAATTTGGTTTTCAACACTTGGGGCACATTCAATAGGATTGTAACCACTAGATTTTCATTGGAAGTTGTTTTAGGTGCTCTCACTGAGACATGTTGGGAATCAAAATAGGGAACCTATATAATTGTTGAATCTATATGATCCTAATTTATAGCTCAAGGAAAAAATAGTTATAGAACAGTTTTGGTTTTCCTCGGGGATGAATGGTTTGCTATTATAATCCACTTTGTGTTTTTATTTTATTTTTTGTTTCTTCATCAATGCTAAAAAGTTTTTGGAGTTATATAGATTCTGCCATTGTAATCTTTATTTTTTGGGTATTCAATTTTGAGTTACCACTTAGATTGGAATCGTCTTTTGTTTTAAATTTCTTATTTTCTAGAATTCGCACACTTGCTAACACTCTGTTTCTTATATTTGATGTAGACTTTTGGGTTGCAGCTCCTATGTAAGTAAAATGTAACTCTTTGCCAGCGTTTATATGCAATATAGTCCTTTGCGTCGAAATGCTATAAAGTTGTACTATTTAATTGGTATTTTTAGCTAAATAAACGTTTTGACAATTACTCTATCTGTTTAATTTCCCATATACAATTTCAATTTTTTTGTACAAATTACAAGTTTTAAGGTTAATGTAATTATTTTATGACTGGAAAAAATAGGTTAAACTTCACACTTGATCTTTGATTTCTTCGAGAAAAAAAGTTGTCGGACACATTTGCAGGGAGTGGCTCGAATGAGGATTTCACTAGCACATGTACATATGAAGTGTTTAGAGGAAAGATGCTTTTAGACAAAACACATCGAGTTTGCCCCATGACCATTATGGCATTTGAAGAATAAGTTTGTCAATTGCATTTCACCATTTAGGAAAATTTTGTCAACTCCAATTAACCATTAAGGAAAATTTTGTTAACTCCAATTGGCCGAAACCAGACATCCACATCGAAAAATGAGAGCATTTTTTCTCACCTATGCCTCTACTAAGTGACATGAGTCTCATTACATTCTCATTTTGTCATTGTATTATCAACATAATTATTATAATGGACACATGTCATCCAATAGTGGCCTGCGTGAGCAATGAGTGAATTAAAATGCTCTCAACAAAATATAAGTTCAAAAGCTGCAATGTTTTGCAATTTAGATGCATACATTCACATCACAATTTCAAACTGCTCATGCAGGTAAGCACTATACGAATTTACAAAAGAAGGATATTTCGTGCCAATGGCCACCAATGCCACCGCACCGCATTCCTAGACCTTTCTTTTGGGTCGTGCCCACGGACACGTGCAATTACTAGTATATAAATAAAATACAACTAAATGTAAAGTACAATTCTACACAACTGCACCTCCAAGACATCAATAACTACACAGAAAATTCCCAAATACTAAATCTGCACAAATACATTCGACTATGTTTCATATAGAAATGCCCCGAATGCATTACTCACGAAGAAAATATAACCACACCACATCATACATTATCGTCACACACGAAATAAGCAACGTCATCTCAAAGAATCCCTGTCAAATTAGAACAGTAGTTCCACACACATTTCAGGGCAGAATGGTAACTTCCTTTTAATGTGGTGGCAGTGGTTCCAAGCTCGAATAATACCAACTGAATACTTATCCATCGGATATCTATAGTGAGTCAGCCATGCATAAAAGTTAGTGGGCCCACCATCCTGCAAAATATAGTTATCACAGTTCTAATCATACTCATCACTACTTTCTGAATTAAAGTCCATAACAATCCAAGAGCCAATCATAGTACCATCCAACCTTATAGTTCAACAACAGTATAAATTCATAAAATCCTCGCATCAAAATTCTCCAAACATTATTCAAAACTTAAGACACACAGTCAATGATTATCACATTCAAACTCACGCACGACATATAGATTTTTTAATGTTTTTACCTTAGGTTCACCATCTCGGCCACCCTACTCTTGGTACAACTTATACATATATCCCTGTGCCTTCTAACGTAAAACTAACTCCCACTCTGGTCCCAACTCCCATGGGGTATCGCGGGGATTTGAGTATACACCGAAATGCTAGTCTTAATTACGCTCTTGATGTCAATAAAATAATGTCTAGATACACATCAAATAGACCAACAAGCCGGTCATATGGCTTAAAATAATGAAGAGACGGGTCGTCCACACAGTCACTGTCTAATCACACAAGAACAAGTCATCCACAAAGTCGAAGCATAATAGCTAGTACGAAATTCACTAAGAAGCATAATGAGCCAAATTTAATGTTTTGAATATAATAAAATCTGCAACTGAAATTCTTATTTTCTGCCCAAACGGTGCAGAATTAGGAAAAACACAAAGAACAAAAGTTGTGTAGAATCGTGTCTTACATGGGACACACAAGTAGAATCTTAAAATAATCAACTTACGAATTATTAGAATTTTTCTCTCAGACAGATCCAAGCCCGATTAAATAAATCTAAAAATCAACAAAATAATTCTTAAAGTTTAAATCCAATAACAACGAATATATATATCTATACATACACCTATATATGTCTAACAACGAATGTATATCTATACATACACCTATATATGTATACTCCAATATGATTTCATGGATTATCTTCCAATATATCTATACATACACCTAAAATGAAACGAAACGAATGAATGAAACAAATGATTAACTTACCGATTTAGGGCTAAAGTTAATGATGATTACGCAAAACAAAAGTTTGTTAACGAAAATAAAACGAAATAAAACGAACGAATGAAACAAATGATTAACTCACCGATTTAGGTTTTTAAGGTTGATGATGATTACGCAAAACAAAAGTTTGGGGTCCCTATTTTCTTCTCTTCTTCTTCTTCTTCTTCTTCTTCTTCTTCTCTCTCTCTCTCTCTCTCTCTCTCTCTCTCTCTCTTGTGACTGCCTCTTCTCCTATCTTTTATTGTATTTTTTTTACTAACCCTATGATATATTATCCATGTATATATGATACACCCACATACATTATAATACAAACACATAAATTTTTTTTTCGAATCTCGTTTTTTGGTTTAGAGCCTCATAAAAAGGCTTCATATGGGTCCAAAACACATTTCAAATTACTTAAAACATTAGCTCAATGGGTATACATGACATGAGTACACTACACCATATGGCCTCATTACTAACGGATATTTCCGTTGGAAAAAACATTATTAACGAATAAATCCGTTCCGTTAGTAAATCAAAGGATTTCTAACAGATATATCCATTAGAAAGCTACTTACTAACGGTTATTTTCAAC
The DNA here is from genome assembly GCA_033977485.1 of Hydrangea macrophylla. Classification (NCBI taxonomy): domain Eukaryota; kingdom Viridiplantae; phylum Streptophyta; class Magnoliopsida; order Cornales; family Hydrangeaceae; genus Hydrangea; species Hydrangea macrophylla. The sequence continues at coordinate 89,149,827 of CM066996.1, read as the reverse complement.
TGATTTTAAAATATTCATACTGAATACTAACAGTTTGTCAACAATTTCTACCGGATACATCCGTTAGTAATTTCCAATTTTTTTTTTTGAAAAATACAAACGAATAAATCCGTTAGAATATGCGTAAATCTAAAAAAATAATTTGCTTATATGCTTTCAATTTTTATTTGCACTTAATATACATTTCACACTCACACCTTATTCACAAGTATAATTAAGGGTTAATTACACTTACACCCCCTGTGCTTTCACCGATTTGCACTTACCCCCTTGTGGTTTAAATTTTTGCACTAATACCCCCTGTGCTTTAAGTTATCATGAAACTGTTATCTTGTCCATCCCTTTTGACGGAATAGTTGTCCAATTTGCTTGGAGGGAAGTTTCCCCGCCTAAATAACCATTAAAATGACTGCTTTGTCCTTCTGCTCTTATTTAAAGGAAGAGAGATAAGCACACTTGTTGTTGAAACTGCACCTCCAACTCTACTCTTGCTGAAGAAACGAATATCAAAAGACTTAGATTGGAAAGGCTTCGAAGATTGTCCAATGGCGTTGTCAAATTCTGAAGTAAGTAGTGGCGGCATGTTAAGGTATACGTGTAGGCTTTGTAATTGTGGGCAACGAGCAGCTGTTCGAGTGACCGAGAATGGGAAGAACAAAGGTAGATTGTACAACGTATATGTTTCCGGGTCATGCACAATTTGGGACTGGTGTAATCCCATTTTCCTATCTTCATGCTTTGGGATTGAGAGATATAGTGAAACTTTGGAAAGGCATTGGAAAGTAGAAGTTACAGAGCTAAGAGCTGAAAGTAGGACCATTTTATCCCGTGTTCAAAGGATTGAGGGATCTCAGGGAATGATGAAGACAGTGATGAGCACATGTTTGTTCATGACTGGCTTGGCACTGGTTGTAGCTGTAGTAGCTCTGTGCTTGAAGTAAGAATGAAATATTTTCTTTTGTTGCACCTACTGCCCTGTTTTCGTAGGATTGTAGTCGTAGACTCGTAGTTGTTAGCCTAAAGTTTGTATGTCGTATTGTCTATTTAGAATGCAAGTTCGGTAATGGAACAAGTATTTGGATTAAACAATGAAAGCTTTCATTGAAACATTGCAGAATATTTCATCTGGAAGTAGATCCAAAACAAGTTCATATTACATGTGCAGACACAAAACAAGTTCATATTACATCTAGGAGCAGACACAAAACATGTTTGGAGCAATTTAAAAAAACATAAGACCAAAATGCAAAAACTGCTCATAACACAAAAACTGCTCAAAACACAAAAAACTGCTCAAAACACAAAAACTGCAAAATTGCAACTGTCCTAACCATTTAAATCAGCATTCCTTGTGTCCTTTCCAGCACTACCAGTAGCATGGCAACCTCTTGCACTAGCTACACCTCTTGTTGTTCCACCTTTGGTTGGTGAATTAAAAGCACCTCTAGGGGCAACACTGGACCCTATTGTATGAGGTGATGCAGAACTTGTTGGAACCATATGTGGTTGTTGTGAGTAGAACTTGACATGTCCAAACCCCCTGTGCATTGTACCCTTCAAAGAATCAAATGCCCTCTTTCCCTTATTAGTGTGATGTAACTTGGCAATAGGTACAAAAGGTTGTGAAGCAGAAGGTTTTCAAGCAGGGTTCCCTTGAGTTGGAATAGGTTGTGAAGTAGAAGGTTGTGAAGCAGGGTTCCCTTGAGTTGGAATAGGTTGTGAAGCAGAAGGCTGTGAAGCAGAGTTCCCTTGAGTTGTACTAGAGTTTCCTTTTTTCACCAACTTCGAGTTAGGATGCACTGGACCTTTGCATGTCCTACTATTGTGACCTGTTTTCAAGCACCTGTTACAAGTGATATACTTGTTCGCCCTAGAAACTGAATGTGGGTTTCTTGACTCATTAGCCTCTTTTTTCCTAAGTTTTTTAGGCCTGCCCGGTTGTTTTCTGTACTTTGGAGGCACTATGGCATCTAGGCCAGTCTCAACCCAGTCATGTGGTCCTAGAACAGGATGTATCATGGAAGCATATGCACTGAGATAGGTCTCTCTATTGTAATATGGATGAACATAGTTTTCTGGTTGCTGCCTAAGTATATAGATTGGCCCAATTGCATGTTTACAAGGGATTCCAGTTAAATCCCACATCCTACATCCACATGAGTGATTTTTTAGGTCAACCCTATATGTTGTATTGAAATAATCAACCTCAAACTCCATATTCCCAGAAAAACTAGGAAAGTAATTCCTAGATTCCACCTTATTTTCCTCAAGCTTCATTTGTGTTCTAGTAGCGATAAAAGCATATTAAAGTATTCTTTGATGAATTCACTGGTTGTTTCATATAAGATTTGATTTCTTCTCGTACATCCATGGTTATCATTTCTAGTATTTTATATTTCTGTATTAAGTCATATGGCATACATGTGGAGTCAGTTGTGCATGCATGGTGAGTGGTGGTCAGTGTAGAAAAGAGTATGTGGTTGAGATTGTGTTTGGACACTCCATGGTAATTGTGTACCAAAGTGTGATGTTTTTGAGATGGCGGCTAGAGTGTCTTTGAAATGCAACGGTGGCAAAATTGGACACTCTCTGGCACCCATGGTAGCGCTAAAGCGTGTGACACCAAACTTGGACATTCCCTGGCACCCATGGTAGTGTTAAAGTGTGGCCTACGGACACTCCCTGGTACCCGAGTCTGGATACTGCATGAGGTTTCCTCCGGTATTTGCGAGGCAGATTAGGTACTAAAGTGTGAGGCATTGGACACTCCCTGGTACCCCGTACTAAAGTGTGAGGCAAACTGGACACTTCGTGGTACCCCTATGCTAAAGTGTGGCTATCGGAGTATTTCAAAGATACTGGAGTGTGAGTGTTGGGTACTGTGTTGTCAAGAGAAAAGAGTCGATAAGATGAGAATTGTAATGACCCACCTCCCCGTCTAGCAACAATATTGTCCGCTTTGGGCCTAAACATAAAGAACTTCCCAGGGGGTCACCCATCCCTGGTACTGCTCTAGCAGCAGCACGCTTAACTGTGAAGTTCTTTCGTGTTTAACTCCCTCACGGTTTTAAAAGGCCTTGTTGCATATAGAGGGGAAATTAATCCTTATAAACTAGTCCAGGAACTTCACCCTAGGCGATGTAGGACAAGCCCCCACACCCGACCTTACCTCATCCATCTTGGCCATCCTGCCTCAGGAGTATTGGCTCTTGGTCATCACAAGAATGGTTACATTGGTCTCATACACGGTCACATGTTTTATGAATCGAAGATTTTAATATTATCCTCACCGTTTTATAAATTAAATTTAGTTCTATGGTTAAACCGTTGATTTATGAAACTAAAAAAGGGAAAATTATAAATGAGTATGTTTTACATTCGAGTTCATGTGTTTAATAGTCACCAGCTTCTTGAAGCTGACGACGTTGATGCGTTTTGGACATTCGTGTCTAGGCTTTTCAGGTTTTGATCAAGCTGGACCGTGTGATTATGCTAACTGAAACTCAACTACTTGAGAAAAGGAATTTATTAATATATGTTTTAAGTTATGAACTGTTATTGTAATAAGGATGACTGTAATAGATGATAGTTATTATTTTGTTTCAAGGCGGTCTGTGCCTTTAGGTGATCTCGTGCTGTAATATTTATTAAGTTAGGAAAGATTTGTAAGCCTTGATTGCTCTACTCTGATTTATGGTTTTATGTTATTCGACGTTTGAGACGGAATCGATCCTTCAAACTGTCGCGACCTACGGGTTCATAAAGGAAATTAAATGCTTTCCATATTTATACTACGTCGGGGCGTGACAACCGGCAAACTATCTGCCGTTATCGCTGACCAAAACCCGGGGAATGCTGAACATGCAGAGGATGTTTTTCTCAATGAAACTTTCCATCTTTTTCTCGGTGATTGTTGCCAAGGGCTCGGCCTTCGCCCACTTGGTGAAATAGTCCACGGCGATGACAGCGAACTTAACTTGTCCTTTTCCCATAGGGAGGGAACCGACAATGTTGATTCCCCACTGAGTGAACGACCAGGGGCTGAGGATTGGTGTCTGAAGTTATCCCGATCGGTTGATCATCAGGGAGTATCTCTGGCATTTGTCGCACCTCTTTACGTACTCCTGGGAATCCCAGGCCATCGTTAGCGAGTAAGAACCTTCCAGCAAGGCTTTTCGCGAAAGTGCCCGACCTCCAACATGATTCCCGCAAACTCCTTCGTAGATTTCATGCAACACCGCTGGGACTTGGGCAGGGTGGACGCAACGGAGATAGGGGGTAGTGAACCCCCGCTTGTAGAGGATTCCATCAACAACGTGATATCTGGCCGCTCGATACTTGACTCGACGGGCTTCTTCCCTATCGTCAGACAGCGCGCCAGTTGTGAGGAATGTCGTGATCGAATCCATCCAGCTGTGGCCCAAGACGACCGGTTCAACTTCCATGCCTTCCGAGTTGATCACACTTGGCTCAGGTAAGTATTCTATCCTTATCCCGGGCAAGTCTGACTCGGAGGACGAGGCAAGGCGGGCTAACCGATCAGCCCTGGTGTTTTCCTCCCTCAGGATTTGTGTGATCAAGAAGCCCTTAAGCTTCTTCGAGACCGTTCGGACGAGGGCTAGGTAAGCTACCATGTTCTCTTCTCAGGCTTCGTATTCCTGATTAACTTGGTTGACCATGAGGTGGGAGTCACTGTACCCTTGAACTTGTTGTGCACCCATTGAAGTAACCAGCTGTAATCCTACCAACAAGGCTTCATACTCGGCCTCGTTGTTAGAGGCACGGAATCTGAACCTTAGTGCATACTCAAGCTGGATTTCGTCTGGAGTAGTTAGGATGATCCCTGCCCCGCTTCCCTGTTTGTTGGAAGACCCGTCCACGTATAGTACCCAGGTCGGGACATTTGACTGTAGGCCGGGCGGTAGGTCGGGAGGGCTGAGCTTTTCAACTGGGTCCTTCGAGTACGTGAACTCCACAAGAAAGTCTACCACAGCCTGTCCTTTGATCGCCGTACGGGGTCTATAGGTTACTTCAAATTCCTCCAACTCCAAGGCTCACTTGACGAGCCTTCCGAATGTTTCAGGCCTATTCAGGATCTGACGGAGAGGCTGATCTGTGAAGACTATGATTGCGTGGGCCTGGAAATAAGGGCGAAGTCTTAGGGCAGAAGTGATGAGGGCAAAAGAGAGCTTTTCTATGTGGGAGTATCTGCTTTCCGTGCCTTGTAGTGCCCTACTAGTGTAGTAGACCGGGAATTGTATCCCGTGTTCTTCTCGGATGAGAGTCGAGCTGACTGCTGAGGGGGACACTGCTAAATATAAGAACAATTCCTCGTTTGGCACGGGTGTTGAGAGTAAATAGGGTGATACCAGATACCTTTTTGAGTTCCTAAAATGCTTCCTTGCACTCTTCCGACCACTGAAAGGCCTTATGGAGGATTTTGAAGAATGGGAGACACCGGTCAATAGCTTGAGAGACAAATATGTTTAATGCGGCAACCCGCCCGGCCAAGATCTGAACTTCTTTGGTCGACCTGGGTGACCGCATGTTGATGATGGCCTGGATATTCTCGGGATTTTCCTCGATACCCCGTCTGCTGACTAAGTGTCCCAGAAACTTCCCGGACGAGACGCCAAACGAGCACTTGACCGGGTTCAACCTCATCCCAAACTTTCTCAAAATTCTGAAGGCCACGGCCAGATGCTCGAGGTGGTGGAACTCATCCCGGCTTTTAACCAAAAGATCGTCAATGTAGACCTCCATGGACTTCCCGATCACATCCTTGAATATGTGATTAACCAGGCGTTGATAGGTTGTCCCAGCGTTTTTGAGGCCAAAGGGCATCACTTTGTAGCAGCATGCACGTTCCTTGATCTGTGATGAAGGAAGTCTTCTCTTCATCCCCAGGATATATTCTGATTTGATTGTATCTTGAGTAGGCATCCATGAACGAGAGGAGTGCGTGACCGGCTGTGGAGTCCATAAGGAGGTCTATCTTGGGCAATGGGTAGTAGTCCTTAGGGCATGCCTTGTTCAGGTCGGTGAAATCTACGCACATTCTCCACTTCCCGTTGCTTTTCTTGACTAGAACCACGTTTGCCAACCAGTCGGGATAATGGACCGTTCAGATGGAATTCGCCTTTAGGAGCTTCTCGACCTCTTCACATACCGCCGTCTGCCTTTAGGCCGCCATACCCCATCTTTTTTGCTTAACCGGGTGGAAGTCCGGGTTGATGTTGAGACGATTAGACATGACTCGAGGATCTATCCCGTCATGTCTTCATGGCTCCAGGCGAAGACATCCTGGCTCTGTTGTAGGAATCAGATCAACTTCTCCTTGAGGCCCGGCTCCAAGAAAGTACCAATGCTAACGAACCGGTCGGGAAACCTCGGGTCCAACACCACTTGCTCTAGTTGTTCCACTAGACCTACTCCATTGCTTTGATCCCTTGGGTCCATTTCCTGAATGTTCAATGTTTCAGTGACGGCTTCTCTACGTAGGGAGCTGACGTAGCAGCTCCGAGCAGTCACTTGATCTCCCTGCAAGCTTCCAGGTCCCTGGGGGGTTGGAAACTTAACCAACAGGCTATACGTTGACACAGCTGCCTTGGCTTTGTTGAGAGTTGGTGTCACAGCCCGGTCCCACAATAGCGGAACCGAAGCCCGTGGCACGCCACCGAGGCTAAACCAATTCATTAATGTTCCTAAAAAAATTAGTTTTAAGGACACACGCAGCGGAAAAGAAATATAACTCTCATTCTAGTACGTATCGGAGCCAACCGAAAATACACTTGTCGCCCGGAGGCTTCAAAATTTGATCCGACAAATTTTCCCTTAAAAGGGTCTCAAAAGAAGCTTAAGTTTGTAATTAGAATTTTTGAAAATATTTGGAAGTACGAGAACAAACAAGCTGGCAGGGGGCATCTCGACCGGTCGAACGTCTCTCTCGACCGGTCGAAAGTCCCTTCGACCAAGTGCCTTTACTGAAGTTTCAAGCAGAGGGGCATTCAACCGGTCGAATGGGTCCCTTCGACCGGTCGAAAGTCCTTTGACAGCAAAGCCACTTATTTCTGTCCAACTTTCGACGCGACAAAAAGTGCCATATCCAATTCTAATTCTTTCGAAACTTTATAAAAGTTATTTAAACATATATATCAATATACCACTAGAAGGAAAACGTTTACTGAATACGTTAAGGACGTGTTTGGCACAAATCTCAAACATGCACCAAGACTTGCATAAACATGAACTATCGACTCCTTTACGTACTTAAATCCAAGCTTATGAGTTCTTTCACGACTCTAACATATGAAAAGACATACGCGATATATAATAACGTTTCAAAACATATCCAGAGCTTCTAATCTACAGATTCCAATACAATCTACGTTTCAATTCTATTACAAGTTCCTTATGAAAGCAAGGTAACAAACGTTCTCGATTTCAAAACTATGGGATAAGCACGATGAGCCGCCATCTAAGTGAACTCCCAACACCCCGCAATCACGACTCCGATTCCTCACCGACATTAATACCTGCAATGGTTATTTAAATAACCACACATATTTCGATTTGTTTAAGCTAACGCTTAGTAAATAAAACAACATATGCATATGAATGACAAACATGCTCGCATTCACATCTCTACATTTCATACTAGTTGTCGGAGACTCACGTGTCCGTCCATACTCCCAATCCGCGACTCCTCGCCAATAAGTCCACGCGAAAGGGTAAGACCCACGATTATTCTCTTCAATCGTGCGACCTTAATGCCTATATCGGCTCCACAAAATGGCACGGTGACCACGTGCTCCTTCTGACCTAAATAGGCAACTTAACATGCTCAAATACACATCACCGTGCTCTCGGTAATTAAAACATTTCACCATGCTATTGGGCCTACTTATCAATATGATCGCCCAATATGAACTACACAATATATCTCTATGAATTAACACATGCTATTCAAACATAACATGAATACATGTCAAGAAATCATTCCAAATTGCAAGGTTGAATCACTCACCTCCGAATAACGCTCCTATAATTCGTTCCAAAGAAGACCCGCTTACAAAAAACGTGTAAAAGTCCGTCTAGTACAATTCCTATCGATCAGAAATTCAATTATCAACTTTTATGAAAAATTCTAGAAAATAACTTTTCGGAAAACTTGGCTAAACAAGGCCCAAGAGGTATCAAAACGAAGCTCTTACCTCGGGGAGTTCGAATATGAAATCTAGGAGAAAACAAACGGACGGAAGGTCGTCGTTTGGCGCCGCAAAGCTCTAAGCTCCAAAATCTCCCTATAGCCCCCTTTTGGAATTTAGGTTAGAAGTTATGAAAATTATGAAAGTCATAGCTTTCTATTTATAGGCAACATTTTCTAAAATTGTGTTTACCTCCCCACGAGTTTTCAAAACTCATAAACAGTCTCCGAAACTTTCTACACAGCTAATTCATAGCTTCACGAGTGAAACCTCCAAATTATACAAGTTTCTGACTAAGTTCCGTTTGGTTGCTAAAACGCGAATTTCTACATGACTTTTCAGAAATTACTAATTAGCCTACCAAATTAATAGCGTGTTAATTCGTCATCACCAGGATACTAAAACTAACAACAGAAATATATTCTAAACCAGAAATAATACAGATATTGAAATACACAGGTAAACATTTATTTCCAGATAAACATTTAAGGTATTCCACAGTGACCGTCTCAATCTCGAAGAGACGTCACAACAACAAAACACTCATTCACACCGTCTCAAAGGGTTCTCTAACACAGACACCCAAATCGACTCGTGAGTCAAAACTCACTCACACATGTGCCAAAATGCACAACACATCACATTATCATGCAAGACAATGCAATAAAATGCAATAACACGATTACGGGTGTTATAGTTGGTCTCCCGAGGATGGCGTTGTACACGGATGAAGCTTCTACAACTATGAAGTTTGCCAGTATATGTGGATACCGGGATTCCACCGCTTCGTTATGTTTTTGAAGCTTGTTTGGTTTTTGAATCAAGGAAAGAGAAAAGGTCTGTTGAAAACAGATACAGAGTCGCCACTTGGTCTTTAAGGAACCAAGAAACTTTATTTTGACTCACCCAAACGGATAAAGGGCACCGGCCCTTCATAACCAAAGAACTTGGCTCGGGGTTTTGGTACGAGAGAGGAAGGAGCCTTTGTCACGACTAAAACACCCTCAACTCGCCCCGTCTCTCGACGGGCCTCAATTAGCATCCAAATAATCATCTTATACTATGTATGGTTCGGCAATTAATACTATGATAGTATATTACATCACATAAGAATCTTGAAATTGAAAATCAAAAGATAAGATATCATTCATAAGATCTAAGTCAAATATCATACAATGTAAAGTGAAAATCACACAAATAAACCTAGGAAAAATCATCTAATCATGTATCAAATAATCAAGGCTTCCTAATCTAAAGGGGGCATGAATTGTTCTTGAAACAAATAAACAAAGAAATCAAAATATGCTTAGCAAGCTAGTATGATGCATGTTAATCTTTGAGAAAAAGAAGACCTCTCAATCCCCGGGACGGATGAGAAAGGATGATTAGATCGAGGGGAAGCATGAACGTGTGATCATGATCATTCCTTATAACCTTCATAGATTAGGAGTTACAAAACCCCAAATCTTTGCATGGATGCAATGTATGTATCTAAAATGTGCCAAGGTTGTAGTGTGCTTTGTGTTCATGGATTCCTAGGATGACTTAAAAGTCTAGAATGTGCATGAATGGATGGATGAAATCAATATGGGATATGTACAAATGTAGTATGAACTACTTCCTAAGATATGAACTAATTTGGAAGGCATATAAGCATCAAACCAAAGAATGGAAGTTAAAATGTGCTTGCTGTGAATAGTGGACAAAACAGTAACATGATCTTGTAAAACTGGAAAAGAGGGGTTAGGAATGCTTTCAATGCATGATTTTTTATGGCGATGTTCCTTATTGTGTCTAGAATACAACCCAAAAAGCCAATCTTTAATAACTATCACAGATTGAGAGAAATCATATGAACAACAGAGGTCACTCAGAAACAGAGTCCGCACTGTCGACTGAAATGTTGAAAAATCTTAAAAAATGAAAACGAATGATCTAGGAGCCCATTTTATACATAAAGTTCCCTAAGACATTTAAGTTTAAGGGAAAAATAAGTTGGGACCACCCCGTTTGGAAAATATTTCTGAAAAAGAAGTTGGAAGTTAGTCAAGCTGCTGTGACAGCTTTGGAAGGAATGTTTGGGTCCAAATGGACCATTTTCAAGTACTTCCAAGTCAAACCAAAAATCATGGGTGTTCTCCAATGAGTTAGGAAGACTTTCCAAGTGGCCTTGCATCTATATGTTGAGTATTGAGTTCTAGAGAAATCTTTGAACTCAACTCACTCACTGTTTTGACTCACTGTTTTGAAGATTTTGGGAAAAATAAGGTTTTCTTTCTTGAAATAAAAAATGAGAAGGATTGAGGGGGGTTTTGAAGTAGGGGTTTTGAAAGTGTATTTTCAATACTCAATAAAGATTACAACCACTTAGAATGCCAACATTCAACTCATCATCAACAACCTCCAAGATTGTTGGAGAGACTTATTTTTATTTGAGCATAACTTCAATACACTTCAAGGAGACATTGGGGGTATTGAAGTTATGATCATCATCTATCAAACATGTTTTTGAGGTCAAGAGCTACTATCCATAAGGATTCACTCACCCCAAACTTCATGTCATCATTTAGATGATGATGAACTAGTAAGTAAAATAAAGAAAATAAAAAAGAAATGAGGTGAGAAGAGATAAACAATGAATAAACAAGCAAGTAGATAATGATCAATAGATGATATTCATGAAGTATTGAACTTGTAGCACGGTGTTTCACTCATATGTAATGACATTGGACATGGAAGAAGCTTCCACTCTCTTAAATGCTCACTAAAATGGTGGTTGGGTGTATTGAATGTTGAAGTAAATGGGAGTAATGTAGTAAAAACAAAGTTTAGAACTCACTTTTGTTTTGAAAATCAAAGAAGAAAGCTTCTTTTCTCTCTACTCTAACCTTATCTGTAACACCCGTACCCGGAGAACGGGTTAATTATTGTGTTAATATGCATTAATTAATATAATTAGTGTATAAACGGATTAAGGGGAGGCTTGGACTCGCCCATGTAAAAAGTGTTCAGAGAAGGACACTAGTAGAAAAAGTCCCCAGTGAGGTGGGACAAGTATTGAAATGGAGCCCAACAAAAGGGTAAATTGGTAATTTGCATTTTTAATGATTAAATGCATTTTTACGTGATTATACGAATATTTGTTTAAATGCTTTCATATTATATGTTGTTATATGTTTAGCATTTGGAGTTAGTTTAAACACTCCCATAAGGGTATAACTGAAAAAGTTCATAATCAGTAGGTGCGATAGCAATTTCACAAAATAAATGGGATCCGCGTTGGGACCCATACGAAACTTAGACAAACACCCACTTGAGTTTTGGATAGTTAATAAAATGTTCGGGGGGTTTCATAATAAGAACTTAAGAAATTCCGGGGGTGTAAATGAAAAATGGAAAAAAAAAATAAGGCTTGACACATCATGCTTCTTGCATGTGTGTGTGTCAATAGGAGATGAAGCTCTCCAATCTGCAGAAAATCAAAGGAAAAGAGAGAGCCGGAGAGAGCCGACGAGATTCCGTAACTCCGACATCGACAATTCGCCATTCCGTCGCCGTTCGTCGTCCAATTCGCGAACCGAAGCCGTATTCGGACTCGTGGAGGTGAGACGGTCATTTCTATACCATTCTTTTATGTTGAAATCGTCTTAATTTTGTGACCCTTTCTAATCGGTGAGATACGGTTGCCGAATACATGTAGGAAATTATACCGGAGTGAGATTTGAGCTGGGTTGTGGCAAAATTCAGCATCTAGTGGCTTAATTTTGGGTAAAATCTGAAATAGGTGAGTTTTCTAACTTAAGCTTTGATGTGGGTACATGTTATGTGCTTCAATTTCTAGTTAGAAATAATAATTCTGGATTTAGTAGTCAAATTCATGTTAAAGTTAGAATTACATGTTGATTTGGTAAAGAAATATTCATGAATATGTGACTATGTGCTTATGTGTTAAGTGGTCAATGAATGATTGGGAATAATGGTTCATTATGGTGAAATAAGGGAGGAGAAGAGGAAGAAATCCGCTTTAAGAACGGATGTCCAAGGAATAGAAGTGGCCGCGGGACCAAGGGAAAGGTCTTCGGGTCGGAGTGAACCATTAGCCCATGAATTCTGCGATTACATATGTTTATGTGCTTAAATTGCCGCATTATACATGTTCATGACATCATTAGCATGTTAGTTAATTCACTAAGTGAAATGCTTAAGAAAATCGTTTTCCTATTTCTGTTGTGGTACATAACAACCACCGCAGGTTCGGAGCAAGGCTCGGAGATGAGGTGAAACGAGTTTGGACTAGAGCAAGGCTAGGACTTACGTGCATGTGTTTACAATCGTATAATATGATGTAAATTATGGTTTTGGACTTATGGTACTTAAGTTATAATGTTTATAGTTGGAGAAGTCGTAATTAAACTTTGTGGAACCTATGTAAGTCTTTTTGTTAAAACTATGGATTTGTATGTTCGTTGAGTTGGACCACTCCGGCAAGTCCGGGTGTAGGTCACAACCATTTTGGGCAAGTTTGGTTTGTAACTAAGTTAAATGTAAAACTTTTGAACTCTTTTCATGTAAAATTCTATGTTTATCCTAGTTTAACCAAGGTTTGGGCTTGTATGTCTTATTTTGACTCAATTGAGCTTGGGTACTAGTGTAAAGAGTTTAAAAGTATTCCAATGTGTATTTGAGTTATGTTCAAGAGGTTTAATAAGCTTTCAAAAGTGTGTGGGTGAGTTTTAGCTTCAAAATCTCGTGTGAGCAGGTTGAAAGTTGCTGCTGCAGAAATGGTTCTGCAGAGGGGCTTTCGACCGGTCGAAGGGACCCGTTCGACCGGTCGAAAAACCCACTGCTAGCCCTTTAATTCTAAGTGTTTTCCATATTTTGTTTTAACTTTTAAAAGGTCAAGAGGATGCCTTTGAGGTCCACGGGGACTTTCGGGGAACTTCTGGGACTTTCGGGGGTCTCTGGGAGTTGACGATTTCATCCGGTTTTACTTAAAAACTCATTTTATCATTTTTCTTATGACATAGCATGTTTTCAGAACTTCGGGGCCAAATCTGGGAGTCTTCGGGCTTTCAGGGGCATTTTGGTCAATCTGAGCATTCTGAGAGATAGAGCTGACTTCCAGGAGTCCCTTTTTTACGATCATTGTGAACCACCAAGCTATGGGTCTCCTAAATCCGATAGCCGACAAAATGGGGTGTCTACAGTATAGACGTTTGCTAGGGGTAAGTCCCCATAAGAATCGAGAGCTCTATGATACCGAGCGGTTATGTGTTGGACCCGTTGAAACCTACCAGGGGAGTAGCCACTGGTCGGAGCCGATCCCTGGGTATCCCGAGCTGATCAAATGCTGAGGAGAACATGACATCAGAGGAGCTGCCCTTGTCCATCAACACCTTTTTAACCACATAGTTTGCTACGGAGAGCGTCACCACTAGTGGATCATCATGGGGGCAATGCAGGCCTAGCATGTCCTCGGATAAAAATATTAACACGTTGGTCAAGGGGGAGCCGATGTAGTAGACATGCCAGACATCTGATTGAGATGCCCTAGCGTGCCTCTTCCTGGCCGACTATGAGTCCCCTCTGCCTGAAGTTCCTCCGGAGATTGCATGGATTTGCCCGAGGGGTCGCGGCTACTCGGGAGCCCGGGTGTCTTGCCGAGGTCGTTATCTGTCACCACGAACTCGGCTAGATGGCCCTGCTCAATCAACTTCTCAATGACTACCTTAAGCTTAAAGCAATCCTCTGTGTCATGTCTGTGGTCTTTGTGGAAGCGGCAAAACTTATCCCGGTTTCTCTTACCGGGCAGACTTTTCAGCTTTGTCGGCTCTTGGAGGAGCCACCGGGTATTGGTGGCAGCCATAACCTCATGAATAAGCCGGAAAAGGGGTGTGAACTTGATCGGGGGCTAATCTTGACCACTTTTAGGCTGATCTTGTTTTATCTTCTTTCCCGAGCCCTTCTCTGAGGCATTGCGCTTCTGCTTTGATCCCGAGGACTCGTCTTCTGCCAAACTAGCGCACTTGGCCTTGAGGAATTCCTTGGTGTCGATGTACTTCCCGACTCTCTCTGAGAGCTCTGCCAGGGTTGCCGGTCGATCGCGGTGAAATGACGTGGCAACCTTGGTGTGTTGAACTCCTAAACAGTCCATGATTGTGGCCGTTTCATTCAGATTACGGATCTGGAGCTTCTGTTGGTTGAAACGGTCCACATACTCCCTTAGGGATTCCCCTTTTCGCTGCTTGACGGTCAGCAGCTGGGTGTCCGGTTGTGACTGGTTGAGCATCCCCACAAACTGGCTGATGAAGAGCTTGCTCAACGTCTTGAAGTTATCAACTGTTCGGGGTTTCAGAGCATGGAACCACTGCGCGGCTGGCCCTTTAAGAGTGCTAGGAAAGGTCAGGCACAATAACTCATCGACCGTGGTAACCAGCATTATTTGAGCTTTGTATATGCGGACATGATCCACTGGGCTACCTGAACCGTCATAGGAGCTAAGATGTGGCGGCTTGAATTTCTGCGGGATGGGGAATCCCGTTATCAGGGCGGTATAGGGTGACTCGGTCTCTGTGTTGGTGAGATCCTGGTCAGACTTGCGATTCAACCTTTCAATTTGCTGCTGTAAGTCCTCGATCTGGGCCTTTACATCTCGCCCGATTTTTCTCTCCATATCCGAGCGGTACGTCAGGTCCGATGATGAGGCCTCCTCCTCGAAGTGCGTCGTCCTCGGGGATAGAACCCGGCTTCGGCTCCGGGTAATCGTGTGCCTAAGATCTCCCCAGCTCCTGACCAGAGGGTCTTTGGCCGATTCCTGGGCCATTTGTCCTGATTCCTGGGCCATTTGTCCTGATTCCTCCCCTCTGGTGGCGCGTCGTTTGTTGATGATATCTCTAGCATCTTCCACCCGGCAAGAATTGGTCAAAGCTTGCCGTTTGGTATGCCTGGGCGCTCTACTATGGTCACCATCCCTGACGCGTTCCCAATCCAACGGGGACACCGGCGCAGAGTGGGTATGGTTCCGGACTCGTGCGGGCTCCCGGTCGGGGAAGCTTTTCATGGGCTGGTTCTCGAATTGAGGACGCTTTTCCTATAGGGACAACAACGCTTCGATCTGCTGCTGGCCTTCCAGAAGTTGCGCGAGCGTCGCTGTTACTTGCTTGGAGGTCATGGAGGCAGCCTGCTGCTCAGGTTGTAAGTTCTCCTGACCGGCCTGGGCGGTATTCTTCTTACTCGTCTTTGGCAACCACGCCTTCTGGAGGAACGCCCATATGGGGCTGGTCTGAAGTGAATGCCCGGGCTATTGACCATCCCGGGCGGTTCTGTGTAACGACCCGGGAAGGCTGAGCAGTAAGCCCAAATTCACGATGACTTGACTTCTCTTTCTGAGGTGGCGAGGGTTGACTTTGACCGGATTTTTTTTTTATACATATTAGGTTGGATTTTAGCTAGTCCATTCAAGGGATTTTAATTTGGAGCAAACTTCAATCTAGTTTGCACTGTGCTGTTTGTCCTGTGCCTCTCACAGGATGAACAGTGCACATCCCCCCCCCCCCCCCCCCCCCCCCCCCCCCCCCCTTTTTTTTTTTTTTTTAAAGAAATCTGTGATGTGCACTGTTCATCTTGTGATAGGCACAGGACGAATATCACAGTGCAACTGGATTGAAGTTTGCTGCTTTTAATTTCTACCCAATTCTAGCATCGACTTTTTGGCGTCATTGTAGATGCTCTAACATGCAGGACGAGTGTTATTGTTTGTGAGTCCTGGTTATGAGTCCCACTAAGGCGCGACTCTGTTTCGTTTATGGATTATATGAAGGAAAAAGAAAAGCGAAAAAAATGAGAATATAAAGTAGTTTTTTTGTGTTTTCCTTCATGCTTAAATAATATTAAAAATTAAAAAAATACAAAATTATAATAGTATATGAATAAAGGAAGGAAATAGAGAGCACTACCCCATCGTTACCAAAGAACTCAGTTCAGGGGTTACGGTACGAGAGAGGAAGAAGCTAGATCGTGCTAAAACACCCCCTCTGACACCCATCGTGAGATGAGCCTCTACTCAACTTTCAAGGTGTTTGACTAGACATTATGAAGACCGTTTCATTCATACTAATGCAATCCTAATTCAAGTTATAAAAAATGTTTAATTTATTTCGTAACTTACTCTATTTGTTTGTTTGTTTTTTATTTTTTTTTTCTCATTGTCACTAGGAAAAACTACACTTTAGTCCATTAAACTATACATCTGTTTTCAATTAGGTCCATAAGCCCTTTGTTTGTTTGTTTTTTTTTTTTTTCCAATTGGGTCCTTGAATTTAAAAAAATTCATTCAATCAGACCCAAATTCTTATACTATTGGCTTAAACTAACAAAAATTATCACTTGAGTTGCGCGTATGCTTACCTGTCACATGTTAGGTTAAGATAAACAAAGAAGATTGTGAATAGTACAAAAAATTGCATTTAATCAGATCCGAAATCGTATTCAATCAAATTTGAAAACACATTGGACTAGATCCAAAATCGCATTCAATCATTCCCAAAATTGCATCATTTTTAGCCATTCACAATCTCCTGTGATTGTCATAAGACTCTTAACCAAACATGTGACAGGTAAGCATTACGCGCAACTTACGTGGTAATTTCTAATAATTTTAGTTAACAATGTCAGAATTTGGATCTGATTAAATAAAATTTTGAAGTTCAAGGATCCCATTGAAAAAAAAAAAGTTTATGGACCCAATTGAAAACAAGTGTATAGTTTAATAGACTAAAGTGTAATTTGCCCTTTTTCCTTATTAACCAAATGAAAAAAATTGCTTTCCCTCACTAAATTCAAAAACCAAACAAAGCCAAAAAGTGCTAATTATGATTAGTTGTGTGATACCCTAAAAAAAAAAAAAAGACTAGCTGTCTGAGGATCATGTAAGAATACCACTTGGTATCCTCCGGTAGGAGTGGGTAAATAGTTCGGTTAATAAAAAATGAGAAGTTATTCAGTGAGCCCGTCACGCCACATCAGCATGCTGACGTGGTGTGACCACTTAATCCTAACCATCCACTTCTCCCTTCCTTTTAGGGAGATCATGACAAGTGATTAGTGGAATTTCAAATTTTAAATTTGATAACCACTTGTCATGATCCCCCTAGAAGGAGGGGGCAAGTGGTTGGTTGGGATTAATTGGTCACACCGCATCAACATACTGGCGTGGTGTGACGGGCTCACTGAATAATTTCTCATCAAAAATCGAACCAAATTAAATCGAATTTCAAATTTCAGTTAACCGATCCAAATACCGAATTATTTTTTGGTCGGTTTTCAATTCATTAGTTTTCAAACCAAATCGAATAAAACTAATTCGAATTAGCCAAATTTGAACCAAACTGACTGAATGTCCACCCCTAGACAGTACTTTTTCTGCTTACTAATCTAGTCCCTACCTAATTTACCCAGTTCGAAATGAACTTGAAATAAAGAAGGAATGAACTGATCTTAGCTTTGAAGTCCTACTAAATATTTTGTAGCATGTTCTTCATTGGGCTTTCTTAGCATATGCCATATGTGATATGTTGCGGTTTCTTCAAAGGCACTCTTCTCCTCTCTCTGTAGCTTGCTTAAGATGAATTCTTTTGCTTGTTAATTAAGTAAGTGAGACTTACGCTATACTGTCATTCTGTATCAAGAAATGTCTCTGTAGAGTCCTAGTATTGCAAGCATCCAAATTATACATGTACTGTGCTTTATGTATTAGAATTAGTTTTATTAGTTTTAGGGTAATTTAGTCTTTTTCTTTATATTAGGGTAATACTGTATACCTAAATATACTATTATTGTCTCTTCTTTTCTATTGTATTCATTCATTCAGTTTTTGTGTTATGAGAAACTCTAACTCTCTTTTCTTTTTTCTCTTTGTTGTTTTCTTGATTATTTAATATATTCACAATATATTCATGATCACAATCACTTAACATCCAAATCAAATGTTGCAAAGATCAGACAATCAAAGATTCAAAATGACTAATCAATCCCCCTTCTCTTGTATCACCCCCCTCACACTCGCGCGGGTGGGACCAGAATTTGATTTCAGAATTTTTTTTTGATTCTGAAGCAAAAAAAATTATAATTCTGGATTTTAAAAATCGTGTGGTTATTATGTGGGTTTCATGTGTTTGAGAGTTGAGAGAAAACTCCACTATTCAAAACAAACAAAGATCTTCACGACTCTTTAAAAAAAGAAAAGAAAAAAAAAAAAGACGTGTTTTCATATGCTTTATCTCTTTTCATTTTCTAACCAGTTTTACATTAGCTCTAAAACAAATTTCTTTAGCATATCCAAAAGGAATATATATATATATATATAGAGAGAGAGAGAGAGAGGTATAAGGGTTTACTTACTTTGGGCTATTTTTGACCACAACTAAAAAAAAATAAAATAAAATAAACCCACTTTGGGCCAATTGAAAAAATACAATGTTATTTGGGTGAAAATTAGAAAAGTTCAAATGTCACGGTGAAGTTTCTGCGCATTCAAAAGGGACATTAATGATATTTACTTACAGGTAGAGTTGTATACTAGTCGAGTTACTCACCAAATCCTTGCGAAGATGTTCGATAAAGGCTGGGCTCAGCTTGGCTCGTTTAATAAATAAGTCAAGTTCAAGCTTAGATTTTAAGCTCGTTTAATGAACAAGTTAGGCTTAAACACACATGAGTTCGACTCGATAGAACTCGTGAATACATTTGAATAAAGCTTGTTAGCAGACTCGCACAAATTAAAGCTCGTGGTTGTATACTAACTTATGTATATATACACTATTATAAAAAACTATGTAGTTTTAGAGGATACATGATCCAAACTCAAACACAAATTAACAAACTAAGATCATTTAAAGGGTTTGAATTTTTGGTTTGTGAAATAATATTAAATTTCAGATTCGTTTAATAAATAAGTCAAACACAAATATATATGAACTCGGCACGTATAGCCGGTATAGGTTCCCTAGGTACAGAAAGTATACAAGTAGTTATGTATATGTATAAATATACTGTATGCCTCAGAAAACAAGCAACAACTAATTTGAGTACAGTAAGGAAAAGGTTAATGGACCATTGGGCACAATCTAAGTATAAAATCAGTGCCAGTGCTCATAAAAAATTTCAACCCATACCATAGATACATATTGAGAGTGGGGCAAAATTAAATTTACAGCCATGAAATATCATTTTCTCTCTCCTCTCTTATTCTTCTCCCTCCTCCTCACAATCCCACCCCCAACGCACCAATACGCGTGCGACAAACGCGACCCCAACACAACCCACTATTCATTCTGCAACACCGCACTATCATACTCAGACCGAGCCAATGACTTGGTCACGCGCCTCACGCTCCAAGAAAAAGTACAACAGCTAGTCAACACAGCCAATGGGATTTCGAGGCTCGGAGTCCCACCGTACGAATGGTGGTCCGAAGCACTCCATGGAGTCTCCAACACCGGTCCTGGGGTACGATTCAATGGGACCGTGCCGGGTGCAACTAGTTTTCCAGCTGTCATACTCTCAGCGGCTAGTTTTAATGAGTCATTATGGTTCGAGGTGGGGAAAGTTGTGTCCACGGAGGCTCGAGCCATGTACAATGCTGGTCTAGCCGGGCTGACTTATTGGAGCCCAAATGTTAATGTTTTTCGGGACCCAAGATGGGGACGTGGTCAAGAGACCCCAGGGGAGGACCCTATGGTAGTCTCTAGGTATGGTGTGAATTATGTTAGGGGCTTGCAAGGGGTGGGGCAAGATGGTAATTTCACTAGTGAAAAGCTTAAGGTTTCGACTTGTTGTAAGCATTACACGGCTTATGATGTTGATAATTGGAAAGGTGTTGATCGATTTCACTTTGATGCAAAGGTACTTAAAATATATATATGGTAAAACTCAATTCTATTATCTAATTTCAGAGACCTTCATGGATTTTGAATAATATTAGGTAATTTCTCACTCACTAACAGATAACATTATCATGTTACCCTCATTTCTATATTATGACATAATATGAAAAGTTGATATTCTAACAAAATTAAATATAGTTTTCTTATTCAAATGGGTAGACATAATTGTCAAATGAAACTTCAAATAAAAGGGCATTTATGTCAATTTAAACAAACTTGTGTGGTTGTTTTAGTCAATAAGTAAAAAAAAAAAAAAAAAACAAGGACAGCAATGTCATTTTATTTTAAAATTTTGTTAACATCACAAGATTTCATCAGAGAGATTGGTGAGTGGAAGTTTTAGTTTCTAAAAAAGTACTCCTTTACAGTATAATACAAAACTCAAAACAAGACTCTAATATTAAGTCATACATTGAGGAGATGAATGATATTTACCCAAATATATATATATATAAATATATGTGTGTGTGTGTGTGTGTGGTTCATTGCTCCTTGATTTTATGGTTTAGAAGAGGCTAATTAATATTATGAATGTGTGTACTGTATTGGGTTATTGCAGGTAACATTGCAGGACATGGAGGACACATATCAACCACCATTCAAGAGTTGTGTAGAGGAAGGACATGTCACCAGTGTGATGTGTTCTTATAATAGGGTGAATGGTATTCCCACATGTGCTGACCCAAACCTGCTCAAAGGGGTAATTAGAGGCCAATGGGGTCTAGATGGGTTAGTTCATCTCTCATATTTGGACTTGCTTATTGCACTTACCTAATTACTTTCTACATCTTGTCTATGTGGATGTAGGGAGTAAATTCTGTTTGTATTGTGCAGCTTCCCTCATATTTCTTCTCCTATAACTTTCTTTTTTTGTGTATAATGACCATTTTACCCTCGCATCCGAGTCACGAGATTTAGGAAATCCAACCCCTAATATTTTCCCTTTCCTTTAAAATGGCGTACTAGCATTTTCAATGCTATGCTACAATAGATTTTCATCCTTTAGGTTGTGTGGGTACTACTAGAAAATGCTCTGTTGTTAAGAAAGAATCAGTGATAAATAGTTTAGTGTTTGTGTAACTTTTTTTTTTTTTTTTTAGTAATACTTGGGGCACAACCAAAGCCACAACATTTTGCCCACAACCTCTATTTTGTGTCTATCTCTCTCCTAGTGGGCACTATGGGGTCACTGGCACTGTAGGACCCATCAAGAGAGATAGACACAAAATGGAGGTTGTGGGCAAAAGGTTGTGGCTTTGATTGTGCCCTAAGTATAACTCTTTTTTTTTTACTCACGTAGGAGTTGGTGTCTGACTTTAAAGTACCCTATACGCTGATTCAAATCAAGCCGCACAATACTGATTTTAATTAAAATCAGAAAAACGTGAAACCGCACCAGAACATGATCTTCTTTTAAGCATTCCCAAATAGGTATATCAAAGTTGTACAGATTAGGGAAATAATTAGAAGAGCTTAATCGGTTAAGGAACCCTTTTTTGTTCTTTGAAACTCTCAAAATTTATGGTATTATTCTGATATTATAATTATCTTATGACCCAACTAAGTTTACTGCATTTTTGGAGCAGATATATTGTTTCTGATTGTGACTCTATTGAGGTTTATTACAACTCTATACACTACACTGCCACACCTGAGGATGCAGTGGCCCTTGCCCTAAAAGCAGGTAAAATTGTAATTTCACACCCACAAATTTTGATCATCCTTCCACAAATGCAAGATCAACAGTTAATATTTGGTCACGATCATGTAGGTTTGAACATGAATTGTGGAGATTATCTATCAAAATACACAGTGAATGCAGTGAATCAGAAAAAAGTGGAAGAGTCTATTGTTGATCAGGCATTAATATACAACTATATAGTCCTGATGAGACTTGGCTTCTTTGATGGTGACCCCACTTTGCTACCATTTGGTAAACTTGGACCGTCCAATGTGTGCACCGATAATCATCAGGCGCTGGCGGTTGAAGCCGCGAAGCAGGGGATAGTTTTGCTAGACAACAATGGGGCACTCCCTCTATCTCCAAAAACCACCAAGAACTTAGCAATTATAGGACCAAATGCTAATGCCACTGGGGCTATGCTAAGCATATATGCTGGTGTGCCTTGCCAAATTACTAGCCCTTTACAAGGGGTACAAAAATATGTATCTAATGTTGTATACGAGCCGGGGTGCACCAATGTGGCTTGTGGTGATGCTAGCCAAATTGGGACAGCGGTTAAGGCCGCGGCTGCAGCCGATGTTGTTGTGGTCGTTCTGGGGCTTGATCAGTCCATTGAGAGAGAAGGGCTAGATAGAGTGAACTTGACATTGCCTGGATTTCAAGAGAGGCTTGTGAAGGAAGTGGTTAATGTGACAAAAGGGTTGGTGGTTGTAGTTATTATGTCTTCTAGTCCAATTGATGTTTCATTTGCAAAGAATAATAGTAAGATTGGGGGGATTTTATGGGTTGGTTATCCTGGTCAAGGTGGAGGGGATGCCATAGCTCAAGTCCTGTTTGGAGACTATAATCCAGGTTCTCTCTTTCTCTCTCTATATATGTATATTGTATGTATAGAGGGAGATGCTAACCTACTATATTTAAAATTCATTCATCTTTTTTTATTGTTACATTCGAAGAGAGATTCGAAGGCTGCACGCTTAAGGCATGGAAGAAGTTGGTGTCGGCCAACTCGAATAGGACCTCAGTCCTTAAAATTTAAAAATCTTAAGTGGACAAAAAGTCATTGCCAACGAACTGATTTGAGATACTAGTGAATTTATAATGGACCTGAACTAAATTACTCAAGTAAATTCATTGCAAAATTATTTAATTACCATCATTTTAAGAGCTAGCAGTGACTTTCCGTGCCTATCCAAAAGTGAACACAATAGTATCTTTCGTGAAGTAGAAAGCAAAGACCCGTGTACTATGACACATGTTGCTAACTGCACCCACTAAATTTTTCTCTACACTCATAGGTACAAGATTATGCTATATGTACTCTTCCTTGCTGAATAATGTGGGTGTAGAGAGAAATTTGCATCTGACTGACATTGTTATAAAATTGGTTAATTGGACTAATAAAAAACTTAAGTATGCTATGATATGGTTTATTCAGGTGGAAGGTCCCCTTTTACTTGGTACCCACAAGAGTATGTAGATCAAGTGCCAATGACAGACATGAACATGAGAGCTAATGCCACTAGAAACTTCCCTGGAAGAACATACAGATTCTACAATGGCAAATCTTTCTATGAATTTGGGCATGGGTTAAGCTACTCTACATTTACCAAGTCCATAATCTCTGCCCCTACCACCATACGTATAAACTCAACAATATTGCCTCAAACCCCACAAAATGGCCAAGCCATTGACATTTCAGCAATAAAGTGTAACAATTTGCAATTCAAAGCTGTGATTGGAGTGAAAAATGAAGGGCCAATGGATGGGTCACACGTGGTGCTAGTGTTCTTGAAGCCGGCTAGCTCGGAGGCCGTGCTTGGGATGCCGAATTTGCAGTTGGTGGGGTTTGAGAGAGTGGAGGTGAAGAGTGAGAAGACAGTTATGGTAACAGTGAAGATTGATGTTTGTAAGGGACTAAGTGTTGTGGATGGAGACGGGAAGAGGAAATTGGTACTTGGGCAGCATACAATTGTGGTTGGCACTTCTAGTGAGCACCAAGTGAAGCATAGTTTCAATATTAAGCTTAGTGGGAGTGAAGGTCAAAGAGGTCTTTTAATTATGTGATAACACCACCACAATTACTAAATGAGAAATTTAAAATGCACCCACAAGTTTTTCTCTCTACACCCACATGTACAATAGGGGAAGCTTCATGTACATTTCTCTAATACATAATGTGAGTGTAGAGAGAAAAATTGATGAGTGCGTTTAGAATCACCCTAGCCAAAATTTGCTAGGTAGTCATATATAACATTTGGAATAAATGTGAGATAGGTATTGTTTGTATAGGTGATTTACATATTGTCAGAAGCAATGACTACCGATATTAACTAGCACTAATGGAAAAGCTTTGTATCTGATAATAGAAAGGAAGCCTAAATATTGGCTAGCTAATTCCAACTCTCTATAGTTATATATTTACTAAATTGTATCCCGAACAGTGCGTGAGCACATTGTTCATCTAATTAATCAAAAATATTGGTGATGAATATTGTTATTATCTGAGGTTCAATTAAACACAACACACTCGTAATAGTTCTTGTGAAAAGTTTCGCATAGCATATAAAAATTTACATCCTCTAAAACCGATCCATTTATACAATTGATGGGTGAGGCACCAAGCAACATTGAATAGAGAGGACAAAGATTTGAATACTAAAAGTTCATTATGTGCCAATTAAATGGTAATATCTAATACTATAGTAATTCTTTGGTGCGAAGAGAGTGATTAAGGATATGTGAAATGAAAGCATTTTTGCTCACTCATTTTTGGTCCACGATTGCTCACCCAGACTTTCATTGGGTGACACGTGTCTCATTGCAGTAATTATGTTGATAGTACATGGGCAAAATGGGAATGAAATGGGACGCGTGTCGTCTAGTGAAGCCTGGGTCAACAATGGTAGACCAAAAATAGGTAAGAAAAAATGCTCTATGAAATGGGTTAAAGAGTTTGACATAAATAAGTAGTGACACGTGTTACTCTCATATAATTTTTAGGTTATACTCTTAGCTTTTATATATAATAATAAATATGTAGGGAATTGCTATGTACACCCATGTATTTACTATGTACACCCAAATTCTTTTATTCTAATCATTTTTCTTCTAAAAATTTTCACTTTTGTAAAGGTGAGGGTGTACATAGCAAAATTAACGGTGTACATAGCAATTCCCAACATGTATCCTCTGAAAAATTCTTGATTTAAAGACCAATTAACTCACAATCAAGAAATATAGACATCCACACACCCAAAAAAAAAACTTGGTGACCATATCTTTGTCACACCCCGATTTTCGGACAACTAAATATTCAATCTAGAGCATGTATCCAGACTAATATTCAATTTTCAAAACACCGAGAGTGACACCCTCACACAGGCTATTAAATAATTTATTTGAAAATAGAATTTAATACTCATTAAATAAGGACACGTGATCCTGTGTTAATATAAAAACTATGTATTATTAAATTTATATTCCCAATCCTCCATTTCATTATAAAAGAAATAATATTTCATTACAAAAGAAATAATATTTCATTACAAATATAATACCATTTTAGTTTACAAAAGGAATACAAAGTTCGTTAAATAAAATTTCTTACAAAGTTCAGAAAAAAGAAATAAAGTCTATACATCCGATGGTCAGAGCAACTACAACGTTCCAATGCCCAAAAACTACATAGCCAAGCACAACGGTCACATCATCAAAATCAATATCATGCACATGTCATCCAACTACGTTTCAAACAGAAACGTACCCGAATGCATAACACACTCGGGTTAGTCACAAGACTGGTATGAGTTAAACAAAAATAACAAAATCTGAGGGCTCCAACCTAAACCCGTCGACTACAAACCACATTACAACACTATTGGGCTAAGACAGGTAGTTCCACACACATATTTGGACAAAAGAGTAGTTTCCATTTATGTGGTGGCAAGTAGTTTCTTGCCCAAAACCCAAAGCTACAACGATTTCATACTTACCAATCTACTTATGGTGAGCCAAACCTGTAAAACATTAGTGGGCCCACCATCTTGCAAATTGAATGATCACAAACCAAGCAAACAATTCCGTATACAAACAGTCCACATTCTAACTCAAACGTCGCATTCATTATTCCACGCTTATCAGTCATATGAAATAATTCATTTTCATTATTTATTAGCATTAAATTTATCTTTGTATTCCCTAGGTTCACCACTTGGCCACCTTCCATGGTACAGCCCACACATATATCCCATGTGTGCCCGGACATACTACCAACACCCACTCCGGTGCCAGTTTGGTTGGGGTATCAACCAAACCAGGTATACACAACGGACGGCTGGTCAATATGTCAAGACGTCTATACAATATATGCCGAGCATAAGGCTTAGGCCAGCTTGATCACGAAGCCACTGGCAAAAGTACACTCAACAAGTCTTAAGCCAGCTTGATCACGAAGCCACTGGCAAAAGAGTACACTCAGCAAGTCTTAAGCCAGCTTGATCACGAAGCCACTGGCAAAAGAGTGCGAGCTACCAAAAATACATATCACACAACGGGGAGCAGTGAACACTAAGGAATTATGTTGCGATTATCACTTATCGTTCGTATTATCCCAACAATTGTGAATTTCACGTTTATCACATAGTCCGTCTCATCATCCAATCACATTTCTAACTTTTAGATGTCTTCCAATTTCTTACAATAAAGGATTTTATCAATTAACCTATAACAATCTTCCCTAAAAAATTTTCAATCAAATTACAAGATCCCCAATATACTATTCAACGTATCTAATTTACTCATGTTTATCAAATGACTACACAATAAGGTCAGTTATTTCAGGTACAATAACATCAACCCAACATTCAATATTAGCTTACATGAAACCCATAATAAAATTTCAAATTCTCATATCGTAAAGTATTATAACAATCGTTCCACAATATTTTCATCAGACTCAACGTTAATGACTATCACCCATTTTTTTTATAGCTCAATATTATATGAGAATTCATGTATCTCTAAGTAACTTTCGTTAAATCATACGAATGAATAAAAAAAACACAACGAATCATATTTCTCCAATTTCGTACATTTTAATATACTAAAAACTGCTACTGAAATCTTCAATTTCTGCCCAAACGGTGCAGAATCAGAAAAAACTCCATTAGACAAAAAGTGTGCAGAATTGTGTTATACACAAGATTCACGGACAGAATGTTCAAATTCAAAGTCACGATTTTACAATAATTTTCTAAAGTTTCTGCAACTGTGTTAATTAAAAAAAACGAATTTAACACATATTTCTTAATTACCATGAATATTTCACATATGGTTTTATCAAACTCACTATTCACCTAACCTTTCGAATACCATAAAGTCAAAATCACAAAGTCACACGAAGGGGAAAGAAAATATATAGATTACTTCAACAACAACAACAACGTATATCCAATACTAAGATTTAACCCTAACAATTAAATTAAACATGTACTACTTTAATTTACTCCCGTATACATGCATATATACATACGTGTATATGTATATGCTCGCATACACAAAATTTAACTCACCTCGTTGATTAAAAATCAACACCCACGAATGCTCCGCGATTCCCCACGTGCCCACGAACCCGAGACCATTCTCCTTTCTTCTTCTTCTTCTTCTTCTTCTTCTTCTCTCTCTCTCTCTCTCTCTCTCTCTCTCTCTCTCTCTCCCCCCCCCCCCCACACACACACACACACACACGTCTGTTCTCTCTTTGGGTGGCTAGGGTTAATGATATAAGTATATATGTACTACACACATAGTATACTATATACATACACAACATATACAAATAACTTATATATACATATCAAATTCCGTTTTTTGTCTAATGGGCTCACAAAAGAGACTCATGTGGGCCCAAAATGCTGTACAAAGTGTTAAAATGAGTAGCCCAATGGGTACCCATGACCCCGGTACTAAGTTTTAATGTTAATTACACTATTTAACACATTCGCGGGCCTGTAAACACTATATAACAAAAATACATATCCCTTCATTTTTTTTATCAAATAAAAATTAATAAAATGTAACTTCCAAACTAAAAGCGCTCACTCATGATTTAATTTATATGTCCACCAAACACTAAAAATTTTCCAAACACATGTCTTACATAGGCACACTCATATAATATTGCTAACTGAAAATAATATTTAAAATGATTATTTATATAGAAATTTTAGTGTTGTTACATTCTACCCTCCTTAAAGAAATTTCGGCCCGAAATTTGTAGCAACGGTAAATACACAAGTCAGTCATAACTAAAGTTAAACACACAATTTCATACAACTATGTATTACGTTTGGCTTTCAACCATACGAGACCAAGTACGTCGAGCGACTAATCCAAACAAGGAAACCCTCATATATATACCTTATTCTCGTATAGTCAATCGTCAAACGTTAATAGATATTCCAAAACACAGAGATTGATGCAAACCATGTGAATACGAACTGTGCATGCAACATGCTCACCGTTAATCAAAGATTTAACTATATGCCCATGTTGACCTCTTACCTTGTCTCGTACAACTTCTCATCGGGATATCCAATACTTACCACTCAAACCGATGGCTTCAAAATCTTCCTTAAGCTTGCACTAAGAATAAGAATACCCGTTTAGATCCATAAGATGTTGTAGACATAAGAATACTGCCGGCTCAATATATGCTCTCGAAAAAGTATAGAATTTTCACACGGAGATGTACGAGAGAGATGTAGTAGTAGAATACCAATCGATAATAACAACTTCATAATAAGAAATCTAGAATGCCAATAATAATGATGTCCACCAAAAATGGCCAGATAAGAATAATATAAAGAATAGAAGTCTTGCAAATAATAATAGAAATCCCGATCGTCCGATAGAATAATAATTCAGCTGGATGATAATTAGATAACTGTCCGATAATAATAGCTTGAAGAAGATAATTCGATATCACGCCAGAATTTCACTGCTTGTTCAAAACTCCAACTCCCTGCTACTTCTCCAACATGTCACAAAATATGCATGCACTACTATGCGACTCATATTATAGTAAATGATTTCAACAAATTAACATGTAATGATAGGCTCAGAAAGTTATGCAATTAATCCATTGAAAAAAATTAAATAACATGTAGGCAACACATGGATAATACATACGTACACACAACTCGAAACTCAAATAAATCCGCGACCTATAGCTTCTACCAACATCTAGTCCACAATCCGAGGATCACCTAGACTCGCTAAGCTAACCATAAGCTCTGATACCAAACTGTCACACCCCGATTTTCGGACAACTAAATATTCAATCTAGAGCATGTATCCAGACTAATAATCAATTTCTAAAACACCGAGAGTGACACCCTCACACAGGCTAATAAATAATTTATTTGAAAATAGAATTTAATACTTATTAAATAAGGACACGTGATCCTGTGTTAATATAAAAACTATGTATTATTAAATTTATATTCCCAATCCTCCATTTCATTATAAAAGAAATAATATTTCATTACAAATATAATACCATTTTAGTTTATAAAAGGAATACAAAGTTCGTTAAATAAAATTTCTTACAAAGTTCAGAAAAAAGAAATAAAGTCTATACATCCGATGGTCAGAGCAACTACAACGTTCCAATGCCCAAAGACTCCACAGCCAAGCACAACGGTCACATCATCAAAAGCAATATCCTGCACATGTCATCCAACTACGTTTCAAACAGAAATGTACCCGAATGCATAACACTCGGGTCAGTCACATGACTGGTATGAGTTAAACAAAAATAACAAAATCTGAGGGCTCCAACCTAAACCCGTCGACTACGAACCACATTACAACACTATTGGGCCAAGACAGGTAGTTCCACACATATATTTGGACAAAAGAGTAGTTTCCATTTATGTGGTGGCAAGTAGTTTCTTACCCAAAACCCAAAGCTACTACGATTTCATACTTACCAATCTACTTATGGTGAGCCAAACCTGTAAAACATTAGTGGGCCCACCATCCTGCAAATTGAATGATCACAGACCAAGCAAACAATTCCGTATACAAACAGTCCACATTCTAACTCAAACGTCGCATTCATTATTCCACGCTTATCAGTCATATGAAATAATTCATTTTCATTATTTATTAGCATTAAATTTATCTTTGTATTCCCTAAGTTCACCACTTGGCCACCCTCCATGGTACAACCCACACATATATCCCATGTGTGCCCGGACATACCACCATCACCCACTCCGATGCCAGTTTGGTTGGGGTATCAACCAAACCAGGTATACACAACGGGCGACTGGTCAATATGTCAAGACGTCTATACAATATAAGCCGAGCATAAGGCTTAGGCCAGCTTGATCACGAAGCCACTGGCAAAAGTACACTCAACAAGTCTTAAGCCAGTTTGATCACGAAGCCACTGGCAAAAGAGTACACTCAGCAAGTCTTAAGCCAGCTTGATCACGAAGCCACTGGCAAAAGAGTGCGAGCTACCAAAAATACATATCACACAACGGGGAGCACTGAACACTAAGGAATTATGTTGCGATTATCACTTATCGTTCGTATTATCCCAACAATTGTGAATTTCACGTTTATCACATAGTTCCGTCTCATCATCCAATCACATTTCTAACTTTTAGATGTCTTCCAATTTCTTACAATAAAGGGTTTTATCAATTAACCTATAACAATCTTCCCTCAAAATTTTCCAATCAAATTACAAGATCCACAATATACTATTCAACGTATCTAATTTACTCCTGTTTATCAAATGACTACACAATAAGGTCAGTTATTTCAGGTACAATAACATCAACCCAACATTCAATATTAGCCTACATGAAACCCATAATAAAATTTCAAATTCTCATATCGTAAAGTATTATAACAATCGTTCCACAAAATTTTCATCGGACTCAACGTTAATGACTATCGCCCATTTTTTTTATAGCTCAACATTATATGAGAATTCATGTATCTCTAAGTAACTTTCGTTAAGTCATACGAACGAATAAAAAAAACACAACGAATCATATTTCTCCAATTTCGTACATTTTAATATACTAAAAACTGCTACTGAAATCTTCAATTTCTGCCCAAACGGTGCAGAATCAGGAAAAACTCTATTAGACAAAAAGTGTGCAGAATTGCGTTATACATAAGACACGCGGACAGAATGTTCAAATTCAAAGCCACGATTTTACAATAAGTTTCTAAAGTTTCTGCAACTGTGTTAATTAAAAAAAACGAATTTAACACATATTTCTTAATTACCATGAATATTTCACATATGGTTTTATCAAACTCACTATTCACCTAACCTTTTCGAATACCCTAAAGTCAAAATCACAAAGTCACACGAAGGGGAAATAAAATATCTAGATTACTTCAACAACAACAACAACAACAACGTATATCCAATACTAAGATTTAACCCTAACAATTAAATTAAACATGTACTACTTTAATTTACTCCCGTATACATGCATATATACATACGTGTATATATATATATGCTCGCATACACAAAATTTAACTCACCTCGTTGATTAAAAATCAACACCCACGAATGCTCCGCGATTCCCCACGTGCCCACGAACCCGAGACCATTCTCCTTTCTTCTTCTTCTTCTTCTTCTCTCTCTCTCTCTCCCACCCATACACACACACACACGTCTGTTCTCTCTTTGGGTGGCTAGGGTTAATGATATAAGTATATATGTACTACACACATAGTATACTATATACATACACAACATATACAAATAACTTATATATACATATCAAATTCCGTTTTTTGTCTAATGGGCTCACAAAAGAGACTCATGTGGGCCCAAAATGCTGTACAAAGTGTTAAAATGAGTAGCCCAATGGGTACCCATGACCCCGGTACTAAGTTTTAATGTTAATTACACTATTTAACACATTTGCGGGCCTGTAAACACTATATAACAAAAATACATATCCCTTCATTTTTTTTAACAAATAAAAATTAATAAAATGTAACTTCCAAACTAAAAGCGCTCACTCATGATTTAATTTATATGTCCACCAAACACTAAAAATTTTCCAAACACATGTCTTACATAGGCACACTCATATAATATTGTTAACTGAAAATAATAATTAAAATGATTATTTACATAGAAATTTTAGAGTTGTTACAATCTTCCAAGAATGGTGCAGAAATACAGCCCATTCTAAGTAACTATAAAACTGATCAAGTCACTTTTATATGGAAAAATGAAGTGATATTGAAAAGACAAAAAAACAAAAAAGTATTCACTTGACTTCATAAGCAGGCACGAAATTATCATATTCTTTTGTGTAATTGTGACTTAAATTCAACATTATATTAGAAGATTCCGCTCTTCAAAGAAATATAGAGTGGACCAAGTTTTTTGTCCCAAAATACAAAGCAATCATAAAATTATAGATTTAAGGGCCTATTTGGTTGTCCT
This sequence comes from Hydrangea macrophylla, assembly GCA_033977485.1. Lineage (NCBI taxonomy): Eukaryota > Viridiplantae > Streptophyta > Magnoliopsida > Cornales > Hydrangeaceae > Hydrangea > Hydrangea macrophylla. Next base: position 89,117,493 of record CM066996.1, on the reverse strand, counting down.
TGAATGCAATATTTGAATTCTATTGTTTGCATAGAACTATATATATATACAGTCAGGCTATAAAGAGGGCGCCCTCTCTTTATTAAAGAGAGGACCTCTGTTTTGACCGTTGGATCGTGTTTTCATTAAGGGCAGCTTTGTCATTTTACAGTTTTTAAACACGATCCAACGGCTAAAACAGAAGTCCTCTCTTTAATAAAGAGAGGGCGCCCTCTTTAGAGAATCTTTGTATATATATTTATATATAAAGATGGTGAGCTTGAATGATTCTATTTAGAAATAGGATGCTCATCTCGAAATGATGCTTGCAATTATAAATTTTGGTTTTCTAGAAGTAAGTAGAAATGACCACATAAGAAGAAATATAGTGAAGTTTTTCTTATTTTTATGAATGTAATCATTTATAGTGATGAATTTTGTTTCATGATTCAACATAAAATCTGAATGAAACTATTCAAATTCAAGTGACAACCAAACATGTCCAAAGTAAATGAAACCAAATCATATCCTCAAGCTATCTGCCTTCGTAAAAAAGAATACAAAAAAGAAAAAAAGTAAATCCTCTGTTCTAAATTAAAGGGACATGACTTTTTAGAATTTTAATTGTTTAAGCAAACTTATTTTATTATGGGATAATACTTGGGACACACCTAAAGACATAATTTTTGGCACACAATGAGATACAGACACATCTCTTGGGTTTTGTCCCAGAAGTTGTGTCTTTGGATGTGTCCCAATCTTTGCTCTTTATTGTGTAACAAAACTGTTAACTTTTTATTGTTATCTTTCTTTTAAGTTTAGGAAATTGCTTCAGTACACTAAGCTCAGTATTGTGCAAACTGTGCCTCTCATAGTTTGCACAGTATTTTTCCCAAAATTGGTTTTTTTTTAATTGTATAAATATTATACAAACTATGAGAGGCACAATTTGCAAAGCATTGAGCTTACTATACCGAAGTAAGTTCCTTAAGTTTAAACATCAGGTCATATCAAAATATTAAGTGTGAGCATTTTATATAAGGGCAATGCTAGGGGCACTAACAAAATCCACTAACACTTACTAACACACTCTATCTCTCTCCTAGTGGTACTGCGTGGTCCACTGCGGACCCCACAATGCCACTAGGAGAGAGATAGAGTGTGTTAGTAAGTGTTAGTGGATATTGTTAGTGCCCCAAATGTAACTCTTTATATAATAGAGGATAAACTTGAAAAAGTCTAGTCAAAACGGTGGGAGATGTTTTCTTATTTAGCTGATTTTGACAACCCATAGGTGTTCATAAAATAGAATTACTTGGTGAAGGCACAGGGAGGGATTCAAATTCAATGAGCATGGAAAAATCTATTGGTTGGGGGTGGAGGGGTGGCATTTGTATATATCTATATATGTGTATATTATATATATATATATATATTTTATATATGACTATGTGTCCCTATCTTTGTTAAGTGATGGCGATAACTGATATGTTTCAAGAAATTAAAAACATTGTGATATCTGTGTTCCATTCATTAGAGTTGTACACTTGACTTTTGATTTTGGATAGAGCAGACAAAGATGACTCAATCGGGTCAAAAACACAATATAACTTTAGAGTACAAAACAAATTTAAATTTTGCCGACCTTTGCTTTCTAAAAGCCTATCCCCCAAATACAAATTCCCCTAAAATCCCTCTCCCACTTTGAATGGACTAATTGGTCAGGTTTAACTAATTTTAAGGGAAAATTATGTCATATTATAATTTGGTCTCCACATATTGTAAACTTTGAAAATTAATGAGTAATGCTTTGCTTCTTAAATCTTAATCTCAAATGCTCGTTCCAAATAATGTGTCACAAATCAAAATCCAATGGGCCTATTAGTAACTGTAGGGTCACATTAACATCCTCCGATCAAAATAAATAGGATTATCATAGAAGTAATTCCCAATTTGAAGAGGTCCCTAGAATTAGTTTATTTTGGAACCAATAATCACTTTTCTAGGGCTATTGAGAAATTTGATTTTGATAGGCAAAAACAAAATTTTTTTTATTTGTTATTTTTTTATTATTTTTTTAAAGTCTGTTCCACTTTAGAAACAACTAAAATCAATAATCAATTTGCTGTTTTTATTGAATTTCTTTTTTAAAAATAATATCTTTCTCCAATAGCAAAATTAAAAAAAAAAAAAAAAAAAAAAAAAAAACATACGATATCAAAGCAGACCATGATACCCCTCTTTTTCTTTTTCTTTTTTCTTTTTTTTTTCCCCCATTTATGACAACACTTGAATCCTAGTAACATTTTGTGTTGTTTAATTGTGCATGTATTTTTCTTATTTTTGTATGATTGTACCGGCTCTTTTTGGAATCTACTATAAAAACAAATCCATTTCCCCTTGATTGTCACAAAGTTAGATATTCAATGATTATACGTCAAGATTTTGGATAGATCAACATCATTCCACTAAATATACGACAAAATATCAATCGTTGTTATTATAGAAATTTTCATTTCAGATTAATAAGTTTAAATGGCAATTTAGCTTTTATTTTGGTCAAAATTTCATGACTAATGAAACTTAACAAATCAAATCCTTATATTTTAAAAGTTATGCGAAATTCACATAATTTTAGTCATGTGAAATTTTACATAACTAGTTCAATTGTTTACAAAATTATGTGAATTTTACATAATTTTTATAATATATGCACTTTTCAATAAAATAAAACACATATTAGGCCTATTAGTAAAAAAGTCTAATTTAAAGAACTTTCTTCTCTCTCTGCTCTGAAGGTTGCTGTTATTAACGTCATTATGCATGATTTTGGGACCCTCAAAACTTATTTGTCAATGAGCCATTTTTCAGTATAAATATATATCGCCATGTACATCACAATAATTAATACTACAAGTTCAAACAAAAAAAGATAGAAGTGCTAAAGTAGAACGACAGAGTTATCAAGGCATGGAAGGCTTAATCCCATTTCTCCTCCGCAGCATCAACAAGCAGAGACCTTACAACATCTACCAATCCTTCTCTGAGGGCTCTAACCGGAGCTACCACATGTTGCTCGGGTCGGACTCCGTCACCGGCTCGTCTCACCGCCGAATCCGGTCGGATTTTCAGCCTTCCACAGTTGATCATTTCATGCAACAGAGGTCTAGTTTGGAATTTGGAAATTCTCTCTGCTTCAACAAAGGCTCCAAGTTCACCGATTCAACTGCTAACGGCTCAAGGCAGATTGGTTCTAGTGGTACTACGTGCTTACCATGTCTCAAAAGAGACTAATACCAATATCCGACGATAAAAGAATATAAAGATTCGGAACATTTCGGACTGTTTTGAAATGTGATTGGTCCAAGTGTAAAAGTTTGTAAATGTAAACAGCACGTAGATTAGTCATGTCTTGAAAAAGTTCGAATCTAGATCTGAAATTAGAATTCAATTTTTTTTTAATGATTTTATATATATCTTGTTCAATTCAAGATACATATGTTTTTTTTTTTGGGTTGGAGACCAATAATGTACTGTATGAAGATTTTTTGATTTGGGATATATTAGCAGATGAAAATTCATATTAATTTGTTTGCACTATATATATTAATTGTTTTCAGTTTCATTTTTAGGTTAACTAAGCTTAGTGCATCTTTGGAGCAGATATATTGTTCCTGAGGATGCAGTGGCCCTTGCCCTCAAAGCAGGTAAAATTGTAATTTCACACCCACAAATTTTGGTCATCATTCAACTAGTGAAAAGATCAACAGTTAATATTTGAACATGAATTGTTGTGATTATCTATCAAAGATTCAGAATACACAGTGAATGCAGTGAATCAGAAAAACGTAGAAGAGTCAGTCAGCAGGCATTGATATACAACTACATAGTCTTGATGAGGCTAGGCTTCTTTGATGGTGACCCCACATTACTCCCATTTAGTAAATTTGGATAGTCCGATGTATGAACCGATGATCATCAGGCGCTGGCGGTTGAAGCCGCAAAGCAGGGTATAGTTTTGCCAAACAACAATGGGGTACTCCCTCTTTCTCCAAAAAACCATCAAGAACTTGGCAATTGTAGGACAAAATGCTAATGCCACTGGGGCTATGCTAAGCATATATGCTGGTGTGCCTTGCCAAATTACTAGCCCTTTACAAGGGGTACAAAAATATGTATCTAATGTTGTATACGAGCCGGGGTGCACCAATGTGGCTTGTGGTGATGCTAGCCAAATTGGGACAGCGGTTAAGGCCGCGGCTGCAGCCGATGTTGTTGTGGTGGTTCTGGGGCTTGATCAGTCCATTGAGATAGAAGGGCTAGATAGAGTGAACTTGACATTGCCTGGATTTCAAGAGAGGCTTGTGAAGGAAGTGGTTAGAACTTGACATCCGTATAAGAAAATTTCACACAAAAGTGGGGATAAAAGGCATTCAAACTGCCAAAACACACCCCATAAGAGAGTAAATTGTGATTATCAAAGGGTTTTCTTGGATAATTTTAAAATAGAACAAATTCCAAGTCTCATTTTTATCCGATTTTCATAAAAAATAGAATTGTGTTGGTTTAATGTATTAAATGGACTTTTCCTTCAACTTGACCTATTTTTTTCTTCTTTCAAATATGGATTGAAATACACTACTTCCAAATGTAACATTAACCTCAAAGAATTTACAGCTCGCTAAAATGTTTGTCCCCTTCCCAATTTAACTCTGTACCCAAATTGAGTGGTTCTACATTAAGAGGTATGTATCTCATTTCTCATATATACTAATTTTTTAATTGCAAAATTACTACTCTATATTTATTTCTACTTAGTATGGAAATTTTGAATTGATGTGCGCAGGGACTTTGTTGTTTATAGCAGTGTTAAACCAGAAAATCCAATTCCTTAAGGACCCCCTCCAACTTCTTGGTAAGTTCATATATATATATATATATATACACACCAGAGAAATTTAAATCATGTTCTATTTTTGTAGAAGAGTGTAATAAATTTTCTTATTGATTTTTCAAACACAAACCAATTTTTGTAAGAGATTTGAGATGGGACTTCCCCTAATTTTTCAATCCCCTTTCTAAAGCACTTCTACCCTTTCTACAGCACAAATGGGGGCCATTTTCATAACTGAATATTGTGGGTTTGAGAAGGAACTTCCCCTAATTTTTCAATTCTAGGTATTTTAATTTCTCAACAATAGTTTTTGTGTATGAGAGTTAGGGAAAGACTGAGAGAGAGAGAGAGAGAGAGAGAGAGAGAGAGCAATACCTCTTGTCCTGAAGTCGCCGGAGTGGTTTGGAGATGGCCGGATCTAGAAGGGCTCCGGAGCTCTCTCTCTTTGTCTCAGCTATGCCTCAGCTCGTCATTCCTCTCTCTGTCTCTCATTTTTACCTTTGAGAAATTTACATCTCCCAGCCCTTCTATTTGTGTAAAATGGGTAAGTGAGTGGTGGACCCCATGCCATAAAATTGGTCCTCTTTATTTGAAGCGCAGAAATGCTAGGAAGACACCAAATTATACACCCATTTCCACCGAAAAGCCCATTTGGGCAAAATTTTCAAATATTTGTGGGACCCACACATGTGAATTCTCACACACACAAACAGAGGCCCCTTTGGGCAAATAAATAGAAATTTCGTGGGTCCCACCCATTTTTTAATGCTCTCTCACTCTCAGATTCTCTAACACTCCTCCATCTATCTCTTTTCCCCCCAATTCTACTAAGCCCTAACCCACCACGCCCCCTAACCCACCACCACTGCCATTACCACTATCACCAATGCCTATTTTGCCAACCCCCAAATCAGAGATTTCACAATATGATTTGGGTGAATCACTTCTGTAAATACCATTACCAATTTTCAGCCCCTTAAAGAAAAGCTCCGATCAAGAAGTCACGATTTTCTCCAAGCTCCGATCAAAAACCATTCAAAAACAATAGGACTGTGAGTCATTGTCCATGGCCTTTTTTTTTTTTAATTATCTTTGTTATCTTTAGGTTTTACTTACAATGCCACACTATTTGGATCCTGATAACATTATCTTTGTTATCTTTGGCTTTTACTTACAATGTTATTTCAATTGTCAAAATTAATATTTAATTAACCCATTAATGCACATTTGAATCCTGATACTTGCCATGATATATATATATATATATATATATATGATTTGTACAAATACAATGTCATACATATGTACACACACATATCTATTCACTGCTACAAAGTACAATTAGGTCTTTTAGTTTCTTTGGTCAATTTAGGAAAAGGGATTTTTGTAATTTTGTTTGATGCTTTGACCAAAATTTTACAGATTACTTATAGTTTTACCAAATCTGTACAAAATTCTTTTGAGTTTATTTCAAGTCTAGATGTTCCTAAGATTGCCAAAAAATCCAAGTTTTGGGAAATCTAAGATAAACATGTGAAGGCCTGTGGATGAAATTCAATAACCCATTGGCCATACAAAAGTAGTACTCTATGAAACTTGGATATTTTGTTGAAAGAGACGCAAGAACAAACTATGTGTTCAAGTTCAACCCACATTATCTCCAGAAAAGTCCACATTATCTATATAACTTGAAATCTAAGAATTTATTTTAGTCCTACACAAGTTTTTCATATAATTAACTCTCTTCTGTATTATATATTCTGGTTTATGTGTTATATTGTAGAGACATGGAAGAAGAACTATCAAGTGGTTCTATAAGGGTGGATGAGGATACTATTGAGATTGAGGATAATGGGAATATTATTGAGCATGAGAATGAGGAAATAAGAGATTTAGAAAACCAAATAGAGGAGCCAAAGAAGGGAATGGAGTTTGATTCTTTGGATGAGTTGATGATTTTTTATGCAAGATATGCCAAGGAAAAAGGCTTTGCCGTGTCTAAAAGGACCTCTAAAAAAGTGGCAGGGATCGTGACGTATGTGATGATTCAGTGTACTCGTGGTCGCACAACAAAGATTAGATCAAGCAACCCGCTAAACATGCGTCCAAACTCAAAAACCGATTGCAAAGCTAAGCTTAGGGGATTTCATTGTCGCAATGGAAAATGGTGTGTGAAAGCAGTTGAACTTGAGCATAACCATGAAATGAGTCCAGGTAAATCCCGATTTTACAAATGTAATAAGTTACTGCAACCACATGTGAAAAGGAAACTCATGTTGAATGATACAGCTGGAATTAGAACGAACAAGAATTTTAATTCATTAGTGGTTGAGGCAGGGGGGCACGAGAATCTATCATTTATAGAGAAAGATGTCCGAAACTATATCAATAAAATTAGGCGTTTACAACTAGTGGAAGGGGATGCTAATGCAATGCACAACTATTTTTTGAAAATGCAATCTGATAATTCTGACTTCTTCTACATGATGGATTTAGATGAAGAAGGTCGGTTAAAAAATGTTTTTTGGGAAGATGCGAGGAGTAGGGCAGCATTCAAAGAATTTGGCGACGTGGTTACATTTGATACAACATACTTGGTGAACAAATATGACATGCCATTCGCGCCTTTCGTAGGGGTGAACCACCATGGGCAATCGGTATTACTAGGGTGTGGACTGATCTCAAGTGAAGATACTGAGACCTTTACTTGGTTATTTCAGTCCTGACTTACATGTATGTCTGGATGTCCGCCCAATGCAATAATTACAGATCAAGACAAAGCCATGAAAAAAGGAATAGAGATTGTTTTCCCTAATGCACGACACCGTTGGTGCTTATGGCATATCATGAAGAAGTTGCCTGAGAAATTGAAAGGGTACAAGGAATATGAATCAATCAAATTTGTTATGCAAAATGCAGTATATGATTCATTAACAAAAGAAGAATTTGAAAATGCTTGGGCCAAGTTCATTGAAAAATATCAACTACAAACCAATGAATGGTTACTCGGGTTGTATAACGAGAGGAACCGATGGGTGCCTGCTTTTGTGAAGGATATTTTCTGGGCAGGAATGTCAACTACCCAGCGAAGTGAAAGCATGCATGCTTTCTTTGATGGGTATATCAACTCGAAGACCACTTTGAAACAATTTGTGGAACAATATGAGAATGCCTTGGCAAAAAAGGTAGAAAATGAAAAGCAAGAAGAATTCAATTCATACAACTCATGCTTCCCATGTGCAACTCCTTTTCAGATGGAGAAACTATTTCAAAGTGTTTACACACGGGCAAAATTTAAAGAGTTTCAAAATGAGATATTTGGGAAGCTTTGTTGTCATTTGACTTTAATTAAGGAGGATGTTGGCTTTACAGAATATGAAGTACGTGAACGGGTTCAAGTTGGACAAGGTCACCGGTCTGCAACTTTCAAGCTAATTTTTAATGATGATACCAAGGAAATTAACTGTAATTGCCGGTTGTTTGAGTTTAGAGGAATAATGTGTAGGCATCAACTTATGGTGTATAATGAGAGGGAGATTTATGATGAAGTGCTTGCGAAGTACATCCTAAACAGGTGGAGTAAGAATGTCAAAAGGAGACACAGTAAAATTCGGATAAGTTATGACAACTGGTCGGACAGACCTGAAGCACGTCGTTTTGATAAAATGTGCAACGCATTCTATGAGGTTGCTGATGTGGCAGCAGATTCTGAAGACTGGTGTGGTGAGGTGATGGCACAGATATTTCAAATGAAAGAGGGATTCAAAAAGAAGGATGACAATTGTGGAAGCAATATGCCTATTTCTACTAATATTCATAATTATTCAACCTCACATGGGGATTGTGTTGTAATTTCAAAAGAGAGTACGGATATACTTGATCTTGTGATTACTCGTAGTAAGGGGCGACCGCCAAGTAAAAGAAAAGTTGGCAATGTTGATAAAGCAGTTAAAAAAAAGTCAACTGCAAAAAAGAAGGCAAATGCATCGACAAATGTACAGGTTGGACAATAATTACTCTTTTTAAGATATGCATGTATATAGAATTTGGGGAGCTTTACTGATTATTTTTTACTTTGCATTATGGAGGGATATGACGAGCGAGGGAATGAGCATGGTACACAGGAGAGTATTATCTTACATTCGACACTCATGCGACCAAGTATACCTACATTGACTCCATATATACAACCTCCAAATATGGGAATAGGAGGAAGCTTTGCGGTCCGTCCAACTATGGGAATTGGAGAAAGCTTTGCATTTCAGTCAAATATGGGAATTGGAGAACTGGACGGTAGACAATTTCATAATCCATTTTGGAGGTTAGGTCATGATTTCACATCTATGCATCCCTCAAGTTCAGCTAGAGGCTTAGGTCCTGAAGAGAATTATAGCAGCGAATTCAATCAAGGTATATCTACTATTGTTCAAGGCTCTTTTTTGTTGTTGCAAATCTAGTACCTTGTGAAATAACGTCATTGTTTGAATTAATATCTACAGAAAACTACACAGAGGCCTATACGCCATGCCATCCAGGAGCACCTCCCAGATGTAGTGGTGATGAACAAGGAATTTAATTGATGCTCAATCTCCTTGAATTTTGAGACTACATATGATTGCTAGATTTGTGATCTCTGTGCATGTAGTCTTTGTATTGTAATATCCATTGTACTCAGGCCCGGCCCTGCCTATAGGCAGAGTAGGCCACTGCCTAAGGCCCACAATAGTGGTAAAATTTTAGGGGCCCCCAAGTCCTATATACTTCTATAGTAGTAGTCTTATTATTAAGCCCAAACTAAGGCCCCAATTCCCAAACACACCCCAACTCCCACGTCTAATTAGGTGTAAAAAGGCCCAACTACTTTTTAAGCCCAAAACCTCAGTTAGACCTCCCAATTCTCACGATCTGTATTAGTCTGTATACAATATATATACATATATAGCCCTAACTCCCAATCTTTTTATTCACTGATGTTTCAAAAACAAAATCTCTCACACTCGATTCACTCGTCTCTTATCTCTCTATGATCTCTCTTCTATGATTCTATCGACTCTCTCTAAATCACTCTCGGGCTCACTCGATTCTCTCATGATCTCATCTACTATCATCTATCATGGACTAATCACTCATCACTGATGGACCACGATGATCGGAATTCGGACCTCGGACGTGCGATGACGACTAACTAAGTCACCGAGGTAATCATCAATCTCTCTGTTATTAATTTATTGTTAGTTATTTTATGATGAATTTTTTCATTTTGTGTAATGGAATATGTGTTGTAGAATTTTGTGTGGAATTTTGTGTTATATAGAATTTACGTAAATTATGTGTTGTGGAAATAAATGAAATTTTATGTTTTGGAATTTATTCTATGGAATTTGTGTTATGGAGTTTCTACTCTATTCATTTTTTGTTATGAAACTAGGAACAAAAATATTGATGAGTGGTTTATTGACATTATTGTATAGGATTGTATTTCTATTCTTATTTTCATGCCTCCGAGGACATATATTTTTGGTTCCGAGAAAAGAAAGAAAAAACAAAAAATAGAAGAGTATAGTATTTTGGCCTTGTTGTAAAGTCAATTGTTCTAAGCAAATTATAAATGCAAGGTTTATTTTATTGCATCGCATGTTAGTCAAATTCTTCCTGGTTCGAAAGTTTGAACTAATACAGAGAGGGCCCATTTCGGGAAGCTCGCCTAAGGCCCCCAACAACTCAGGGCCGGCCCTGATTGTACTAGACTCTAAATGGGCTGAAGAAGTTATTTGTTGTGTTGATGGTATGATTTGCTCTTGTTTCTCAACTCTATTTATAGGCAAATCTGTGGAATTTTTAACTCCAAAAAGTCATGCTTGTTGAATTTGGTTGGATGAACCAAAGGAGATTGACCAAGGACTTGTATGTTGAATTTGTTTTGGATGAACCAAAGGAGATTGACCACTAGAACATAAAAAAGAGTTCTTTAATGCCTACTTCCAAACAAACTTCATGGTTGGCTTGAAGAACTTGTGTACATTAGTTGAGCTCGTTGGTTGAAACTGCAGGAATAGTTGCTCAAAATGCCTGAGTTTTTACTGGACCGTTTGCAATGCCTCTTCACCGACCTGCCATAATTATTGATTTTGTGATTGTATTATCTTTTTGATCAATCTTCGGTGTTTTCTTTTTCTTCTCAGTTTTGTGGGTGTGTGAAAATGACGTCTCATTATGTATTCTTTTCGTTGTTAGTGGCTTGTCACGAAAAAAAAAAATTGTACATTTTCCATATGTATTCGTCTATATCAAAATTTGTTGTCCCTCATAGTTGGAATATGCAAAGAGAAAGTGCATTTCTTGATGATTTAATCCTTTTTCCTAACAAAAGTAAGTGTGCTGGAGAGAGTTACTCAGCACTCTTAGGGAGTGAAATATGCTGGTTTATATATTGTTATTGAATTGGGAAAATTTACTTAGAATTGGGGACAAAAAGAAAAGTAATATATTGTTCTTTTTGATTTATTAAGTAACTGTAAATTAGATAGATAATGATTTTTCAATTGAAGTAGTTTTTTTTTTTTTTTGTAGCTAACCATATTTCTCCAAGCTTTGGTGATTCAGTTCACTCTGGTGGTGGAGTAGAATTGGATTGCCAAAATGGGGGGAAAATTAAGAGAGAAAGAGAGAGATGGAGGAGTGTTAGAGAATCTGAGAGTGAGAGAGCATTAAAAAATGGGTGGGACCCACGAAATTTCTATTTATTTGCCCAAAGGGGCCTCTGTTTGTGTGTGTGAGAATTCACATGTGTGGGTCCCACAAATATTTGAAAAATTTGCCCAAATGGGCTCTTCGGTGGAAATGGGTGTATAATTTGGTGTCTTCCTAGCATTTCTGATTTGAAGGGCACCCTCTTAATAGAAGGGCTGTATATTAATATGTATCCTCTTAAAAATTCTTAATTTAAAGACCAATTAACTCACAATCAAAAAATATAGACATCCACACACCCAAAAAAAACTTGGTGATCATATCTTCCAAGAATGGTGCAGAAAATAAAGCCCATTCTAAGCAACTATAAAACTGATCAAGTCACTTTTATATGGAAAACTGAAGTGATATTGAAAAGACAAAAAAAAAAAAAAAAAAAGTAGTCACTTGACTTCATAAAGCAGGCACGAAATTATCATATTCTTTTGTGTAATTGTGACTTAAATTCAAAATTATATTAGAAGAGTTCCGCTCTTCAAACAAATATAGAGTGGACCAAATTTTTTGTCCCAAAATACAAAGCAATCATAATTATAGATTTAAGGGCTTGTTTGGTTGTCTTTGAATGCAATAATTGCATTCTATTGTTTGCATAGAACTTTATTTAAAAAAAAAAGAAGAAGAAGAAGAAGAAGAAGATGGTGAACTTGAATGGTTCTATTTAGAAAAAGGATGCTCGTCTCGAAATGATGCTTGCAATCATGAATTTTGGCATTCTAGAAATAGGTAGAAGTGACCACATAAGAAGAAATATGGTGAAGTTTTTCTTATTTTTATGAATGTAGTCATTTATGGTGATGAATTTTGCTTCAAGATTTAACATAAAATCTAAATGAAACTGTTCAAATTCAAGTGACAACCAAACAGGCCCCGAGTAAATGAAACCAAATCTTATCGTCAAGCTATTTGCATTCGTCTAAAAGAAAACAAAAGAGAAAAAAAGTAAATCCTCTGTTCTAAAGTAAAGGGACATGACTCTGTGAATTTTAATTGTTTAAGCAAAAACTTATTTTATTGTGTAACAAAAGTGTTTTAACTTTTTATTGTTATCTTCCTTTTAAGTTTAGAAAATTGCTTCGGTACAGTAAGCTCAGTACTGTGCAAATTGTGCCTCACAGTTTGCACAGTATTTTTTTTTATTTATCAAAAACTGGTTTTTTTTTTTGAAGTGCAAATACTGTACAAACTATGAGAGCCACAGTTTGCAGTACCGAGCTTACTATATCGAAGTAAGTTTCTTAAGTTTAAACATCATGTCATGTCAAAACAATAAGTGTGAGCATTTTATATAATAGAGGATAAACTTGAAAAAATCGAGTTAAAACGGTGGGAGATGTTTCTTATTTAGCTGATTTTGATAACCCATAGGTGTTCATAAAATAGAATTACTTGGTGAAGGCACAGGGAGGGATTCAAATTCAATGAGCATGGAAAAATATATTGGTTGGGGGGTGGAGGGGTGGCATTTGTATATATCTATATATGTGTATATTATATATATATATTTTATATATGACTATGTGTCCCTATCTTTGTTAAGTGATGGCGATAACTGATATGTTTCAAGAAATTAAAGACATTGTGATATCTGTGTTCCATTCATTAGAGTTGTACACTTAACTCATAAAAACCGTTTGATTTTGGATAGAGCAGACAAAGATGACTCAATCGGGTCAAAAAAAAACAATCTAACTTTAGAGTACAAAACAAAGTTAAATTTTGCTGACCTTTGCATTCTAAAAGCCTATCCCTCAAATACAAATTCCCCTAAAAGCCCCTCGGCCCTCTCCCACTTTGAATGAACTAACTTGGTCTCAATATATTGTGTACATTGAAATCCACTTGTTGCTTTTAAAATTAAAGTAGTTTTCAAAATTAACGAGTAATGCTTTGCTTCCTATATCATAATCTCAAATGCTGGTTCCAAATGATGTGGTACAAATCAAAATTCAATGGGCCTATTAGTAACTGTAGGGTCACTTGAATATCCTCCAATCAAAATAAATAGGATTATCATAGAAGTTCCCAATTTGAAGAGGGCCCTAGAATTAGTTTATTTTCTAGGGCTATTGAGAAATTTGATTTTTTTAGGCAAAAACATTTATTTTATTTTATTTTTAAAGTCTGTTCCACTTTAGAAACAACTAAAATCAAGAATCAATTTGCTGTTTTTTTTTTAATTTCTTTTTAAAAAATTATCAATTTTCTTTTTACTGAATTTAAAAAAAAAATAATATCTTACTCCAATAGCAAAATTAAAAAACAGACGATATCTAAGCAGACCATGATACCCCCTCTTTTTCTTTTTCTTTCTTTTTTTTTTGTTTTTGTTTTTGTTTTTTGTTTTTTTTTTTTTCCATTTATGACAACACTTGAATCCTAGTAACATTTTGTGTTGTTTAATTGTGCATGTATTTTTCTTGTTTTTGTATGCTTGTACTGACTCTTTTTGAAATCTACTATAAAAACAAATCCATTTTCCCTTTGATTGTCACAAAGTTAGATATTCATTTATTATGTGAAATTCACATAATTTTATTACGTGAAATTTTACATAACTAGTTCAATTATTTACAAAATTATGTGAATTTTCATATAATTTTTATAATGTATGCATTTTTCAATAAAATAAAAACACGGGTTAGACTTGCTACTAAAAAATTTATTTTAAAAAACTTTTGAATAAAATTCCCTTATTATATTTTTATTCCGTAAAAGATTCGGACGTTGATTAGTTACCGCGGAACTTTCTTTTCTCTCTCTCTGCTCGCCCGTGAAGTTTACTATTATTATTATATTGTTCTTATTAGACACATGCGTAAGGACATTAACGTCATTATGCATGATTTTGGCATCCTCAGAAACAACAATGCTAGGGGCACCAAAAGATACAAAGAACTTCCACAAAATGAGTGGAAAGTCTATGTGGCACACTGGGACCCGCCAGCAATTAAGCATTGTTTCCATTAATTGCTGACGGGTCCCACTGTACCACATAGACTTTCCACTTATTTTGTGGAAGTTTTTTGTATCCTTTTGTGCCCCAATCATTAACCCCTCAGAAATTATTTGTCAATGAGCCATTTTTTTAGTATAAATATATCTCCATGTTACATGTACATCGCAATAATTAATACTACAAGTTCAAACAAAAAAAGATCGAAGTGCTAAAGTAGAAAGACAGAGTTATATCAAGGCATGGAAGGCTTAATCCCATTTCTCCTCCGCAGCATCAAGAAGCAGAGACCTTACAACATCTACCAATCCTTCTCTGAGGGTTCTAACCGGAGCTACCACATGTTGCTCAGCTCGGACTCTGTCACCGGGTCGTCTCACCGCCGAATCCGGTCAGATTATCAGCCTTCCACAGTTGATCATTTCATGCAACAGAGGTCTAGTTTGGAATTTGGAAATTCTCTCAGCTTCAACAGAGGCTCCAAGTTCACCAATTCAACTGCGAACAGCTCAAGGCAGATTGGTTCTAGTGGTACTACGTGCTTACCAAGTCTGAAAAGAGACTAATACCTCTATCCGATGATAAAAGAATATAAAGATTCGGAACATTTCGGACTGTTTTGAAATGTAATTGGTCTACGTGTATAAGTTTGTAAATGTAAACAGCACGTAGATTAGTCATGTCTTGAAAGAGTTCGAATCCAGATCCGAAATTAGAATTCAAAATTTATTTATTTATTTATTTATGATTTTATATATATCTTGTTCAATTCAAGATACATACGTTTTTTTTTTTTTTTGGGGTTGGAGATCAATAATGTACTGTATGAAGATTTTTGATTTGGGATTTATTAGCAGATGAAAATTCATATTAATTTGTTTGCACTATATATATTAATTGTTTTCAGTTTCATTTTTATGGATAACTAAGCTTAGTGCATCTTTGGAGCAGATATATTGTTCCTGAGGATGAAGTGGCCCTTGCCCTCAAAGCAGGTAAAATTGTAATTTCACACCCACAAATTTTGGTCATCATTCAACTAGTGAAAAGATCAACGGTTAATATTTGATCATGATCATCCAGGTTTGAACATGAATTGTGGTGATTATCTATCAAAGATTCAAAATACACAGTGAATGCAGTGAATCGGAAAAAAGTAGAAGAGCTAGTCAGCAGGCATTGATATACAACTCCATAGTTTTGATGAGGCTAGGCTTCTTTGATGGTGACCCCACTTTACTCCCATTTGGAAAAATTTGAATCGTCCGATGTATGCACCAATGATCATCAGGTGCTGGCGGTTGAAGCCGCAAAGCAGGGGATAGTTTTGCCAGACAACAATGGGGTACTCCCTCTTTCTCCAAAAACCATCAAGAACTTAGCAATTGTAGGACAAAATGCTAATGCCACTGGAGCTATGCTAAGCATATATGCTGGTGTGCCTTGCCAAATTACTAGCCCTTTACAATGTTGAAATTTGTCGCTTAAATTTGGGGTTTTTCAAAGCCAAACTCTCTCTCTCTCTCTACATTTCTCTAGTTGGTGTGGTATTGGGTAAAAGTGTGGGGGAGACTCTTGTCCCACATTGCTTAAGAAGAGGGAGTTGAGAGACTTAATATATGCTTTGACATTATGGGCTTAGTAATAAGTTGGAACATGTGGGCTCTCACGCGCACATGAGTCAAGCCCAAACTAAACCCAAATCCAATAGAAATTTGGGTTTCGATCCGGAAATCTTATAATCTTATATCTTTTTTCTCTGTTCGTCTCTCCTCTCTGGTTCGACCACTGATATTCATACAAGGCTGTTCTGTGCCCCTTGTTCAACGAGTGCACGTGAACAAGGACGAGACTGCTTAATCCTGGAGGGTAAACCGCTGAGACCTTTTTGTACAGAGGCAAGAACTCCGAGGGGCGGAAATTACTCTTAAGGACAGTGTTCTCCAACACGACTCAATCAGACTCTCCAACCCTATTGATAAGTATTTTCGTTCATAGCAGTGTCTATTCAATATTATTTTTATTACATACAAGGGGTACAAAAATATGTATCTAACGTTGTATACGAGCCGGGGTGCACGAATGTGGCTTGTGGTGATGCTAGCCAAATTGGGGCCACAGTTAAGGCTGCGGCTCAAGCTGATGCTGTGGTGGTGGTTCTGGGGCTTGATCAGTCCATTGAGAGAGAAGGGAAAGATAGAGTGAACTTGACATTGCCTGTGAAGGAAGTGGTTAATGTGACAAAAGGGTTGGTGGTTGTAGCTATTATGTCTTCTAGTCCAATTGATGTTTTATTTGCTAAGAATAATAGTAAGATTGGGTGAATTTTATCGATTGGTTATCCTGGTCAAGGTGGAGGGAATGCATCCCATAGCTCATGTCCTGTCTGGAGACTATAATCCAGGTTCTCTTTCTCTCCCCATATGTATTTATGTACAGAGGGAGATGCTATCCTACTATATTTAAAATGCATTCTTTTTTTTTTTTTTTTCTTTTTTTTAATTGTTACATTGGAATGGGGATTTGAAGACTGCGCTTAAGGTGTGGGAGAAGTTGGTGTCGATCAACTCGAATATGACATCAATCCTTAAAATTAAAAATCCTAAATGGACAAAAATTCATAGCCAATGAACTAATTTGCGATACCTGTGCATTTATAAAGAACCTGAGCTAAACTATTTAAGTAAACTCATTGTAAAATTATTTAATTGCCCTTATTTTATCCAAAAGTGAACACAATAGTATCTTCGTGAAGTAGAAAGCAAGACATGTGTACTATGACACATGTTGCTAACTGCACCCACCAAATCTTTCTCTACATCCACATGTACAAGATTATACTATATGTACTCCTCCTTGTCACCTTACTGAATAATTTGGCTGTAGTGAGAAGTTCGCATCTATAATTGACATTCTTACAAAATTGCTTAATTGGGATTATCATAAATCTCAAGTATGCTGATACATCATACATGATATGATATGGTTTATTCAGGTGGAAGGTCCCCTTTTACTTGGTACCCACAAGAGTATGTAGATCAAGTGCCAATGACAGACATGAACATGAGAGCTAATGCCACTAGAAACTTCCCTGGAAGAACATACAGATTCTACAATGGCAAATCTTTCTATGAATTTGGGCATGGTTAAGCTACTCTACATTTACCAAGTCCATAATCTCTGCCCCTACCACCATACGCATAAACTCAACAATATTGCCTCAAACCCCACAAAATGGCCAAGCCATTGACATTTTAGCAATAAAGTGTATCAATTTGCAATTCAAAGCTGTGATTGGAGTGAAAAATGAAGGGCCAATGGATGGGTCACACGTGGTGCTAGTGTTCTTGAAGCCAGCTAGCTCGGAGGCCGTGCTTGGGACGCCGAATTCGCAGTTGGTGGGGTTTGAGAGAGTGGAGGTGAAGAGTGAGAAGACAGTTACGGTCACAGTGAAGATTGATGTCTATAAGGGACCAAGTGTTGTGGATGGAGATGGGAAGAGGAAATTGGTACTTGGGCAGCATACAATTGTGGTTGGCACTTCTAGTGAGCACCAAGTGAAGCATAGTTTCAATATTAAGCTTAGTGGGAGTGAAGGTTATGTGATAACACCACCACAATTGCTAAATGAGAAATTTTAAATGCACCCACAAGTTTTTCTCTCTACACCCACATTATGTATTAGAGAAATGTACATGAAGCTTCCCCTATAGTACATGTGGGTGTAGAGAGAAAAATTGATGGGTGCATTTAGAATTTCCCTTTACCAAAATTTGCTATGCTAGGTAGTCATAACATTTGGAATAAATGTGAGATAGGTAGTGTTTAATTGTATAAGTGATTTACTTATTGTCAGAACTCTACTGATATTAACTAGCACTCGTGGAAAAGCTTTGTATCTTTTTTTTTTTTTTTTTTTTTGGCTCAAAACTAAAATTTCATTACTGAAAAACAAGCCTTACAAGAAAAACCAAAAAAAGACAAAAATAAAGAAAAGAACAAGCAAAAGCAAAAGCAAAACAACCAAGGGTACAATAGATAAGGAAGCATAAGCGATTATAGAAAACACTCTCTCTAGTTACATATTTATACTAGCTTTTTCACCCAAAAAAGAGAGAATTTTTGCTCACCCATATTTGGTCCCCCATTGTTCAACCAAGCCTTCACTGGATGACATGTATCCCATTTCAATAATTATGTTGATCGTACAGGGGCAAAATGAGAATGAAATGTGACACATATCACCCAATTAAGCCTGAGTAAACAATGATGGACCAAAAATGGGTGAGTAAAAATGCTCTCCCCAAAAAAATTGAAGAATGGTGCAGAAAATAAAGCCTATACTAAGTAGCTATAAAACTCAAGTCACTTTATATGGAAAAATGAAGTGAAATAGAAAAAGGCAAAAAAAAAAAAAAAAAACTTATTTTATTGTGTAACAAAACTGTTTACTTTTTATTGTTAGCTTCCTTTCAAATTAAAACATCTAGTCATGTCAAAATGAGAAGTGTGAGCGTTTTTTTTTATTTTTTTATTTTTTATAATAGAGAATAAACTTGAAAAAGTTCAGTTAAAACACTGGAGGATAGATGTTTTCTTATCAGCTGATTATGTCAACCTTAGGTGTTCCTTTTCTTCTTCTTCTTCTTCTTCTTTTTTTTTTTTTCTTGGTTTTCGGCTAGGGATGATTGTAATTGAAAATGAAATCACTTGGTGAAGGCAAATACCAGGGATGAGGGATCTATATGTGTATATAATATTTTTATATATGGATTGTGTGTCCCTATCTTTGTTGTTAAGTGATGGTGACCTGTTTCCTGAAATTATAAATATTGTCATCTCTGTGTTCCATTCATTAGAGTTCTAAACTTTTTCTCTCATAAAACCGTGAGATTTTGGACATAGCAGACAAAGATGACTCAATCGGGTCAAAAAAAAAAAAAAAAAAAACACACGCTATAAATATGGGGGCTAATGTTTCAAGCTAAAACTCATGTTATTTTTCTTTAACTTATTAGGCCATTTTTATGACTAAATAACTTCAAATTGCTATAATTTTTGTTTTACAAGTCCCAAAATCCGTTTTTCGTAAAGTTTAATGTTTTAGAATCAGCAAAATGAGATCTATCAACCGTGATTAACATTGACCATAAAATACAGGAAAAAAAAAAAACAAAAAAAACTATGCAAATATGAAAACTCTGTGTGTGTGTGTGTGTGTGTGTGTTTTTTTTTTTTTTTGCATGAATATAACAAAAACATATTCCTTTCATAAAATTGCACCATAGGTATATAGATCTCGAAAAAAAAAAAATTTGAGAATAAAAAAAATCACCCAAAAGCCCAAGTATTGAGAAAGTTATCGCAGTTAATATAAACAGATAATATTATCTGTTAGACAGATTAAATCTCAAAATCATGCTATAATGTATCTTTTTTTGTAAAATTTTCACGCCAATTGCGTAAATCTCGAAGAAATGCATAAAGTACAAACAAAAAAAATTTCATCCCAAAAGGTCAAAAATAAGAATATTATGATTGTTTAACTTAATGTTATTTGTCAAAACAGATCATATCATCTGTTTTGACAGATAAGATCAAAAGACGAGGTTCCAAATTACTTTTTTTTGGGTACAATTTTCAAATTTATTGCGTAAATCTCGAAGAAATACATGACAAAAAAAAATCACTCAAAAAGGCTAAAAAAAACGAGTGAGTTGTGGTGGTTTAAAATTGACAGATAATATTGCCTTAGCCATTTTTTGGTTTCCAAGAGGAGTTTTTCACCAAATTCATAAAATAGTGAGAGACTGTATAAAAAATAACCAACTCTTGTGAATTTTTTACTGTAAGGGGGTTTCTGACCAAATATCCATATAAATATTAAGTGTACAAAACAAAGTTAAATTTTGCTGACTTGCATTCCAAAGCCTATCCCCCAAATACAAATTTCCCTAAAAGCCCCTCCCACTTAGAATGGACTAACTTGATAGGTTCAACTAATTTTAAGGTATGTAAATTCAAGTGGTTTTAAATGTACCATACATTGCAGTAATTTTGATCTCAAAATGATGTAGTTTGGTTATAACATATTGTAACTTTGAAAAACACTTTTTGCTTTTAAAACGAAAGTAGTTTTCAAAGATATGCTAACATGTTGCGTCCTACTTATAACATTTTGATACCGAATTGTGATATATGATACAACCAAAATAGCTAAGACGCATCATAAAAGTTCCCAGTTTCAAGAGGTTCGCTTGATCAATTAGTTTATTTTGGAACCAAGAATCACTTGTCTAGGGTTATTGAGAGATTTGATTTTGTTGGGCCAAATTTTTCACAGGTTTCTTAAAAGTTTGCTCCACTTTAGAAACTACTAAAATCAATAATCAATTTTCTGTTTTCATTGAATTTCTTTTAAAAAAACAATCAATTTGCTGTTTTTATTCCAATTCTTTTTAAAATAATATCTTACTCCAACAGAAAAATTATATAACAAAAAACAAATGATATCTAAGCAGACCATGAACCCTTTTTTTTCTTCATTATTTTAAGTTTTTTGTTTATGATAACACTTGAATCCTGGAAACATTTTGTGTTGCTTAATGGTGCATGTAATTTTCTTGCTTCTGTATGCTTGTACTGGCTCTTTTTGGGATCTACTATAAAAATAAATCTATTTTGTGGTCGCTGTTTTCTGGTGTGATGTGGTACTATTCTGCGTAAAGGTAACAGCAATGGCAAAGGCGCAATGGGCATCGACGATGATATATTATAGGTTAAACCTGTCTTGAAACAGTACGTTAGAATTTACCTTGTACGTGTAAAAACTTGGGCTTAGGTTTGAGTTTTTAGAGTGTTGGGTGTTTGTACCGTTCCGGATGCTTTGCAACTTCATATTAATGATTTTTGCCAATCAAAAAAATTAGGGTAAAGTAATAATAAGTCCTATTAGGACCATATTCTTAAAAAAAAATTATTGTACTGTAAGATTTTGGATGGAATATCGGTCCACTAAATATACAGCAAAATATCCAATGCTGTTATTATAGAAATTCTCATTTAAGATTAATTAATTTTAAAGGATAACCCAACTTTTATTTTGGTTAAAACTCTATAACTAGTGAAATTTAAACAGATCAAATTCCTATGTTTAAAAAGTCATATAAAATTCACATGATTTTATTATGTGAAATTTTACACAACTAGCACAATTATTTACAAAATTATGTGAATTTCACACAGCATTTATAATATATATACATTTTTCACTAAAATAAAAACAGGGGTTGAACTTAATTCTAAAAAAAGTTTATTTTATAAAACTTTTGAGTAAAACCCCCGTTATTATTCTTTTTAGTACCAAATATTTTTTCCGACTTTGATTAGTTTAGTAGTTTACCACGGCACTTTCTTCTCTCTATTTTCTCATAATAGGTGCCCCTGAAGGTCTTGCTATTATTATATTGTTCTTATTAGTCACATGCGTAAGGATATTAACGTCATTATGAATGATTTTGGCACCGTCAAAACTTATTTGTCAATGAGCCATTTTTTTAGTATAAGTATATCTCTCATCAATGACTTTATGCCATGTACATATCACAATAATTAATACAAGCTCAATAAAAAAAAAGATAGGAGTGCTAAAGTAGCCAGACGAGTTAATTATATCAAGGCATGGAAGGTTTAATCCCATTTCTCATCCGCAGCATCAACAAGCAGAGACCTTACAACATCTACCAATCCTTCTCTGAGGGCTCTAACCGGAGCTACCACATGTTGCTCGGGTCGGACTCCGTCACCGGCTCGTCTCACCACCGAACCCGGTTGGATTTTCAGCCTTCCACGGTTGATCATTTCATGCAACAGAGGTCTAGTTTGGAATTTGGAAATTCTCTCAGCTTCAACAAAGACTATAAGTTCACGGATTTGACCGCAAACAGCTCGAGGGAGATTGGTTC
The DNA here is from genome assembly GCA_033977485.1 of Hydrangea macrophylla. Classification (NCBI taxonomy): domain Eukaryota; kingdom Viridiplantae; phylum Streptophyta; class Magnoliopsida; order Cornales; family Hydrangeaceae; genus Hydrangea; species Hydrangea macrophylla. The sequence continues at coordinate 89,094,950 of CM066996.1, read as the reverse complement.
TAGTGGTTTTACTTACCAAGTCTCAAAGGAGACTAATACCTACATCCGAAGATAAAAGAAAAGATTCGGGTGTATTAATTCGTATTATTTTGAAATGTGATTGATCTACGTGTATAAGTTTGTAAATGTAAACAACACGTAGATCAGTAATGTCCTGAAAGAGTTCGAATCTAGATCTGAAATTAGAATTCAATTTTTTTACGTTTTGTTTATATATGGTTTTATATCTTGTTCAATTCAAGATACATTTTTTTTTTGTTGGAGATGAATAATGTACTGTATGAAGATTTTTTATTTGGCATTTATTAGCAGATTAAAATTCATATTAATTTGTTTGCACTATATAGTGTATATATATATATATATATATATATTTAAAAAATCATATTCAGTTTCATTTGTGTGGTCAAGACCAAAAGCAGTGTCAAACCTTAAATGATTGTTACAATGTCACCGTTGAAAAACAAGAGAGGAAGATGGGGACATTCGGCCAGTAGGCTACAACTTTTGCTTTTGTAATTCTACATATAACTATATATAAATGATTAAGAAATTGAAAATAGAGAAGAAGAATTTAACTGCTATTATAGAAAATAAAATTGTAGTGGATTTGAGGCGTAAAAATACTTTCCTTAAGGTGTTATTTGTCCCCACTCTTAAAAAGTTTGCTAAATAGGTATATGACAAATTACCTCCAAGATACAGTAAATCCACAAAATCCTTTCAAGTAGCAATCCTAAAGAATTCCTAAGAACACTCGTTGAAACTGAAAATAACAGAGCGGTAGAACAAAGAAGAAGAGGAGATGTAATTTTATTATGTATTTGTCAAAGTGGGTACACAGTTATTTATTGACACTCTGTGTATATTACGTACTTAAGAGACACCAATGAATGGTTGTGACTCTTTGATCCAACGGGTTCGGACTCTTTGATTGGTTGTGACTCTTTGATCCAACGGGTTGGGACTCTTGACCCAACGGTTTTTTTTAGCCCATAGTTTCTGATCATACAGAGTTGGTACAACTTGGTGCAGTATGCATACAAAGTATCTATATCACTTTATTGTACACTAGTAAACACATACAACACTGACACACGCAAGCCATCAATTATCAACCCATTTTTCTTTCTGACCAAGTTGCTGGAACTTGAATATATACCCAATACTTGACTTTCTTGTCTTGTCTTGTCCTTTCCTTTGCCACTAAATTTTATCACTAAATATTACAATCTCTCCAACAATCCCCCACTAGATTGTAATTTTCCTTTATTCATTTGATATACCCATGGCTACAAGAAGGTATCTTTCGATTTAAGCCTTCAATTAGTGAATGTAGTTCAAAATATTAACAAGACAAAGGTGTGCAATACATTAAACCAAGTCTTTATATGTCAATACTGGAAATACATCACACATGAGCTATCGCAGTTTCTTTGAGATGTCTTAAATCAAATTAGCACTATTATGGCCTTGTGCTCGATCTTGGTCTCATGAACATTGTCAAGAGTAAACCCAAACTCTTGTTCAAGGCGGCACCACCTCTTATGTTCACATAGGTGAAGTTCCACTATATGTCTTTTGCTACCGTAGACATTCAATTTTCAGAGTTTGAACTTCGTTAAGAGTATACGACTCATCCTCAAACGTAGCAACTAGTACTGAATATCTTGGAAGGGACGTTATATTAAATTTCAGTACTACCTAAGCAATCACTTATCAATAACTTGTTATTACCCTTTAAACTTTGGAATAGTAGTAATTCTATTACAAATTTGGGTTACCATTATTGGTGATTTTCAAATAAGGGTTTCAGTCCCATTCCACTAGATGTATCCTTTATTAGTTCTCTTGAAAGTCCTTTAGTTAAAGGATCTGCTAGGTTGTTATTTGACCTAACATAAATAATATTAATAACACCATTTGTATTAATTGCTTGATATATTCACATCTCAAGCTAATATGTCTAGACTTTCCGTTATAAATTTTATTATATGCTATAGACAAAGTAGCTTCACTATCACAGTACAAAAATAGATGACATCAGTTGTGGCCACAACTTTATATCAAATAACATATTTCTCAGCCATTCTGCTTCTTTGCCTGCCGCTGCTAATGCTATAAACTCATATTCCATCGTCGAATGAGTTATGCATGTTTGTTTCTTAGATGCCCAAGATATAACTCCTCCAGCTATAGTAAATATCCACCCAGATGTAGATTTATTGTCACTCGCGCTAGTGAACCAACTAACATCCGAGTATCCTTCTAGTACTGCCGGAAAGTTATTATAAAACAATCCTAATCCAATTGTTCTCTTGAGGTAGCCAAGTATCCTCCCAATTGCTTTCCAATGATCCGTACTAGGATTGTTTGTATATCTTGACATTTTGCAAACTGCAAATGCTATATCTGGCCTTGTACAATGTATTGAATTAAGCTTCCTATTGCACTTGCATATTCAAGTTGTGCAATTGCTCTGCCAGAATTTTCTAACATTTTAATGCTAGAATCATACGGAGTATTTACTTCTTTAATTTTCAAGTGTTTGAATTTAAGAAGCACTTTCTTAATATAATGAGATTGGCACACTGAGTAACCCCCACTATGTTTATTAACTTTTATACCTAAGATAGTATCTACTTCATTAAGATCTTTCATCTTAAATTGTGAAGTCAGATGTTTCTTAGTTTCAGATACACCTCTCAAATTTGTTCCAAAGATTAGCATATCATCAACATAAAGACAAATAATCACACCAAAGTCATTTGTAAACTTAGAGTAAATACATTTATCAGCATTATTATGTTTAAAACCATTAGACAAAATAACTTAATCAAAATTTTCATGCCATTGTTTTGGTGCTTGTTTCAAACCATAAAGGGACTTAACTAATTTACAAACTTTCTTTTCATTTCCAGGCAAAACAAATCCTTCGGGTTGTTCCATGTAAACTTCTTCATCAAGTTCACCATTGAGAAAAGCAGTTTTAACATCCATCTGTTGCACATATAAGCGATAAATAGATGCAAGAGCCATTAAGACTCTTATAGATGTTAATCTGGCTACCGGAGCATAAGTATCAAAATAGTCTATCCCTTTTTTCTGTTTGAACCCTTTGGCTGCCAACCTAGCCTTAAAAGTTTGAATAGATCCATCTGTGTTATACTTTCTCCTAAATACCCATTTACTATTGATTGGCTTTGATCCTGATGGTAAGTCTACTGAGACCCAGGTTTGATTTGACAGAATTGAATCCATCTCGTCATTAATAGCTTCTTTCCAAAAAGCTACATCTCTAGAAGTCATTGTTTCATTAAAAGTTTTAGGATCTTCTTCTACGTTAAGTAAAATGGGTATTTTATTGAGAACGTTATTTCTATCTCCTTCCACCAAAAATGCTAAAGCCTGTGACGAAATAAAATCAGGGCCTAATGATTTCTCTTTTCTAGCACGCTGACTTCTCCTAAGTTCAATCTGGGTTTCAGATTCTTTCCTTTTATTATTTATAGAAGAAATAAGGTTCATGTCACTTGGTGGTTTAACGAATGATTCGTTTCCAAACTAGACCCTTTCAAAAATTTATTCTCAATAAATTCAACATCTCTTGACTCAACTATGACATTGGAATCTAAGTCCAACAATCTGTATGCTTTAGAATTTTCTGCATATCCTACAAAAACACTTTTTATTCCTCTTGGTCCTAACTTTGAAGATTTTGAATTATGAATCCTATAGAAAGCTATACAACCCCATACCCTTAAGTATTTTAAATTTGGAGTTCTATTTTTCCATACTTCATAAGGTCAGACATGTGTTTTCATAGATGGAATTCTATTATGTACATGACGTGCAGTAAGAAGAGCTTCTCCCCACAAATTATTTGGCAATTTAGAGTTGATTAACATTGAATTAACCATATCAGTGAGCGTTCTATTTTTTCTTTTAGCCAAACCATTTTGTTGAGGAGTATAGGGTGCAGATCTTTGGTGAATAATGCCATGTTCTTCACAAAAAAAGTTAAATTCATTAGGAAAATATTATCCACCTCTATCACTACGAAGAATTTTTATTTTCTTTTCTTTTTTATTTTCAACTTCAGTCTTATAACGTTTGAACATTTCAAATGCCTCATCTTTAGTTTTGATTAAAAATACATATGTACATCTAGAACAATCAACTATGAATGTGATAAAATATCTTTTTCCACCCCTTGTTAATAAACCATTATATTCACAAATATCATAATGTACTAAGTCTAACAATTGTGTATTTCTATCAGCTTTTGGAAAAAGGTTTCTTAGTCATTTTGGCTTGAATACATATTTCACACTTTTTATTATCATAATTATTGTAAGAAATTAAATCATGCTTGGACATGTATTTTAAAGATCTAAAATTCAAATGGGCTAAACAAGCATGCCAAATATCAAAAGACTCAACAATCAAAGCAGAATTATTTATTTTATTAATAATACTGAGTTTGAACATCTCATCACAAGAATATCCCTTCCCAACAAATGCCCCATTTTTTTGTCAAAAATACATTTATCTGACTCCAAAACGACTTTAATGCCGCTTTTACATAGCAAATTTGCAGACACAAGATTTTTCCTAATTTCTGGAACATGAAAAACATTTTTCAGAAACAATTTCTTCCCGGAAGTGAATTGGAGATCGACACTTCCTTTTCCAAGAACCTTAGCAACATTATGGTTTCCCATGAGAACCTCTTGACCATCCTCTCCTTTTTCATATATTGAGAACAAAGATTTATCATTGCAAACACGTATGGTAGCCCCAAAATCAAGCCACCAATCAGAGGATTTAGTCACTGCAGCCATATTTAATTCTGTTATCATACCAATTTGCATTTCAGAAACCATGGCAACTATCTCTTCAGTCTTATTTTCGACCACGTTTGCATTATTGGAATTACTGACTTCGTTCTTCTTTTTGTGTCTACAATCACGAGCAAAATGGCCTTTCTTTCCACAAATGTAACAAGATCCATTAACTCTTTTCTTGTTGGGATCAAACTTCTTAAACTTCTTTGTATTGTTCACCTTGAAGTTCTTTTTATATTTACTCCCTTCAACGAAATTAACTTTGAAAGAATTTTGAGTAATATTTTTCTGATCACGAGATCTAGTTTCCTCTTCAATTCTCAAATGTTTCTGTAATTCTTCCAAAGTCATATCATCTTTTCTATGCAAGAGCTTCTTTATGTAATCATTCCAACTTTGGGGTAATTTTGCAATAATAGCCCCTACTTGAAATGACTCAGAAATCACAACCTTTAATTCATGGAGTTTTGTGACAAGAATTTGCAACTCGTGAACTTGATCTAAAACAGATCGAACATCAACCATAGCAAATTCAAAATATTTCAAAACTAAGAATTTATCCGTACCTTCCTTCCTAGTTTTGTATTTATATTCCAAAGCATTCCAGATTTCTCGCGGAGATTGCATTGAATTGTAGAGATCATAGAGACGATCCGAAAGAGTATTCAAAATATGCCCTCAACATACCACTTCATCTTCTGTTCGTTTCTTCCTTTCTGCCTTAACTGCATCAGTATCGTCATCCGTTGACACTGGAAGAGGTTGAAGATCCGGATCAAGAACATATGCAATCTTCAGCACTGTGAGAAGGAAGAATATTTTCCCTTTCCAGCGAGTAAAATTTGTTCCATCAAATCGATCCAACTTAACATTCTGATTCATGAAAGATACCATATTCTTCTCCATCTCCATCAAATAATACCTTAAGATTGATTAAGAAATTGAAAATAGAGAAGAAGAATTTAACTGCTATTATAGAAAATAAAATTGTAGTGGATTTGAGGCGTAAAAATACTTTCCTTAAGGTGTTATTTGTCCCCACTCTTAAAAAGTTTGCTAAATGGGTATATGACAAATTACCTCCAAGATACAGCAAATCCACAAAATCCTTTCAAGTAGCAATCCTAAAGAATTCCTAAGAACACTCGTTGAAACTGAAAATAACAGAGCGGTAGAACAAAGAAGAAGAGGAGATGTAATTTTATTATGTATTTGTCAAAGTGGGTACACAGTTATTTATTGACACTCTGTGTATATTACGTACTTAAGAGACACCAATGAATGGTTGTGACTCTTTGATCCAACGGGTTCGGACTCTTTGATTGGTTGTGACTCTTTGATCCAACGGGTTGGGACTCTTGACCCAACGGTTTTTTTTAGCCCATAGTTTCTAATCATACAGAGTTGGTACAACTTGGTGCAGTATGCATACAAAGTATATATATCATTTTATTGTACACTAGTAAACACATACAACACTGACACACGCAAGCCATCAATTATCAACCCATTTTTCTTTCTGACCAAGTTGCTGGAACTTGAATATATACCCAATACTTGACTTTCTTGTCTTGTCTTGTCTTGTCCTTTCCTTTGCCACTAAATTTTATCACTAAATATTACAATCTCTCCAACAATAAATACTAAAAATATTATCTCGGGGCAGTGAACCCCCGTATAACCTCAGGGTTTGGGCCCCTAAAACTCGGGACCGGTCCTAACTTACAATCAAGAAATATAGACATCCACCGAAAAACTTGTCGGCCATATCTTCCAAGAAAGGTGCAGAAAATAAAGCCCATTTTAATTTCTAAGTAACTATAAAACAGAAGTCACTTTTACATGGACGTCAAATGAAGTGAAATTGAAACAAACAAAAAACAACAACAAAAAACTAGACTTTATTTTTTTCGGAAACTATTTTTTTTTCTCTTTCGGAAAGCAACAAACTAGTCACTTAGTGAAAGTTAAAGCAGACAGAGAACCAGATATTGAAATGAAGCTCTAACAAATTATTTCAATTTCTCATTATTCAATTCAATCATCATACACATGTATATATACAAAGATAAGTCGGTGGAATCCAAAGACAATTACAATCCACTTCATAAACTATTTACAACTGGCAAGCACTAACTGAATCTAACAATCAATGAGGGAATTGATTGGCTACTTCTCAAGGTAATGAAGTGCATATGCTAACATTCCCCCTCAAATTGATGAGGGAAATTCCACACAGTAATTTGTCTCAAAACTGAATAAATCTGGCAGAGGTTAGTCCTTTGGTTAAAAAGTCAGCTTGCTGATCTTCAGAAAGAACATAATGAATGAGCAAATCCTTCTTGAGAACTTTCTCCCGAACGAAATGAAAATCATTTTGATGTGTTTGGTGCGGGCATGAAACACAGGATTAATTAGAGGCAAGGGCCAAAGCCGAGATATTGTCACAAAATAATTTTGGGGGCTGATGAAGAGTGATCTTTAGATCTTGCAAAAGCATATGAAGCCAAGCTAACTCAGCAGCGGTGTTAGCTAAAGCACGATATTCAGCCTCAGTAGAAGACCGAGCCACAGTGGCTTGCTTCTTCGAACTCCAATTTATTGGATCAAACCCAAGGAAGATTAAGAACCCAGTTGTAGACCTATGGTCATTGGGATCTCTAGCCCAATCCGCATCAGAATAAGCTGAAAGAGAAAGAGAATTTGAGGTATAACGTAGCCCATGAGAGGAAGTGCCCTTAAGGTACCTCAGAATGCGCTTAACAGCAGCAAAGTGGCAGCCAGTAGGTGAATGCATGTGTTGACAGACCTGGTTGACAGCGAATGTAATATCTGGGCGTGTAAATGTGAGGTATTGTAAGGCCCCTACTATGCTCCTATAGTGTGTAGGGTCTGAAAGAGGTGTACCATCTGTTTTAGAGAGCCGAGAAGCAGTGACACATAGAGTCTTACAAGGTTTACACTCATGCATATTAGCTCTATGGAGAAGATCTTGAAGATACTTGGTCTGATGGATATAGAGACCGTGAGACTCGGAAGAGATTTGAAGCCCAAAAAAAGTAATTCAAATTACCCAAGTCCTCCATTTCAAAAGTAGCATTAAGACTGTGAATGAGAGAATGAAGAAAGGGGGAACCATTTTCGGTTAAAATAATATCATCAACATAGAGTAAGAGGTAGGTGATGGAAGACCCACAGTGTCTGATGAATAATGAAGTGTCTGCCTTGGATTGAACGAAATGATACTCAAGTAGATGACTTATAAATGTATCAAACCAGGCCCTAGGGGCCTGTTTCAAGCCGTAGATTGCCTTATGAAGCCTGCACACATGATTTGGATAGGCAGGATCAGTAAAGCCTGGTGGCTGGCTCATATATACCTCTTCGTGAAGAGCCCCAAGGAGAAAAGCATTCTTAACGTCTAGTTGATGCAATTTTCAACCAAATTGAGTTGCTAACTTAAGAACAACATGGACAGTTGTATGCTTGACAGCAGGACTAAAAGTCTCATCATAATCAAGGCCGGCCTCCTGATGAAATCCCTTAGCCACAAATCAAAAAGAGAGGAAGCCAAGTCACAACAAGTCTAGCTTTATGTCTAGACAATGTACCTTCAGCATCATGTTTCAATTTGAACACCCATTTTCATCCTACAATATTTTTATGAGGAGGAGAAACTAAAGACCATGTGCCTTTTTGTGGAGAGAGGAAAATTCCTCAGCCATGGCAGCCTTCTACTCAGGGAATTTGGAAGCAGTGGTATAGCTAGTAGGTTCAAGTGAAGAGAAAGAAAGGGAAAGAAAAACTTTCTTTTTGGAGATGTCGGATTTGGATCGAGTTCTCATGGAATGAACATTATGAACAGTAGTCAAGGATGGAGGGTTAGGAGGCGTAGGAAGCTGGGATGATGACTCAGGAAGAGAAGATTCAGGACAAATAGGTGGATGAGAGAGTGGAGTAGAGGAGATTGAAGATGGAACTGAAAAAGGAACACAAGGAGGAGTGGGAAGAGGTAAAGAGGAATCGAGGAAGAGGGAGTAGGAGAAGAAGAGACTGATGGAGAGGAGGAAGATTTGGGAAGCCAAGAGATATGAGAAAGTGATTGTTGATGTTGAGAAAAGAAAAGATCAATAGCTGGAAAGCATGTCTCATGAAACAGAACATGTCTAGATGTAAAATCTGTTATTAGGAACATCAAGACAGAGATATCCTTTATAATTGAGGGGATATCCCAAAAATATGCACTGAGTGGACCTAGGCTGAAGCTTATGTTTGTTATAAGGCCTGAGGAGAGGATAACAGGCACATCCAAAAACTTTTAGAAAGGTGTAATCAGGAACAAAGCCAAAGAGAATGTGAAAGGGAGATTTCTGAGTAGTAACTACGCTGGGCATCCTATTGATAAGAAATGTGGCAGTAGAGAAAGCATGAAACCAAAAGAAAGAGGGTAAAGAGGACTGAGACAGTAAGGTGAGGCCTGTTTCAATGATGTGTCTGTGTTTCCTCTCAACAACTCCATTTTTCTGAGAGGTGTGAGGACAAGTCATTTGGTGTTGGATACCACTAGAATAAAGAAGAGATTTAAGAGCAGTGCTAGTATATTCTCCGCCACCATCTGTTCCCAAGACCTTAACCTTGGTATTAAAAGCATTTTCAACATAGGCTTTAAAAGTGCAGAAAACATAATACAACTCTGATTTTTGTTTGAGAGGATATATCCAAGTAAATCTAATATGATCATCAATGAAAGAAATATAATACAAAAAACCATCATAAGATGCTATGGGGGCTGGACCCCATAGATCACTGTGAATAAGAGATAATGGAATAGAAGTAGTGTTGAAAGATAGAGTAAAAGGAAGTTTACACATTTTTCCAAAAATACAATGTTCACAAAAGGAATCTTCAGATTTATTCATAAAACTAGGTACATGACTCAACATTTGAGTGAGTACTTTATTAGATGGATGACCTAATCTGTTGTGCCAAAGAGAATTCAGAATTCTCTGACCTAAAGAGGCAGTATGAGATGTAGCAGGAAATGAATGATAAGTTGAAGTTGGATTAACAGAGAGGGAAGATTTGGACATCTGAATTGGATAGAGTCCATTACTACTGTGGCCTTGATACATCTCCCCCTGATGATATGTCCTGAATTTGAAGTTTAGTAGCATCAAAAATACATCGACAATTGTTATCAAGACAAAGGCGATGGATAGATAACAAATTAGAAGTAATAGAAGGCACACAGAGCATATCATGAAGATGAAAAGTATGAGAGTTTGTAGATAAAGAACCTGATCCATTGTGAGTGATAGGAAGAGCTTGACCATTGGCAATGCTAATAGTATCTTCACCTTGATAAGTGTTGGACAAGTGGAAGTTTGACAGATCATTGGTTAGATGTGCAGTAGCTCTAGAATCGGTATACCAAGGAATAGAATCAGGATTATTGGATCCGAAAGAGGCTTGCATGGCAGTGAGTTGAGATGGGGGATTGCGTCCTTGGTACGAGTAATCCATGCGATGGTCACAATCAAGAGCAGAATGATTCGTTTTATTGCAAATTTGACAGATCTATTGTGGCCGTTGTGAATTTTGATTAAAAAATTTTACAGTGGTAGAATGAAAATTCTGAAAAGAGTTTCGGCCATAGCTTTGGGACCTGCCTCAATATTGTGATCGTCCTCTGCCTCTTCCTCTCATGAAATTGGTGTTGTGATTTCGGTCATTATGAAATGGAGGTCTGGTCTGATTCGCAGCCATAGCTGTCTGTGTGAACTGAGTCTGATTCTGAAACTGCTTTGTAAGAGCTTCAATAGAGAGTTCCTCTGCTCGAAGTAACACATGAAGTTCCTCAAGATTCAATGGTTGTGAACGAGTCCGGATCGAAGTGCGGAAGGCACTGTAATCATGTGGTAGTCCATTCAGAGTGTAGATTAAAATGTCCTCATCATCAACAATAACCGAGACCGAAGCTAGATTGTCTCGTGCCTCCTTAATTTTTTGAATGTATGTATCAATTGAATCAGAACCTTTGGAGATTGTTTGAAGAGTTGTCTTCATCTGTAGAACATTTGTTCTTGAGCTGGACGAATAACGCCTTTCGAGAGCCTGCCAGATCTCCTTTGATGTTGTATAGCCAACAATATATGATAATGTAGTGGATATAAGGTTGCGTTGATCAGCGTCATTAGTGCTTGATCCTGTGCGATCCATGTTCTGTAATTAGAATTGATCTGATTTGTGAGAATTCCTGCTTCATTCTGAACAAATTCTTCAAGACAAACACAAGATCCATCAACGAATCCATACAATGAATGAGCTCGTAAAATTGCTAAAAACTGAAATTTCCATGGAATATAATTGGTAGAATCTAAACGAATTGTGATTAGATTGCAAATATTGGACAGAAGGTAAATTGGTGATTGAAAAGTAGGAAGTGATGAAGAAGAAGATGAGGAAGAAGAAGATGAAGAGCTTGACATGTTGACCATTAATTGAGACGTTGGTCTCTCTACAGCTTTTATACCAAGAGAAAGTTAAAGCAGACAGAGAACCAGAGATTGAAATGAAGCTCTAACAAATTATCCCAATTTCTCTTTATTCAATTCAATCATCATACACATGTATGTACAAAGATAAGTCGGTGGAACCCAAAGACAATTACAATCCACTTCATAAACTATTTACAACTGGTAAGCACTAACTGAATCTAACAATCAAGGAGGGAATTGATTGGCTACTTTTCAAGGTAATGAAGTGCATATGCTAACACACTTGACTTCATAAGCAGGCACGAAATTATCATATTCTTTTGTGTAATTAATTGTGACTTAAATTCAACATTATATTAGAAGCTTCCACTCTTCAAACAAATATAGTGTACCAAGTTTTTGTCCCAAAATTCAAAGTAGTCATAAAATTATAGATTTAAGTAAATGAAACCAAATCACAGTGTCAAGCAATTTGCTTTCTCGAAAAGAAAACAAAATAGAAAAAAGTAAATCCTCTCTGTTCTGAATTAAAGGGTGTCACGACTCATCCCACTACGCATGGAAATAGGGCACGTGGCACGCCACCAAGGCTCATCCAAACATCCTCTAACGATACGCAGCGGAAAGAACTTTAAAACAACCCTGAGTATATTTAAAACTTTAGGAAACATTACCCTTTGAGTTGAAATTCCGTTGAAATCAGAGTTATAAAAAGTTTTGGCCAAGTGGAAACACATTCAAAAGAATCAGTTCTGAAAACAGAGGTTCAGTCGACTGTGCCTAGGGTCCAGTCGACTGAGCAGAAACCAAAATCTAAAATTCCTCAACAAGGGTCCAATCGACTGATCAAGTAGCCCAGTCGACTGCACTAGTTACTATTTGGATCAGAATCTACAGTGGTTCAGTCGACTGCTCACTCCCCAGTCGACTGTGTTATGCAGAACCAAAATTCATCAGTTTTCAAAAGGGGTCCAGTCGACTGAGTTATGGTACAGATGACTGGTTTTGCCATTAATAGAAGCAGTAGCCAAAACCCAACAGTGTTCAGTCGACTGATAAAAGGGTCCAGTCGACTGCTCCTCTTACTATTCACTTTCAGTGCCTCAAACACACGGGATCCAGTCGACTGCCACATGGTCCAGTCGACTGCTCCCCTGCTGGGCAGCCCTGTATTGAAAATACTAACCCAGGCTTCTCAAAAACCACAAACAATCAGAACCAGCACCAATTACAACATTTAAAACATAACTACAGACGTTCAATTACAAGATTACAATACTACAAAACTAATCCATGGTTCTATTACAACATATTACAATTTCCCAGTCCTTATACAAGTTTTAGGATTAAAACAAAAACATATACAAAATGTGGTTCCCCGGCGTTCCTCGGCGTCACTCGTCACGCTTCTTCTTGTCTTTCTTCTTACCTGCAATGGAGTACATCTCCACTGCTCAGCTATATGCTGAGTGCACAATTCTAAATGTATGCTTATATGACAGTTCATGTTTTAAGCATCCAGAACACATAGAAATAGTCTCTAGGGTGAGTGGTACAAATTCATCCGGTCGATGCCGTAGGAGGCCCACCTTTCCCACACATCTCGTACACTGGTTGGGCCTTCCTCCATACCAGGTACCGTGTACTGGTTGGGTCCACCTCCAATCCAGACACAACCACAATTCCAATTCCATTACAATCACAAATCAAATCACAATCCTCAAGGTTCGAGGAGCTTACCCCGGATGAATTTGCACCAAACTCCCCTTTGACCCAAGTAGACACATAACATGCTCACATAAATAGTTATACGTGCTTTTCACATTATTTCACGTGCATAATTAACGGGCCTAACTAATACATGAATTTCGCCCGGATCCAAAGATATCAAAGTTGATGTTCAAAACATGAAAATTCATATATTTTATAGATCTAGAATTCATACCTCATGCGATTCTCTTCAAACTTTGAAGGATAGTCTAGGGGCTAATTAATCGTCGGATTTCAAATTTAGGACGATTCCTACAAGTTTTACTGGGTTTTCCCCAAAAGTCTAAAATTAAGATTTTTACAAAAGTTGGCCAAACACGGCCTAAGTAGTATCAAAACGTAGGTCTTACCTCCACGAGTTCGAATATGAAATCTGGAGAAAATCTGACGGACGAAAGGTCGTCGATCGTCGTCGCAAAGCCCGTGGCAACAATCTCCCTTTCTCTCTCCTCTCTCAAGATATTTTGAAATGTTTGGATGAGAATGAATCTCATCCACCACTATTTATAGGCAAACTTTTCAGAAATCGCGTTTACCTCCCCACGAGTTCCTCAAACTTCTAATTAGCTCTCGAAACTTCGCACACGATCATTTTATGCCTTTACGAGTGAAAATTATAAGTTTCAAAAGTTTCCGACTAAGTTTCGTTTGGGTCCAAAAATAACGTCCGAAAACTATATTCTGTGGAATCTCTACACAACCTACCTTTTTAATTAACGTATCACTCACGTTCTCATCACAGTTCTCAAAATGATATACTAAAATATCCAAATACCAGAATTATACTACACAGGTATAATTACTATTCACAGAAATACCAGATAAAGTCAAATAACATTTAAATCATATAAATGTCATTTACTCATGCTCATGCAATGTGAACTACCATATTCCCGTGTCCTCACTGACACCTTACCGTTGACTCACAGTCAACCTCAACTCAAATTATTAATAACATTAATAATTTCAAAATCTCAAATGATGCATTTTCAAAATCAAAATTTCTGGAACGGGTGTGACAAGGGACACTTTTTAGAATTTAAATTGTTTAAGCAAACTTATTTTATTGTGTAACAAACTATTAACTTTTTATTGTTATCTTCCTTTTAAGTTTAAACATCATGTCATGTCAGAATGAGAAGTGTGAGCGTTTTTATATAATAGAGGATAAACTTGAAAAAGTCTAGTTAAAATAGTGGGAGTCTGGGAGATGTTTTCTTATTTAGTTGATTATGACAACCGTTGGTGTTCTTTTTCTTTTTTTCTTTGTTTTCGGCTAAGGATAATTGTAACTGAAAATAGAATTACTTGGTGAAGGCAAATTACAAGGGAGTGATTCAAATTCAATGAGCATGGAAAAATCTATTGGTTGGGGGGCGGAGGGGCGTATTCGTATATATCTATATACAAAACCCTTCTCACGAGGGAGTTCTCACTTTCTGTTTACAACTGTTAAATCAAGTTTTCATTAAGAGTATTGAAGTAATTTCACAAACTGAAAATTGGATTCAACGGCTATAAACAGAAGTCCTCACTTTAGCAAAATGAGGACTCCATGAGAATGTTCGATAGCGACTATAAACAGAAGTTCTCACTTTAATAAAGCAAGGACTCTCTCATGAGAATGATTCTATATAAGATACAACCCCTTTCTTATGAGGGAGTTCTCACTTTATTAAAGTTTCTGTTTACAGTTTTTTTTTTTTTTTTTTGACTGGTGTCATAGGTCCCCTGTGACCTGGGGTTAGTAGAGAAATACACATTCTTGGGTTAACAGTTAGTAACACACACACACACAAGCGGGCCGCGACAGCACAGGGGAAGCCAATGCCCTCATACGGCCTAAAGATTCGAACTCACAACTACCCAATTAGAAATATGGATCCTGGCCATCTCATCTAATGAATCCAGCTTTTTATATATGACTGTGTCCCTATCTTTCTTTCTTTTTTGGCAACTGTGGGTGACCGGGTCAGCTTGCTCGCACCTCGACTAATCCCACGAGGCCAGGGCGTCCAAGTGAATAACTTGTGGTCACCACCTTGAGATTCGAACTTGAAACCTCTGGGTATAACACCTAGAAGTCTTGTCATCCGACCACAAAAGAAGTGATGGTGATATGTTTCCAGAAAGAGTAATGCTACATGCACTCCCAAAAGTACAACCAAATGCACGACCCTACTTAAAAATGTTGGACCTCGTGTTGAAAATTTTGTACACAAAAAAGGGGGTGTGCATGGTGTGCAAACTTTTCAGCACGAAATCCAATATTTTTAAGCAGGGTTGTGCATTTGATTGTGCGTTTAGGAATACATCTAGCATTACTCTTCCCAAAAAAAAAAAAAAAAAAAAAAAAAAAAAAAAAAAACATGGTGACATCTGTGTTCCATTCATTAGAGTTGTCCACTTGTACTCATAAAAACCGTGTGATAATGGATAGAGTAGACAAAGATGACTCAGTCGGGTCAAAAAAACAACCCACATTAGAGTTCAAAACAAAGTTAAATTTTGCTGACCTTGCATTCTAAAAGCTTATCCCCAAATACAAATTCCCCGAAAAGCCCCTCCCACTTTGAAGTTTGAATGGACTAACTGGTTAGGTTTAACTAATTTTAAGAGAAAATTATGTCATACATACTAGTGGCTTTAATGGTACCATACACCATAGTAGTCTTAATCCCAAAATATTATAATTTGATTTCAAAATATTCTAAACTTTGAAAACCGCATGTTGCTTTTAAAACTAAAGTAGTTTTTAAAATGAGTAATGCTATGTT
This sequence comes from Hydrangea macrophylla, assembly GCA_033977485.1. NCBI lineage: Eukaryota > Viridiplantae > Streptophyta > Magnoliopsida > Cornales > Hydrangeaceae > Hydrangea > Hydrangea macrophylla. Next base: position 89,079,059 of record CM066996.1, on the reverse strand, counting down.
TATTAAATCCAAATCCCAAATCTTTATTCCAAATGATGTGTAACAAATCAAATCTAGTGGGCCCATTGATAACTGCAGGGTCACTTTAACATTCTTCGATCAAAATCAAATAGGCCAACTGCTACATCATTTGGGATGGGATTTGAGATTTGAATTTGGGAAGCATATCATTACTCTTTCAAAATTACTACATGTTGGGTCCTTGCAATATTTTGGGGCCATGTTACAATATTTTGACACTAAATTGAGATGTACGATACAAACAAAATAAATAGGATTCTCATAGAAGTTCCCAATTTGAAGAGGCCGCTAGAATTAAGGTTTGATAAACTGAAAACTAAATACTGAAAATTAAGTGCTGAATTTTATGTATTGAAAATTTTAAGCGATTGAATTTGTAGCACTGAAAACAGTTTTCAACTACTGAAATTGACTGCATTTTGTGATTATTTTTAGTAGAAAATATTCACTTTAAGTTTTTAGTGATTTTTTGGCTGCTTTTACAATTAAGTGGTACGTTATCAAATGCACTGGAAAAAAAAATACAAAAAGTTTTTATTTTTACCACTTAATTGGGTTATCAAACACACACTTAGTTTATTTGGAACCAAGAATCACTTGTCTAGGGATATTGAGAAATTTGATTTTGTTAGACAAAATCTTTTTCTTATCTTATTATTATTATTATTATTATTATTATTATAAATCTGTTCCAATTTAGAAACAACTAAAATCAAGAATCAATTTGTTGTATTTATTGAATTTCTTTTTAAAAAATAATCTATTTTCTTTTTACTGAATTTCTTTTTAAAAATAATATCTTACTCCAACAGCAAAATAAAAAATAATAATAATAAAAAAAACAAACGATATCCAAGCAGACCATGATACCACTTTTTTTTTTCATTTATGATAGCACTTGAATCCTGGTAACATTTTGTGTTGCTTAATTGTGCATGTATTTTTATTTTTATTTTGTACGTTTGTACTGGCTTTTTTTTTTAAATCTGCTATAAAAACAAATCCATTTTCCTTTTGATTATCACGAAGTTAGATATTCAATTATAATACTGCAAGATTTTGGATAGATCAACATCATTCCACTAAACATATAACAAAGTACTCATCGTTGTTATTATAGCAATTTTCATTTCAGATTAATCAGTTTAAAGGATAATCGGTCTTTTATTTTAGTTAAAATTACATGACTAGTGGTATAGGTTGACATAGTTCAAGTAGCAAAAAGCTTGACATGTATAAGTCCCCTCCAATACATAGGTTCGGGTTCGAACTTCATCCCCCTTCTCCATATCCCAAAAAAAAAAAAATTCTTATGACTAATGAAACTTAAAATTGGGACGCCAATAAATTTACCGCGGAACTTTCTTCTCTCTTTCTTTGGCTCGTGAAGGTCATGCTGTTATTATTATATTGTTCTTATTTGACACATGTGTAAGGGCATTAACGTCATTATGCATTATTTTTCCACCCTCAAAACTTATTTGTCAATTAATGAGCCATTTTTTTTAGTATAAATATATCTCTTATTTATACATCACAATTATACAAGTTCTAATCAAACAAAGAAGACAGAAGTGTACGTGATAAAGCTAGCTAGTAGAAAGAAAGAAGAGCAAGGCATATGGAAGGCTTAATCCCATTTCTCCTCCACAGCCTCAAGAAGGAGAGACCTTACAACACCCACCAGGGCCACCACTCCTTCTCTGAGGGCTCTAATAACCGGAGCTACCACATGTTGATGGGGTCGGACTCCTTCACTGGGTCATCTCACCGCCGAACTCGGTCGGATTTTCAACCCTCCACGGTTGATCAATTCATGCAACAGAGGTCTGGTTTGGAATTCGGAAATTCTCTTAGCTTCAACAACGGTTCTAAGTTCACAGATTCAACCACGAACGGCCCGAGGCAGATTGGTTCTAGTGGTAATACTTACCAAGTCTCAAAGGAGACTAATACCTTTATCCGAAGATAAAAGAACGATTCGAGGATATTTCGTATTGTTTTGAAATGTAATTGATCTACGTGCATAAGCTTGTAAATGTAAACAACACGTAGATTAGTCATGTCTTGAAAGAATTCAATCCAGATCTCAAATTAGAATTCAAATTTTTATTTTTATTTTTATTATTTTTTTATTATTTTTTACGATTTATTTATGATTTTATATCTTGTTCAATTCAAGATACATATTCTATTATTATTGTTGTTGTTGTTGTTGTTGTTGTTATTATTATTATTAATATTTTAATGATCAATAATGTACTGTATGAAGATTTTTTATTTGGGATTTATTAGCAGATTAAAATTCATATTAATTTGTTTGAAATATTTATATATACATTTAATTTTTTTTCAGTTTCATTTGTAAATGGTCAAGACTGAAAGCAGTGTGAAACCTTGAATGATTGTCAATTTGTCACCGTTGAAAAACAAGAGTGGAAGATGGTGACATTGGGCTTCTAGGCCACAACTTTTGCTTTTTGCAATTCAAAGTAGGAAAAATATGATTAGCCAAAAGTTGTCTGAGCTAGTTAGCTTTTTGTCAATTACAAATTAATTTCTACAATCAATAAGCATTTTTCTATAATCACTTACTGGCTTCAAATTTCGTTGTGAAAGGAGGCAAAACCAATTTGGCAAGTGGACCTTGTGGGGACGCTGAGCTTGCGACAACTAATTATTTTGACCCTCCAATTTGTTAATTGGAGTAATGATGAAATTATCAAAGTGCTTGACTTTTGGTACGTGGTGGGTAAAATTTGTGTACCACAACCAATACTTGGAAGGATTTATGGGGGCCAACTGCCAAACATTTGACTAATTGAAATACAGATCAAAGAAAGTTTGTAACAAAATTTGGTACATATATAAGGGATGTTTGGAATTGGAATTGGAATGGAAAGTTAGAGGAATTATGAGTAGATGTTTTAATGTAACTTGTTTTCGCTTCCCAAGTTTGAAATGAAATTGCTAAGAAAGCGAAAAAAGTTAGTACCCACACACACAAGGGTGGGCCAGCGCAACGGTAAAACAATGAGTTCACACATTTTTTTTACACACAGTTTTAAATGTATGTACTTTGAGTTGTATAAGTGGGGCTAAAAAAAATGTAAAAAATTTTAAAAACAACACAAAGTACAAGTATTTAAAACTGAGTGTAAAAAAAGTGTGTGATTCACTGTATGTGTCTAGTAGTGCTCATATTAACTCTCATGGGTGTCAGTGTATCACCAAAGCTTAACCAATTAATTCGCTTAGCCTAATACACACAGTTTACGGGTGATTCCTCGTATTTAAGGTTTTTTTTTTTTTTTTGGGGACTGTGTCTCAGACATTTAACCGTCTCTGTGACATTAACGGGGTTAGTATCCTAGATGTTAGTAACTCACACACACGCAAGGAGGGGCCATAGTCCACTTTAAAGCAATTGGCTCCCTTAATCATCTCCGGTTTAGAAAGACTCGAACCCGCAACAGTTGACAACCTTGTGTCGATTAGGAATTGAATCATGAGATTTCCCTTGTTACCCGTCACAGAATAAATCCATATTAATTAATATCTGGGAAATATTCAAGCCTTGTAGTTTATAACTTGGTATTAGTCTGTAAATTATAATGGTGAGTTTAATGATAATTTGAAAATGAACAACCTAGGATACAATATGATGTTCTTGCAAACAAAAATTGCAAATTTCTTGACGCATGCCATAGTGTGTCATTCCAAACAAACAATTACTGGGTGCCAAGGCTCATGCCTCACAAAGGAACTGTTTGTGGTTTTCAATTAGGAAAAGAACTGGACACACAATAACAGATCTCTTCGTGTTCTTTTTCTACTATTCTAAAATGCTATTAGTCCAGTTGCACAAATGTGCCTACTGGCACATATGGACACAAATATGGACGAATTATATGTGGCCCGGGGCGGTTGCCCCACTGGCCCCCCCCATTGGGCCGGCCATGCCTTTGGTTCATGCATGGATTCTAAGGGTGGATGTTGATTTTATCGTATGTACTACTAACTTGACTATTAATTGTAGCTTGTTTGGTTCACGGTTTATTGATTAAATAATGAGTCTCATTGGATTTAGAATTCACCCAAATTGAAAAATATGGTTGAATCTAAATTATCCTAGGTGGAGAGTGGTATTCTAAAATTTTACTGTGATCTGAATTTAATATTCTTATAATATCTAAATTAGCCATTATATTTGTAAAAGATATATTTTAGATTATGAAACAGTTTTGATGTGAAATTTTTTGAGTTCACCAGACTCAGTTTCAAGATACCTACTTAACAACGTTTCAATTTTAGTTGTATGCATATGTATATGCTAATTGATCATATTTAGGTTTGCCTTAACAATGTCTAATCAACTTTTTATTTTAAGCTATTATTTTCTTAATCATCCTCCAGTTTTTAGATGTGAAAATTTAAATTTTAGCTCATCATATTTGTTATATAGAATCCAAGGGTAAAAGATATATTTTAGGTTATGAAATAGTTGGGATGTGAAAATTTTTGAGTTCACCAGATTCTGTCACACCCGTCCTGGGAAAAATCATTGTTTTAAAACGCATAAATGAAATTTTGTGAATTATCAATTTTATTTGTTAATTGTGAATGAGGTTGACTGGAGGTCAAAGGTGAGATGTCAATTGAGGACATGGTAATAGGAAAATCGAGTAACATTAACATGAGTAAATCACATTTATATGGCTTAAATATTATTTGATGTTTTTGGTATATGTGAATAGTAAATTTACATATGTAGAATAATTACTGGTAGTTTTGATCTCGCGTTAGATCATTTTGAATATTGTGGCTAGAACGTGAGTGATGCGTTGCAAAAGATAGGTTGTGTAGAAATTCTACGGAATTTAGTTTCGAACGTAATTATGGACCCAAACGGAACCTAGACGAAAACTTTTGTAATTTATAGTTTTCACTCGTGAAGTAATAAATGGACGTGTGCGACGTTTCAGGGATTAATTAGTAGTTTTGAGAACTCATAGGGAGCTAAATGTAATTCCCGATAGTTGCGCATATAAATAGGAAACTCAAAATATCTAGGAGAGAAAGAGAGAAAGGGGATTTTGTTCCTTCGATCAACGACATACGACCACTGTTCGTCCGTCAGCTTTTCACGAGATTTCATATTCGGACTCTTCGATGCATGTAAGAGCTTCATTTTGATGCCTCTTAGGTCTCGTTTGGCTAATTATTTCCGAAAAGCTAATTCTAAGAATTTGAAAAAAAAAAACATGTAAATACTTGTAGGAATCTTTTAAGATCGGAGATCTAACGATTAATTGGGCTGCTAGTACTTCCCCTGGAGTTTTGGAGTTATAGCTTAATGTATGAATTCTTAACCTATGTAATATAGGGAATTTTGGATGATTTGGATATTGTGGATGAAATTATGATCCGGGAAAAATTCATGTGTTAAATTAGGCCCGTTAATTTTAGCAAGTACGTATAGAAAAGCAAGGTAATATGGCCATGTGAGTATGATAAGTGATTATATGGGTCAAAGGGGAGTTTGGTATAATTTTATGCCGGGGTATGCCTCTCAGTGTTTGAGAGTTATAGCAGTGACGACTACTTGCTTGGTTTTGGAACTGGCCCAGCCAGAGCAGATGGATGCAATGGTTGAGTGATCTTTGACTAGCCATTGGCATCGCGGTCTAAGATATAAAACTTGCCGATATACCGGATGAATGCGTATCTCTCTCCCCAGAGACTAAATTATGTGATTTAGATGTTTAAAATATGAATTGCCTCATATACATTTGTTTAGAATTGTGCACTTAGCATATAGCTGAGCAGTGGAGACTTACTCCATTGCAGGTGAGAAAAACAAGCGAGATGAGTGAGGTTGAGGAAATGCCGGCGAATCACACTTGTTATACTTTTGTTTCCAATCCCAGAACTTGTAATAAGGATTCAGAAAGTTTGTAATATATTGCAATAGAATCTTAATTGGGATGGATTGTAGTGTCGTGATCACTAGTAAACTGTTGTAATTATGGTTAGAAACGTGGAAATATAGTTGTGTTTATGTTGGAATTTGATTGGAGATTCATGGTGTGCGTTGCTGCAAATTGTGCAGATTTGAGGGAGATCAGTTGATTGGGTCGCCGACACAGTCAACTGGATCCCTGTTTAAACCTATTATCTCTTGAGCAATGCTAGGCACACATCTCAAACCACACCTCAAATCACACCCTTGCTTTAAATGCATGTACCCTGTGATGTGTAAATAGTGCACAGAAAAGTGTGAAAAATTCAAACAGCACAAAGTACATGCATTTAAAGCATGGGATGTGGTTTGGGATGTGGTTTGAAATGTGTGCCTAGCATTTTTGTTATCTCTTTAGTTTTCAAAGGCTTCAGTCGACTGGAAGATTGGAACCAGTCGACTGGTTTCTGCACGAAAACATGACGTTCTGCTTGAATGGGTTCAGTCGACCGAACAAGTCTCAGACGATTGAGAAATTGATGCCCCAGTTGACTGAGTCCTCGACACAGTCGACTGGATAGGGCGATTGAATTTTCACAGTTCTCCGCATTTGATTTCCAGTCAAATGGATCCCCGCCATAGTTGGACCGCTGTTTTCAAAATGGTTTAGTTTTGAAAGTGTTTCAATTGGGCAAAATTTTTTATTACTCTGATTTTTTTTAATGAATTTTACTTATATTTTCCGCTGCTATTTACTTTAATGGAACTGGATAAGTCTTGGTGGCGTGCCATGTGTCCTATTTCCGTGCGTAGCGGGATGGGTCGTGACAATTAATTCAGTTTCAAGATACCCACTACTCCATTTGGACCAATTTGTGACGGACTTTTCCTGTTAGTATAAATATTAGTAACGGTTTTTTCATTATAAATTGCCCGCGAAATATTACTAACGGATTTAGTAACGATTAACTGTTACTAAGTTTTTAATTTTAACGGTTAAAACCGTTACTAAATATAGATGTAACTCCTTTCAACTTTAGTCATCTACGTCTGCAAATGCTAATTATCATATTTAGGTTTGCCTTGATAATGTCTAATCAACTTTTTATTTTGAGTCATAATTTTTTTAATCAACCTCCATTTTTTAGATGTGACAATTTAAATTTTAGCTCATCATATTTGTTATATAGAATCCATTTTTTTTTTCAAATTTAGGGGAGGTTAAACTACAATTGGGCTAAAATATCACATGTACTAACAAAATTTACCAGGTTTATAGGGGGGCGGGGGCTGAAGCCCAGGGGAGCTTTCTCATGGCCCCACCCTTGAATCGAACACTTGATTTTAAAAGGATAATGCTATGTGCACATTTTATGTGCACCAATCATTACTCTTCCTCGTAATAAGAATCCAGTTAAAATAGTGCGAAAATCAAACGGAAACCGCAAAGGAAAAGAAAGAAATTAAAAGCAGTGACCAATTTAGAAAACAATGATAAAAAAGTGAAAAATGACTTACCACTATCTGATACGTACCTCTAATTTCCTTCCAAATATTGACATTAAAGCGAAATACTCACCAAAACAATTTTGGAAGTTACCTGAAAACAACTTATCAAATTTGGTTAATTGAAGAGATACTCGGGTGATTAATATAGACAAAGTTTTATTACATTAATTATATATGCTGTATAAAATATATTCATATCTATATATATATATATATACACACACATGCATGAAACTTTCATTCAAGCATTGGACTGCCTTACTTTCTTTCCTATAGTACCTCCATTGCATCGTAGTCTCCAGGTACTCTCTCTCTATATAGATAGATATAGGTATCCATATATGTATTTATGTGGAGTTCATGGGCTGTTTCAAATGGATTTTCAGGGTTTGAAAGAGTGAAACTTAAAATGAAGGTTGGAAGCATAAACAAAGTGGTTCTACTACTTGTGTGTTCTCTTATTTTGTCAGGTTTGTCTTCTATGTTTTTTAGGAAAAAATATTCATTACAGTAGTTACATAATCCTACATGATATCACAAGTCAATAAAGGGTTTGTATAAATCTATGTGACCTCCCTATTTTCAACGTAATCATTCTCCAACTCAACAAAAAATTATTATAACTAAGCAAAAATTTGAAATTTGTGAGAGGGGCCGGATAAAATCCTACATGGTATAACAGTTATATCTAATATTTGCTCATTTTTTTAGGATGTTTCGTTTGTAAGATAGAGAATGTTTGGCCACTCCATGAGAAGTTGCCTTACCACGTTTTGTTTATGACTAATCAAACTAAGTACCCGTTTGGACAAATTGTTTGATGTTATTGAAAAAGTTTAGTCTGTTTGATAACTAACTTTTTACGGTCTTAATTTTCAACATATCAATGAGTGTTTCTCTACTCTTTTATTTCTGACATAGTATTAAAGCATTAAGCTCCTGCCTCCTGGTAATCTCCTTACTGCATTCCGCTTCGCCGGGGTTGACGGTCTTGTCGCCCTCCAAACCTCTGTCTAGTAAATACAATCTTAGCACGGCCTTTATGGCACTTTACACCCTCATGGCACTCTATGCCCTCGTGGCACTTTTAGCCCTAAGCGCCTCTTGGTCCTTGCGGCACTATTGCCCCTCAGTGCCACTAATATTGGCTTTACGGCATTCTACGCCATTGCGGCACTTTTGGCCCCTCGTTGCACTCTACGCCCTTGTAGCACTCTCAACCCTAGCTCGTGGCACTCTACGTCCTCGATGCGCTCTCAGCACTCGTGTTTCTCGGCCCTTACCCTAAAAGACTCTATTGGTAGCAAGCTTTAGTTGATATCCCCGCTCTAGCTTGAAGGGGAGTGTTGAAAAATATTTCATAATTTTCTCATGATAATTTTGTGGGTCATGAAAGATATGAAATATTTTGGAGTAAATTCCTGATTAAATATTATTATGGTTTTTATTTCCTGTTGATTCTATCTTGACCCTATGTATAGGGGTGTAATTCATGTCATATTAACATATCAATGAATATTTCTCTCCACTTTTATTTTGAACAATAAAGTTGAAAAATTCTTTAATTCCCACTGCTATATCAAACACTAAACACCTTTTTTGAGAATCTCTTTTAAAAAATCTCTTAAATGAATAATCTTACAAAATCTTTGTTTTCGATTAATGGTGTTATGCAATTTGTATGAAATAAAATTGACACAATTCTAACCTTAACCCTCAAAATGAACATGTTCAATACATATACATTGTATGGAAGTAGCAGTGACTTTCCGAAAATAATAGTCATTATTTCCCTTCAAAGAGAAACTCGTATTATAAAACATAGGGTAATGTTATCTAACCATAAGATTCACATGAGAATGCGGGTTTTAACCGTTGGATGAGTATCTAACCATAAGATTCTCTCCAGATTCATGGGAATCTCCAGATTCACAATAGCATTGCCCTAAAACATATAAGAAGACTGACAGAGTTATTACATTATTAATGGGCACAACCATCCAAACAAGTTGCCTTCCTCTCTCACTCTTCTAAGATTGGAAATAAATATCAAATATATATATATATATATATATGCATTACATAGATAATATAGTTATGTGTGTGTGTGTGTATGTATAATATTTGGTGAGTAACATTTGCACATACAATGCAGGGGTTTGTGTGTATGGATTATCATATGATTATGACTTCTCAATTGAGGTAAGCATTCTTCCAACAGTTTGTTATTCAAATTGTGCATATGCTTTATACAAATACATAAAAATACACACACACATGTACACATGTTTTTTTTTTCCCTTTCTTTTTCTTAATTTTTTGTTTAAACTCAAATTATTTTTTCTAATCTTTTTCTTCAGTGTTTGGAGAGCCCTAAGAAACCTCAGTATGGAGGTGGTATAGTAAGGAATCCAGAACTAAATTTGGGCATGAAAGGTTGGACCACATTTGGAAATTCCAAAATAGAGCAAAGAACATCAATAGGAGGAAATAATTTCATTGTTGCACATAGTCGAGACCAACCTCATGATAGTTTCTCTCAGAAATTTTTCATGGAGAAATCAAAGCTCTACACATTATCTGGTAAATTTAGTTATTTTCATTTCATTAATTATCATTATTATTATTTGACTACACATAAAACTATTTAGGGTCCGTTTGAAATTACTTTCCAGATGCGCTTTTGAGGCTAAACATGCTTTTAGAATATAAAAAAAACACGCATATAAACATGTTTGAAAAACTTTTGGAAAGTACTTTAGAACTCCAGAAGCATCTCATAGGTTCTTCAGTCAGTACGTGCTAAAAACCAAATTGGAATTTCGTGATTTTTTTTTTCCTGAATTCTCATCATGTTCTTGTGATTAAGACTTCTGTTTCAGCGGTTTAAACTCAAAAGTCACAGCCAAGTCAAATGGATCTATAATAGTAGGGTATATTAATATGGGACTACACTAACTCTGTTTGTGTTGAATTTTTTAATCGAAGCTTGGTTACAAGTGAGCCATGGAAGTGCTAGAGTAGTGGCCACATTCAAAACACCCAATGGGTTCGAACATGCGGGTTGGGTCAATGCTAAATCTGGGTGCTGGTCCATGCTCAAGGGTGGACTCACCGTGAATGCCTCTGGCCCAGCTGAGCTCTATTTTGAGGTAACATTTTTCAATCGTAAAAGGGATAATTACATTTCAATCAATCTTAAAATTCCTATCATTAATAATTAGGTCTTTATTTCTAAATTACCCTAGAACAATTATTTACTTCAACTTCAAATTTTCATTTCTTTTTAATCTACTTTCTTAGCAACCAGACAAAGCATTGGGCCTTGTCTTCTATTTTTTCTTTATTATTATTATTTTTATTATTACTATTTTGATTGGTTTTAACTTGTCCAATTATGTCCCAGAGCAATAATACAGGAGTTGAAATATGGGCAGACAGCATCTCATTGCAACCTTTCACTGAAGATGAGTGGACATCTCATCAAGACCAAAGCATTGAGAAGGTAAAAGTTTTTGTTTGTTTGTTTGTTTTTTTTTTTTTTAAATGTTAAATAATTGTCTATACTTTTGTTAAGAGATGGGAGTTTCAAACAAAAAGCCTTATCCTACAAACCAAATTGACCCAAAAGCTTAAAGTTAATTCAGCGAGTCTTGAATTAACCTAACGCATAATAATCATACTTTGTCATACTATTAACCGAAAGTGGAACAAATACTCTTAAACACGACCTACATATATAATCCTGATTTAGAAATTGAGGATCATGATCAAAAGTTTTTTTTTTTTTTTTGTTCAATATCATGATCAAAAGTTAAACCGTATTAACTTTAATATAAACAATTTTTTTTCAATTAAAATATGCACTTTATTTTCTGTATAGGACTTCAATTTTTTCAAAACATAAAATAAAAATAGTAGTTTGAAATCTTGCCCTTGTCAAATTTCACTAGGTTGACAAGGTCTAAGATTTCAAATTATTTTTAATTGTCTTTGGTCCTAGATAAAGATTTTGTTCACCCCTAAGATGAGGGTCGCCGAATTTTGCAGGTGAGAAAGAGCAAGGTGAAAATCAAAGCAGTAGATGCAAAAGGGAATCCCCTGCCAAACGCAACTCTCTCAATTCAACAAAAGAGATTATCATTCCGGTTTGGCACTGCTATCAACAATAACATCTTAAGCTTCCCAGCCTACCACTACTGGTTTACCTCAAAGCCCTTCACAGTAACAACGTTCGAGAACGAAATGAAGTGGTACAGCACAGAATCGACCAGGGGCGAAGAGGACTACTCAGTCGCAGACGCGATGTTTAGATTCGCCCAAAAGCACGGAATTGTGGTTCGTGGACATAATATCTTATGGGACGATTTTAAATATCAACCCGATTGGGTCAAATCCCTCTCTACTAATGACCTTTGGTCGGCAGTTAATAAAAGAATTAACTCCATTGTGACAAGGTAAGTAGAATGTAATTTCGCAAGTTATTTTTCTGTAAATACATGTTATATATATATTATAAAATAACAAATTAATTTGGAAGAAGGAAAAAAAAATCTTAGAGTTTGAATAGTAAATGTATTAATGTGGTACTAGTGAATGTGAGAAAACCAAGTCCTTTGTGGTCGAGTGGTAAGCTTTTTGGGTGTACTACCCAAGAGGTTTAGTGTTCGAGTCATGGGGAGCGTAGTCACTGGAGTATTCACCCGGCGCCTCCAGACCTCGAGGGATTAGTTGAGGTGCGCGCACACTGGCCCAGACACCCCGATTACCAAAAAAAAAATGTGAGAAAAAGAAAAAACTTAAAGTTTAAATAGCAAATGTACGAAGATGGGACATGCTAATATTTATTTAAGAAAAAAAAAATGAAAGAAAGTTATGATGATGACATTTGACATTCAATGAGTACTGTTTTATAGGAGTAGTATTTATATATATCTATATATTATAACATAAAGATTGTAGCATAGCATCATATACCTTTCAGTAATTAATAAAAATATTTTTAGCGATAAAAAAAAACCTTTAGCGACAAATTTTTTTAAAATATTTCGTCGCTAAAGGTTAAAAAAAATTGTCTCTAAAGGTGAAGTCACTAAAAGAGTTTTTTTCGTCGCTAAAAAAACGTCGTGTTGTAAGTTAACATTCCCCATATATATATATATATATGATTCAATACACTTTTATACTTTCTTTTGAGTTTTTTTGTTTCTATTTCTTATTAAAGGTTTGGTCTATGTACTATGATTTATATCACTTAAAGGTCAACGTACAACATTATTTAGGGTGATTTAAGGCTCTCGTGTTATACTCTGTTAACAATTATTCCTAGTTGAAATCGATTAAAAATTTGAAAATATTTTTACTCACTTAAAATATAGTTTATCAATGCTCATCTAAGCATCTCATTGGCCAATACAATACATTGATCAATATTCACTCAAGCATCCCATGGGCCAATGCAGTGGGACCCAAGATTAAACATCTCACTGCATTGATCAATAAGATGCTTGAATGAGTATTAGTGAACAATTTTTTTGGTGAACAAAAATGCTCTCCAAAAATTCTGCCTTCAAGTAACAAAAGAGGGCAATAAATTATGAAATTTTGAGACAAATAGTGGCTAAAAACAGTACATAAATTTGACCCATCTGGTTATTATTTTCGATTGCAGTCGGGTGTTACCCTATTTTTTTTCACGATAAATAAAATTTTTTTTTTTTTTTTCAATTCAGTGCCTAATTAAAATTAATTAAAAAAAAAATTACTAATTCATACTTCCACGAGCAAAACAGGTATAGAGGACAAGTCATAGCATGGGACGTGATCAATGAAAATTTACATCATTCATTTTTTGAGGACAAGTTTGGAAGAAATGCTTCAAGTATTTTCTTCCAGAAAGTTCACCAAATTGATGGTAGGGCAACTTTGTTTCTGAATGAGTATAACACAATTGAGGATCCTAATGATGGATTGTCATCACCATCTGCTTACCTTGAAAAGATTGGAGAAATTAAACGGGCTGGTGTGTATTATCCTGGAATTGGGCTTGAGTCCCATTTTCATACCCCAAATATTCCTTATATTAGAGCCTCCATTGATAGGCTTGGTGCTACTGGATTACCTGTTTGGATTACAGAGTTGGATGTTAGTAGCGGTCCCAATCAGGTGCTCTCTCTCTCTCTCTCTCTCTCTCTCTCTCTCTCTCTCTACAGGCACCGAACTTGGAAGTTAGTAGGGGTGGCCGAGTTTACAAAGGTTCCCATGGCAATTATTTGTGGTTCTATTTTTCATATTTTCGTACTGATGATATACACTAATGCTATTAAATCTCTCTCACACACACACACACAATATACATAAATATAATTATGTCAAATACAATAAAATTATATAAACATATAATTTTTAGAATTTTGTTGGAGCCTAAGCGCGCTTTTTGTAAACTTGTAGTAAAAAAAAGTTGTATATCAATTGACTGCTTCACCTGAAAGGATTAAAGGGAATAAGGGAAATGACTATACCCAGGCCCAAGTGTATTATGCAATCCGTACAAGTAAGGAAATTTAGAAATATTTTAAAAGACAAATCGCCTCATTCTTATAGACAAATTTGTTGAATTTATATCAACTGGACTCATGCATGAGCAGGAGGGTATTTTTGTCTTTTAATACTACTTTGTATTTTGGAAGGATAATTCTACCATTTAAAAAAAAAAAATCTTGATTGTTGACATAATCCATTTGTTTTATCAATTAAAGATAGTATATGAGTAACGAAATTAATTGATACTCATCAATTATAGACCTCAATAGATGTCAATGATATTTTGTCAAACTTATGAAACTAAATTAGTATAAAGTGAGGTTAATGATTGAAGATTTCATCTTTGACCGCTACATGAAGGATACATTTTCAGACACTTTATTACATTACATTGGAAACTTTTTGTAATGTTAATTCAAGATGTTATTTGTCCACATATGTGTCATGGAATCAAACTTGTACACGTGAACTATTCGCCCGTAAAAAAAATGTAACTAAGTATATTCCTTGCATGTTAATGCATATGTAACAAATGTAACATGAATGTTCTAACTTCTAAGTGTATATTTTTGGGACATTATGTGAAAGAACAGGCATGGTATTTAGAGCAAGTATTGAGAGAGGTACGTGCACACCAATCAGTTAAGGGAATTGTACTATGGGCAGCATGGAATCCACAGGGCTGCTTTACAATGTGTTTGACAGACAACAATTTCAGCAACTTGCCAACTGGCAATGTGGTAGACAAGATCATCGGAGAGTGGAGTCCCCAGAGCATCTATGCCACCACTGACGGCGAAGGTCACTTTGAGACTTCACTCTTCCATGGAGAATATGAAGTCAAGGTCACTGATCACCCAACTAATCAGATAGATTCCTCTGTGGCTCAGAGCTTCAAGATTGAATCAACGGACGACACGTTGCATGTCAATGTGTCTGCATGAGTTTCATTTGCAATAAAGAATTTTAATTTAGCACAGAAAACAACCTTTCGATAATTAATACATTATTGTCTCTTGTATTTTCCTTGTCAATCTTACTACACAATTTAATAAAACAGCCCTATAGTTGTCTTCTATGAAGCACCGACACTTCAAAAATTGTAACGTACCAGTGTCGGACACGTATCGGACGCGACACTTTGCCCGACACTTGCCCGACACGTGTCGGACACTTTAAAACTGTGTCCTACTTTGCATAATTTCATTTTGGCACCCCGACACGCGGTGGACACTTTATAGACACGTGTGGACACGCACGAGACACGTCTAACTTGATTTTCAGTTTTTTTTAATGTTTAATAATATAAAACTTAAAAAGCCCTTTTGTAATGAGACACGTCTGAATTGTAATGTACATGTGTGGACACGCACGAGACACGTCTGACTTGTGGCATTTGCTTGCTTTAATTTTCCTTTGTTAATTGGTATAAAGTGATCCTGTGAAAGCTACTAATTATTACATTTTTTTTACATTGGGTCATTAGATAATTGATAAAATTTCAGGAACACTTTATTTATTTATTTGTTAAAAAATATTATAGTCCCAAGATAGTAGTGGATTGCTACATAATTTGTATTTTCCCCAAGTTGAAGCCTTGATCCAACTCTGCCTTGACCCAAGTTGAAGCCTTTTTTTGGGGCAGAAAATTTGTGTAAATGAGTACTTTTTTACGGAATATATAATTTTAATGTGTTTTTGTATAAATTCTTTTTGATAACGTATTTTTATTTATAATTATAATACATAAGAATTAGCATAACATTAAAATTAAAAAATATATAATTAAAAAAATAAACGTATCCCCGACGTGTCGTGTCTTCATTTTTTAGAATTTGTCGTGTCGGCGTGGCGGTATCGTATCGTGTCGTGTCCGTGTCGAAGTGTCCGTGTCCGTGCTTCATAGGTTGTCTTACATTTTTTGGGTGATTTTATTGTAGTGTTAAAGTGAACTCAACGATTCTTTAAAGGGAAAATTAAAAATCAGACAATTATTTATTGACAATTTAAAAGTTAGTCATTTATTTTTTGAAAAATAAAAGGAAATCTATTTAAAAGTGTAGAAATTAAAAATTAATCAACTACTTTCCTAAAGTGTCTAAACTACCTCTCTCTCTCTCTCTCTCTCTCTCTCTCTCTCTCCCTTTGGTCTCTTCTCACTCCTCACATAGCCACCAACACCACCACCACCTGCCGCCACCACTTGTCGCCGCCACCGCCACCACCACCTGTCACTGCCACCCAGGCCCGGCCCTGAGGCCAAGCAGCCCAAGCAATGGCTTGAGGCCTCCAATTTCTAAGGGCCCAAATTAAAATTAACTCTCACTTTTATGTATAAGCCCATGTATGTATAAAAAATAAAAAAATAAAAAAAAAAAGGCCCCATAAAATTTTGACCCATTAAGACTTAAAAAGCCTAATCAACATTCTAAAAAAAATAAAAAAAAACAAAGCCCAATCAGGACTAACTTGCAAAAGACCTTAAAACTAATTTCCCCCAAACATATCCTAGCACATAGGATAACTCTAAATCTCTCTTGCCCCTCCTTCACGCACATACTTTTCTCTTTTGGGTTTAATACATTAAACCCCCTGTGATTAGACACATTTTTACTTTATCCCCTGTGATTTAAAAGTAGACAGTTAACCCCCTTGTGGTTTTGGACTAAAGTGAAACTGTCACAAAACTAATGAAAATTCTAAAATTGGCCAAAAATATTAACACTTAATTTCCTTTCTGAGTTTAATTTTAGAGTTAACCCCCTATTTGGGGATAATGCAGCTTTACTTTCTCTAAACTTTCAATTTCTAAAAAAAACTCACAAATCAAACTATAACATATAAATATACTTGCAAATATATGTAAAAAAAACTTTTAAAAAACAAAACAAAAAAAATTCTTCAGGGGCGTTGCCCCCGAACCCCCGTTGGTTGTTAGGGCCCCGTCTTTCAATCTCGCTTTGGGCCCCCAAAATGTCAGGACCGGCCCTGCTGCCACCACCACCACCACCACTACCAAACCTAACCCAAACCCCACCACCACCACCACCACCAAACCCCAACCTCTCTCTCTTTGATTTCCTCTCACTCCTCACATGGCCACCAACTCCACCACCACCTGCCGCCGCCGCCACCACCACCACCACCACCACCACCAAACTCCAACCTCTCTCTTCCCTCTCTTTGATCTTCTTTCTCTTTTTCTCTTTCTTTCTGTCTCTCTCTCTCTCTCTCTCTCTCTCTCTCTCTCTCTCTCTAGTAGGAAGAAAAAGCCATAGACGGCCACCACTGTCACACCCCGATTTTTTTGGACAACCAAATATTTAATCCAGAGCATGTATCCAGACTAATATTCAATTTCCAAAACACCGAGAGTGACACCCTCACATAGGCTAATAAATAATTATTGAAAATAGTATTTTATACTCATTAAATAAGGACATGTAATCATGTACTAATATAAAAACTCTGTATAATTAAACTTCTATTCCCAATCCTCCATTTCATTATAAAAGAAATAACATTTCATTACCAATATAATACCATTTTAATTTACAAAAGGATTACAAAGTTTATTAAATAAAATTTACTTACAAAGTTCAGAAAAAAAAAAAAAAAAAGAAATAAAGTCTATACATCCGATGGTCAGAGCAACTACAACGTTACAATGCCCAAAGACTCCACAGCCAAGCACAACGGTCACATCATCGAAAGCAATATCCTGCACATGACATCCAACTACGTTTCAAACAGAAACGCACCCGAATGCATAACACACTCGGGTCAGTCACATGACTGGTATGAGTTAAACAAAAATAATAAAATTTGAGGGCTCCAACCTGAACCCGTCGACTACAAACCACATTACAACACTATTGGGCCAAGACAAGTAGTTCCACACACATATTTGGACAAAAGAGTAGTTTTCAGTTATGTGGTGGCAAGTAGTTTCTTGCCCAAAATCCAAAGTTACTACGAGTTTTATACTTACCTCGGATATCTATGGTGAGCCAGCCCTGCATAAAAGTTAGTGGGCCCACCATCCTGTAAATCGAATGATCACAAACCAAGCGAATAATTCCATACATAAGCCGTTCACATTTTAACTTAAACGTCGCGTTCATTATTTCACGCTTATCAGTCTTAAGAAATAATCCATTTTCATTATTTATTAGCATTAAATTCATCTTTGTGTTCCCTAGGTTCACCCCTTGGCCAACCTCCATGGTACAGTCCACACATATATCCCATGTGTGCCTGGACATATTACCAACACCCACTCCGGTGCTAGTTTGGTTGGGGTATCAACCAAACCAGGTATACACAACAGACGGCTGGTCAATATGCCTAGACGTCTATACAATATAAGCCGAGCATAAGGCTTAGGCCAGCTTGATCACGAAGCCACTGGCAAAAAGTACACTCAACAAGTCTTAAGCCAGCTTGATCACTAAGCCACTGGTAAAAGAGTGCGAGCTACCAAAAACAATAACACAACAACGGGAGCGGTGAACACTAAAGAACTATGTTGCAATTATCACTTATCGTTCGTATTATCCCAATAATTGTGAATTTCATGTTTATCACATAGTTCCGTCTTATCATCCAATCACATCTCTAACTTTTAGATGCATTCTCATTTCTTACAATAAAGGTTTTATCAATTAACCCATAACAATCTTCCTTAAAAAATTTTCAATCAAATTACAAGATCCCCAATATACTATTCAACGTATCTAATTTACTCATTTTTATCAAAATGACCACACAATAAAGTCAGTTATTTCAGGTACAATAACCTCAACCCAACATTCAATATCAGACTACATGAAATCCATAATAAAAATTCAAATTCTCATATCGTAAAGTATTATAACAATCGTTCCACAATATTTTCATCGGACTCAACATTAATGACTATCACCCATTTTTTTTTATAGCTCAACATTATATGAGAATTCATGTATCTCTAAGTAATTTTCGTTAAGTCATACAAACGAATAAAAAAAACACAACGAATCATATTTCTTTAATTTCGTACATTTTAACATACTAAAAATGGCTACTAAAATCTTCAATTTCTGCCCAAACGGTGCAGAATCAGGAAAAATTCCATTAGACAAAAAGTATGCAGAATTGCGTTTTACATAAGACATGCGAACAGAATATTCAAATTCAAAGTCACGATTTTACAATAATTTTCTAAAGTTTCTGCAACTGTGTTAATTTAAAAAAAAAAACGAATTTCACACATATTTCTTAATTACTATGAATATTTCACATATGATTTTATCAAACTCACTATTCACCTAACCTTTTCGAATACCCTAAAGTCAAAATCACAAAGTCACACGAAGGGGAAAGAAAATATCTAGATTACTTCAACAACAACAACGTATATCCATTACTAAGATTTAACCCTAACAATTAAATTAAACATGTACTACTTTAATTTACTCCCGTATACATGCATATATACATACGTGTATATATATATATGCTCGCATACACAAAATTTAACTCACCTCGTTGATCAAAAATCGACCACCACAAATGCTCCGCGATTCCCCACATGACCACGAACCCGGGACCCTTCTCCTCCCTTTTCTTCTTCTTCTTTTTCTTCTCTCTCTCTCTCTCTCTCTCTCTCTCTCTCTCTCTCACACACACACACACACACACACACTCAAACGCTTGTTCTCTCTTCTTCTCTCTTTTCTTCTCTTCCCTTTTTGTTTTAATATGGGCTCTAGGGCTTTTAATATAAGTATATATGTACACTACACACATAACACATGTCAATAAAACACACACAAATATATAAATCCCGTTTTTTGTCTAAGGGCCTCACAAAAAGGCTTTATATGGGCCCGAAAATGCATTCTAAAGTGACAAATGATTAGCCCAATGGATACCCATGACCCCGGGCACTAAATTTCTATGTTAAGCACACTACTGAACATACTAATGACCCGTACACACTACTTCAACATTTTTTTTATTAGGTGTCACTAAGATAAATACACATAGTTAATGTCTAATACTTGAAAATAATAATTTAAAAATGACTAAAAACACTCAGAAAATCAGGGTTGTTACAACCACCACCAAACCCCAACCTCTCTCTCTCTTTGATTTCCTCTCACTCCTTACATGGCCACCAACTCCACCACCACCTGCCGCCGCCGCCGCCGCCACCACCACCACTACCACCACCAAACTCCAACCTCTCTCTTCCCTCTCTTTGATCTTCTCTCTCTTTTTCTCTTTCTTTATCTCTCTCTCTCTCTGTCACGCCCCGGAGCAGCATAAATAGAGAAAAATAAATTTCCTTTATGGGTCCATAGGGAATGACGGGTGAATAACCGCATTGTCATCTAATCAAACCAACAAACACCACGATAGGGAGGAATGCTATTCATAGAACATAACTTATTAACATAATCAGAGGCTACAGCGGAAACTATAAAAGGTTTGGAAGCAACAGATGCCCAAGTACCAATTATAAAAGTCTACTAAAACTATTACAACAGCTGGCTTATAGTCTCAGGACTATACCAACAACAACAGATATACAAACTAACTATATAAAGCAGCACATCTTCGTCTTCCAGCCTTCAGCTCCAAGTCTGGCAGAACTATCAGTCTTCAGTCCTCAAGACCTACAAATCCCTAGACATTGGAATGTCCAGGGCATAAACGCCATCAGCTTTGAATACAAAGCTGAGTGAGTACATTAAACAACACTCCTCACCGCTATTGTTCAGCATCTTAAAATGCGGTTAATCTCTTATCAATGACGTCACTCACGGACATAGCAGAGGTCTCATTAAACTATGCATGAATTCATCGATAACAGGAATCATATTAAATGAACTCAATAATAAAGATCATGGTATACATATCTCATCACTTATTCACCAAATCCATGCATGTAACCATGCAACCACCCATGCATCTACCTTTACGTCGGGACGCTGAATCCACGACTGAACCTTTATCTCATCATATCCGTACTCATATTCATATCTTTATCCATCTCTGTATCCATACGTCAATCCCATTATTACAAATCTGTGTTCATTCGTCGATACCAAAATCTCATATCCGTATCCATACGTCGATACAATAATGCCAATCGGAATCACCCGACTAGGCAGTAGGTCCTACAATCCCTTGATAGGGTTACCGGTCGTCTACACGGTACCACCTATCTGTAAACGATAGAACGGCACATCGGACGTCTTCAACGATGCGTATACCCTCACTGGTCGTCTACACAGCTGAGAATACATTAGAGCACTAGCCGGACGTCTTCAACGGTACACTGGACGTCTTCAACAGTGCATACGCATCACTGGACGTCTTCAACAGTGAGAGGCGCACTAGGAACTCTAACCATCCCACGTCCACCCGACTCGTCAGCCGTTGATCCTACGGATCCAAAGTACCAATATCTCATTATTCCACATTGAAGCACATATCCCATTTCTCATCATATTCTCTTGTCTCTTTATAACACCATCCCATGCATGCTGACACATGTTGTGAAATGCTCATCTACTAAGTACAGGAAATACCACATGCTCTGTATTCAACATATCTACTCATTTCTGATTATTAACATGCTGTCGTGTTCCATTCTACTATTCAGTTCAGCAATATTATCATGTAACAGTTAAACAGTTCATCTCATAACAGTGTTGCACTATCTCTTAAATTAACAATATCGCATAATAAAAGCATGGATCAACATTTAATCAACTAAACTGTTCATATTATAATCAACAGGAATTAATCATGTTCTGAAAGCTTCGATCGATTGAAGTCAAACTAAGTTCGATTGATCGAAGTCATTTCGATCGCTCGAGGAAAAGTCGTTTCGATCGATCGAAGTTCCTTCGATCGATTGAGGAAGCGGTAAGTTCGATCGATCGAGAATAGTTCGATCGCTCGAACATCATCTTCTATCCAGAAACTGGGCAGCGACGAACAAAGATCTCGGGGTCACAATATACACATTCTAAACAGCATATAAACATACTAAAGTCATCCCTTGAGTGAGTTAATGAACTCACCTCTCTCCGGTGGTCCGGTGGCGGCGTTCGAAGCTCCGTGGTGGCGGCTATGGTGAGCTCGTTCTCTCTCTCCTTCTTCTCTTTCTCTCCTCTTCTCCTCTCTGTCTCTATTCTCCTCTTCTTCTGCTCCTCTTCTTGTTCTCTTCTTCTTCTTCTCCTTCTTCTCTTTCTGCCCAAGCACATATATATATATATATATATATCACACACACACATACGGTTACATATATATATATATATGGAACACACATACACACACAAGCTCTCTCTCTAACTCTAAACTGCCAAACACCACACACACACAAAACACACGTATATATATAAGGAGGCAAGAGGGCAGGTGGCAGAATGCGTAAACTGGAATTACAACGTTCGATCGATCGAAGTGAGTTCGATCGATTGAGACCAGGTCGGTTAAGGTTCGATCGATTGAAAGAAGTTCAATCGCTCGGGAAAGGGTACACATCACAGAATCAGGTCGGCAGAGATTCGATCGCTCGAAGTATGTTCGATCGATTGAGAAAGCACAATGTTCGATCGATCGAAGTGAGTTCGATCGATTGAGAAAGATTCTTCTCCAAGGTTTCACACAAGCATACAGGGTCTTATTTATATAACCATGCATCCGAAAATACAGGGTATTACATTATCCACCACTCATCAAAAGATTTCGTCCTCGAAATCTGAAGCAGTAGCCCCTAAAATAAAAGAAAACCATCTCGGAAGACATACTCTAAAATGCTCAAGTTCTCGTTTTACATAAACGATCACATCAGCGGCCAAAGGTTTAAGTTCTAAACACGCGATGCAAAGTTATCAACGATCTATAAGTGCTAGGGTAACAACTATCAATCCTCGGGTTAGCTATATGAAAATTCGTATGTCGAATTTCGAGAAAATGTTCTAGGTAGCAAAATCTAATCCTTCTACAAGACTAAAATAGCTCGTCTCCAAACACACAAGATACATTCCTCAAGTCAAACTCTACGGTGTGAGGGTTCTATCGATCAAATGTTCTAATCTCGTCTAAGTCTTAGCAAAACGTTGCTGTTTACTCTCGTCTCTGAAGATGCTTCATACTGTGCTGACGATGTCTTCACTATATCATCAGTTGACTGTCTTCTTATCTCTGGACTTCTCGTTACGATCGTCAACGTTATTAGTCAACCTCGTGTTGCACACTACGTCCTTATAAAACTCATGTGTTATTATCATCCTTTAGTATGCTGACTTAAAAGCATCATGACTCTAACATCGTCATTTGATAACTCAAATTTCCTCATGGCTCTCCAAATTCCCACGTACTATTGATATAATCATCTCTTTGAGGTCGTTCAATCCATTGAATACTCGTTCTGTTTCCACGTACTAATCAAATAGGTTAAGCAGGACTACATACTGATATCGTGAGTCGTTCTACTACAAAACATCTCGACTAAATAAAAGTAACAGGCGATTGGTGTTGAAAAGCATTCCTCTACGATACTCTTTTTGAAAGTTCTGGTGTTGTCTCTGCGTTACTCGTATCTCATCTCGTATACTCGCAATCTTCTAGTTCGTCCTCTCTTGTCAAGGCTACATCTAACGAAAATTGAGATTCTTCATCTCTAATCTCTGTCCAACTTACCAACGGTTGGCGTAGTTTTTCGATAGGGAGGCAATTGACGTCATATAAGGATGCAATTGATGTCTTATGGGGATGCAATAGATGTTATACAGGGATGCAAATGATGTTATATCCATACTTGAACTACTGTCGATCAGTGTCAAACGAGTTGTTCCGGTAACTACAATTTACGGTGTAGGCTAATCCTCTTACAATCAAATCAAACGGGTGCAAAGCTTCCTACAATATTGGGATCATATGTAATACATGATGTAGGTGATGAGTATTGTACCTTCTGTCTATCGTCCTTGTCTAAGTTGAGACCAAGCATTTGTATGGTGAGTCTGCCCTCGTGGTACTTGTTGCGATGGAACATTGTGTTGCATCTCTAATTCTGGACAAAACTTACGAACATGACCAAATTTACCACAGTTGAAACATCGTATTCCCCGTCCATTAGATTTCCTTAACGCTCTGCATTCTTGGGAATGGTGTCCAGGTACTCCACAATTGTAGCAGATATCTCGTTCTCTGTGTTGTGTTGGGGTCGTCATTAGTTTTGATTCTTTCTGGTCGTTCCCCATCCTCTTACGCTTCTGGTGGTTGCTTATGTAACTTCTCTCCATGTTTCCTCGTTGAACTTGGTTAGCAGCCAACACAATCTGACTATCTCTTCCTCTCTGATCCGTTAGGAAAAATTGATCGTTCTCTGGAATTGCTTGATCAAAGTGTTGTCCTTCACTAATCTGACTGTCGTCTTCCAATTTTGTTGCCATTTCTACCAAAGCTTCAAAAGATTGATCTAAATGTCCTATAGTCATATGACGAATATGTGGAACTAGTCCTTGATGATATCTTTTGATCTTCCTTCTTGGTGTATCGATCATATGCGGTGCAAATCGTGATAGCCTCTCGAATTGAGTTGTATATTCGGGCACTGTAAAACAACCTTGAACTAATTGGATGAACTCCATCTCCCTTTTGTTCTTCTCAGATTCTGGAAAGTACTTTTCTAGAAATCGAGTCTTGAATGATTCCCAAGTCATTCTTCCTACAGCTTCTTCACCTATCGTAGCTTTCACTGCGTCCCACCAATCTGCTGCTGAGAATGTCAGTTGAAATATAGCCAAATGTCTTTTCTCAACGTCAGTACATTCAAGTGTCTCAAATATCAAT
The DNA here is from genome assembly GCA_033977485.1 of Hydrangea macrophylla. Lineage (NCBI taxonomy): Eukaryota > Viridiplantae > Streptophyta > Magnoliopsida > Cornales > Hydrangeaceae > Hydrangea > Hydrangea macrophylla. The sequence continues at coordinate 89,054,164 of CM066996.1, read as the reverse complement.
TCTATCTGGCGAATCCATTGCTCAGCTTGCCATGCTCCCGTTAATCCGGTAAAGGTCTCTGGTTGAAGAGCACGAAATTCCTTTAGCAGCTTGACTCTCGTCTGACGTACTGGTGCTTCATTGTCGATGACGTGATCCGCACGATTGATAACTTGTTCCATGCGACGAATGAAAACTCCAATCATTCCTGTTGGATCTATCTCAGGAGATACTAATTCAGGTACTCCATTCAGCTGGCCCTGGTTTCCTCGAGTCGTCCTAACCATAGCGAGTACTGGTAGTGTTCGGTGTCGCTACCTACAATGAAAATCTATTCGGTCAGACGCATTCTATCTTACAGCTCAGGTAAGAACAAAACATGTGGTAACCAATATATAGTACCACTATATAGTACGATCACATCAAGCAATACGGATACCTCACATAAATAGTAATATTAACCACAGAGGTCAGTCTACCTACTAGGTACGCTTAAATGTATCTATGCTCAAGACGAAACTACAACCTCTACGCTTAACGTCAAATCTTAAACATTCTATTTCTATTCTCAGGTTCCAAACTACGAGTATTGCTCAACTAACATGTGAGACCACTCAACTAACATGTGGCTCAAGGTAACAGGATAATCTTATCCTTATCCTCTTTCTATTTCTAGGACATACTGACTGTTCCGAGATTGCTCAGGAATTCGTCAGCGTCTAACATCCAACGGCTCTATATTTATAGGATCTCCACAACCACAACTAATTCTCAGTGCCTGTTCTCCGCTAACTCAGCTATCCAAATCCTTATTGGTTCCAACAATTACTACCTTCCAAAGAAACATCCTCAAACGGATTTTTCCAACCTCTTATCTGCGTGACAAGATAACAGTTCTATCTCATCTCAGCTAATCTTCATGCTACCGATATTATCTTAGAATTCGGGTTCTAACACAAAAGACAAGCGGTTAACTAAAACCTAGGCTCTGATACCAAAAATCCTGTCACGCCCCGGAGCAGCATAAATAGAGAAAAATAAATTTCCTTTATGGGTCCATAGGGAATGACGGGTGAATAACCGCATTGTCATCTAATCAAACCAACAAACACCACGATAGGGAGGAATGCTATTCATAGAACATAACTTATTAACATAATCAGAGGCTACAGCGGAAACTATAAAAGGTTTGGAAGCAACAGATGCCCAAGTACCAATTATAAAAGTCTACTAAAACTATTACAACAGCTGGCTTATAGTCTCAGGACTATACCAACAACAACAGATATACAAACTAACTATATAAAGCAGCACATCTTCGTCTTCCAGCCTTCAGCTCCAAGTCTGGCAGAACTATCAGTCTTCAGTCCTCAAGACCTACAAATCCCTAGACATTGGAATGTCCAGGGCATAAACGCCATCAGCTTTGAATACAAAGCTGAGTGAGTACATTAAACAACACTCCTCACCGCTATTGTTCAGCATCTTAAAATGCGGTTAATCTCTTATCAATGACGTCACTCACGGACATAGCAGAGGTCTCATTAAACTATGCATGAATTCATCGATAACAGGAATCATATTAAATGAACTCAATAATAAAGATCATGGTATACATATCTCATCACTTATTCACCAAATCCATGCATGTAACCATGCAACCACCCATGCATCTACCTTTACGTCGGGACGCTGAATCCACGACTGAACCTTTATCTCATCATATCCGTACTCATATTCATATCTTTATCCATCTCTGTATCCATACGTCAATCCCATTATTACAAATCTGTGTTCATTCGTCGATACCAAAATCTCATATCCGTATCCATACGTCGATACAATAATGCCAATCGGAATCACCCGACTAGGCAGTAGGTCCTACAATCCCTTGATAGGGTTACCGGTCGTCTACACGGTACCACCTATCTGTAAACGATAGAACGGCACATCGGACGTCTTCAACGATGCGTATACCCTCACTGGTCGTCTACACAGCTGAGAATACATTAGAGCACTAGCCGGACGTCTTCAACGGTACACTGGACGTCTTCAACAGTGCATACGCATCACTGGACGTCTTCAACAGTGAGAGGCGCACTAGGAACTCTAACCATCCCACGTCCACCCGACTCGTCAGCCGTTGATCCTACGGATCCAAAGTACCAATATCTCATTATTCCACATTGAAGCACATATCCCATTTCTCATCATATTCTCTTGTCTCTTTATAACACCATCCCATGCATGCTGACACATGTTGTGAAATGCTCATCTACTAAGTACAGGAAATACCACATGCTCTGTATTCAACATATCTACTCATTTCTGATTATTAACATGCTGTCGTGTTCCATTCTACTATTCAGTTCAGCAATATTATCATGTAACAGTTAAACAGTTCATCTCATAACAGTGTTGCACTATCTCTTAAATTAACAATATCGCATAATAAAAGCATGGATCAACATTTAATCAACTAAACTGTTCATATTATAATCAACAGGAATTAATCATGTTCTGAAAGCTTCGATCGATTGAAGTCAAACTAAGTTCGATTGATCGAAGTCATTTCGATCGCTCGAGGAAAAGTCGTTTCGATCGATCGAAGTTCCTTCGATCGATTGAGGAAGCGGTAAGTTCGATCGATCGAGAATAGTTCGATCGCTCGAACATCATCTTCTATCCAGAAACTGGGCAGCGACGAACAAAGATCTCGGGGTCACAATATACACATTCTAAACAGCATATAAACATACTAAAGTCATCCCTTGAGTGAGTTAATGAACTCACCTCTCTCCGGTGGTCCGGTGGCGGCGTTCGAAGCTCCGTGGTGGCGGCTATGGTGAGCTCGTTCTCTCTCTCCTTCTTCTCTTTCTCTCCTCTTCTCCTCTCTGTCTCTATTCTCCTCTTCTTCTGCTCCTCTTCTTGTTCTCTTCTTCTTCTTCTCCTTCTTCTCTTTCTGCCCAAGCACATATATATATATATATATATCACACACACACATACGGTTACATATATATATATATATATGGAACACACATACACACACAAGCTCTCTCTCTAACTCTAAACTGCCAAACACCACACACACACAAAACACACGTATATATATAAGGAGGCAAGAGGGCAGGTGGCAGAATGCGTAAACTGGAATTACAACGTTCGATCGATCGAAGTGAGTTCGATCGATTGAGACCAGGTCGGTTAAGGTTCGATCGATTGAAAGAAGTTCAATCGCTCGGGAAAGGGTACACATCACAGAATCAGGTCGGCAGAGATTCGATCGCTCGAAGTATGTTCGATCGATTGAGAAAGCACAATGTTCGATCGATCGAAGTGAGTTCGATCGATTGAGAAAGATTCTTCTCCAAGGTTTCACACAAGCATACAGGGTCTTATTTATATAACCATGCATCCGAAAATACAGGGTATTACACTCTCTAGTAGGAAGAAAAGCCATAGGCGGCCACCACCACCATTGGTCGCCGCCATTGTAGGGAAAAAAAAAGCTGCAAGTTTTGGAGCAACTGGTCAAACATAAGGAGCAACTCACCAAACTTTTGGGAGCAACTATCCAAACGTAAGGAACAACTTATCAAACGGTATTGGGAGCAACTTTCCAAACTTAAGGAGCAACTCTCCAAACGTAAGGAGCAACTCCACAAACAGTTTAGACAGTTGCTCCTTACGTTTGGAGAGTTGCTCATTAAGTTTGGAAAGGTGCTCCTTAAGTTTGGAAAGTTGTTCCCAATACCATTTGGTGAGTTGCTCCTTACGTTTGGATAGTTGCTCCCAAACGTTTGGTGAGTTGCTCCTTATGTTTGGCCAGTTGCTCCAAAACCTGCAATTTTTTTTCCCTACAGTGGCGGCGGTCAATGGTGGTGGTGGCCGCCTATGGCTTTTTCTTCCTACTAGAGAGAGAGAAAGAGAGAGAGAGAGAGAGAGAGAGAGAGAGAAAAAAAAAAAGAGAGAGAAGATCAAAGAGAGGGAAGAGAGAGGTTGGAGTTTGGTGGCGGCGGCAGGTGGTGGTAGAGTTGGTGGCCATGTAAGGAGTGAGAGGAGATAAAAAAGAGAGAGAGGTTGGGGTTTGGTGGTGGTGGTGGTGGTGGTGGTGGCCCTTTAAGGGTAGTGATGGTGGCAGTGACAGGTGGTGGTGGTGGTGGCCCTTTAAGGGTAGTGGTGGTGGTGGCAGTGACAGGTGGTGGTGGTGGCAGGCGGTGGCGGCGACAAGTGGTGCCAGCAGGTGGTGGTAGTGCAGCGGCAGGTGGCGGTGGTGGGCTGATGAGAAGAGAGAGAATAGATCAAAGAGAGAGGGCAGTTTTGACATTTTACACATAACTTGATGTGTTTTTTAATTTTTAAAAAGCACATGACTGACTTTTAAATTGTCAACAAATTATTGACTGATTTTTAATTCTCCCTTAAACAAGAGTCTCAAACATGAGAAATTATTGGTTTGTTCTGGACTATAGTCAATATGAGGCGGCAAGTTGGTGGTGCCATGTGGCCTAAGTCAGATTTCTGGTCTCTCTTTCTCTAGACCACTCTCCCTCACTAAATAAAATGTTCAATTATTTGAGAATTTTCTTTTGAGAATCCGACATGAGACTAATAGTAACCGTAGATAGTGGAACTCTTATCCCATACATAGTGACCCCTTGCATGTTGATGAGTCATACGGCTCACAAAATTCATTGCCATTGACTCATTGGATAGAAGGCAAGTGTTACTCTCAAAGTGTATAAATATTTCTCTAATTGTTGATATTTCAAGGACTTTTGGGGTACTATGTGGCACACAGTAGTGGTATCTTTCATGTAATGTGTCACAGTCCGGACCCACAAGAGTGGAATCGAAGCCTGTGGTACTCCACCGAGGCTCGCCCAAATCAATTAAAGTAAATAGCAACGGAAAAACAACAGTAGAAACCCACAATTTCAGACTCTAAAAGTTTTTCCCATTTGAAAACACTTAAAGAAACACCCCTGTTTCAAACTACAGAGAGCTCAGAAACTCAGTAGCCCGCCCAGTCGACTGCGCCCCAAGTCCAGTCGACTGGGGTAAAAAATTAGCAGTCAACTGATATGTCCAGTCTACTGAACTCCTGACCAAGCAGAAATATCTAAATCTGAAACACCATCTAGTCGACTGTGTCGGGGGACCCAGTCGACAGTTTTTCAATAAATCAAGCAATGTGTCGTTCCACAAAAGGGCCCAGTCGACTGTATTCATAAACCAGTCGACTGGTTTCAAGCAGCAGAGCATTTTGCAGAATTTCCGAGTTAAAAGCTTTCTAAAATTATACAGGGACCAAACACACACTCTAAACTCGTACCAAAGTGATCCTAACTGAAATATAACATTGTTAAAACATAAATACACAAGATTACTAACTATTACAACCTCACAAATTCATTCTAAGATTCTAAAATAAACATGGTTTAAAGTCACAAATCCTTATTACATTTCTATTTCCAAAACTACGAAAAGAACATGCGGAGTTGCCTTCTAAGTGAACTCCCAATACCCTACGATCACTTTCCCGATTCCTCGCTAGCATTAACACCTGAAGTGGTTATTTGAATAACCACACATATTTCGATTTGTTTAAGCTAACGCTTAGTGAATGAAACAACAACGCATATGGATAATAAGCATGTTCGCATTCACATCCTCTACATTTCATAATAGTCTCTGGAGTCTCACGTGTACGTTCCACACTTCTAGTCCGCGACTCCTCACCAATAACTCCACGCGACTAGGAAAGACCCACGTTTCTTTTCTTCAAACATGCAACCTTATGCCTATTTCGGCTCCAAAAAATGGCTTAGTACCACGTGTTCCTTTGACCCAAATAGCAACAAAACATGCTTAAATCACATTTCACCGGGCTTTCGATAAAATCAAAATATTTCACTGTGTAATTGAGCCAACTTATCAATATAGTCCCCCAATATGAACTACACAATATATTTTTATGAACTAATGCATGTTTTTCATACAAAACATGATTACATGTCAAGAAATCATTCTAAAACATATAGTTGAATCACTCACCTCCAATTAACGCTCTCAAAATTCGATCCAAAGAAAACCCAAGCACAAAGATCGTGAAGAATTCCTTCTAGTACAATTCCTATCGATCAAAAGTCCGATTATCAACTTTTTTAGAAAATTCTAGAAAACAAGTTTTCGAAAAAAACTTAACCAAACAAGTCCTAATGGATATCAAAACGAAGCTCTTACCTTTAGGAGTTCAAATATGAAATTTGGAGAAAAATAAACGGACAGAAGGTCATCGATTTTTGTCTTGAAGCTCTGAGCCAAGAAATCCCCAAGTCTCCTCTCTCTCTCTCTTGATTTCTAATTTAGGTTAAACTTATGAAAATATCTCATCTCTTTCTATATAGAGGCACAACTCTAGAAAATTGTGTTTACTTCCCCATGAGTTCTCAAAACTCTTAATTATTCTCCGAAACTTCTTACATGCCTACTCTCTTGCTTCACGAGTGAAAACTAAAAATTATAAAAGTTTTCATCTAAGTTCCATTTGGTTGCTAAAACGCAGTCCCACGTGATTTTACAAAATTACTAATTAGCCTACCAATGATGCAACGTGTTAATTCGTCCTCACCAGGATACTTAAATCAGCAACAAAAATAAATTCTAAACTAGATAATAATACAGTTAGTGAAATACACAGGTAAACATTTATTTTTAGATAAACATTTAGGGTATTCCACAATGAACGTCTCAATCTCGGAGAGACGTCACAACATCAAAACATTCATTCTACACAGTCTCTGAGGGTTCTCTTATACAGATACCCAAATCGACTCGTGAGTCATTCACACATGTGCCACAAATGCACAACTCATTAAATTATCATGCATGACAATATAATGAAATGTAATAAACCGGTATATGGGTGTTATAATTATGTCCCCCTTAAAAGAAGTTTGTCCCCAAACTTACGACGTCTCCTAGCATAACTTCTCCCACATACTTCCCAATACTTGCCTTTTTGTTCACAATTTCCATCTCTCCACTACGATGTCACAACCCATGAAAAAAACATATCCTCAAGCTCGTAAGGAAAATAGCTCCTCTGAACCCCATCTATATCCACTTAAAGTGTCAAATTGAACACTTGCAACCAATCAACATTTCTCTTGAGTAAGAATATCAAGACTCAAGTAGAACATGCTCATTCCTTTCTGAAAATAGATTACACCACAATGTCCCATACTTTTTCTATCGTACCTTTTCTGAAACCACAAACTGCAATACACAAACCGAGAAAATGAGTCATATCTCCTCACTTTTCTTTCTCTCTCTCCGACCTACAGTCATTTACAAATTGTCTCGAACCGTTAGCGATTTCTTATGGTTCCATATCTCAAACGGAACTATAATTGAGTACGAACATTCGTACATATTCTATTAATACGTTGATTCTTCAACCAATTATTTGATACCTTCAAAATTCAATCTCTTGTCTTTTCCAACCATGAAACCCTTGTGTAATACTTACACGCTCAAACTTCTTTCTATTTCTCACCATATATCAACGCTTCCCTTCTAAGCTATTCCACAATGATAACCCTCGATATCTATAAATATCATTTTGTCGTCTCTTTCCCTTCCGACTTCATCAACCAACTCATCAATATATCCTCATTCATTCAATACCTCTTAAAGTGTCCTTCTGGATTCCAACTGCAAATCTTTGCTATAACCAAACCTCCACAACTCTCACCCTATTTACTCGAGCAAAGTTAAAATGTCATAACATCTTGTCCTCCAATTAGCATTCCCCTTGAACAAGCTATCAATTTACAAACAAAGAAACTATGAGAATTTTAATCTAAAACTTTCACTAAAATAAATGCATTTTCTCCTTTTTGTTTTAAAGAAAGATCTCAAATTTCTTGTAACATTTTCTTCCCTATCACAACACTACTACTCCAACTACATCTATCGTTACAACCATAGTCGTTAACAGAATTTGATCCATGTGTTACTCAACACTCCTCGTAATTCCTTCAACACATACTCCTCCTTGTAATATATTCAAGATTATAATACGATCTCTGATATTATGTCTCTCTTATCGGTGACAATTCGAATCCGTCCTAGTCATGTTCGATCTGATTACCTTTCTATCGAAGGTCGTTACATCAATCTTAATACATCAGTTCACGTTCATCTCATAACTCATGGAAATCATCCTCAACTAATCTTATCCCATATTTCAAATTCATCAATCTAAATTAAAAAACGATATAGCTATAAATGTCTCACAATCCCTAGTCTTTCCCTCTACTAAAATCAACATCAAACACCACTCCTATTCTTCTCAATTTGTAATAGTATCTCATAACCAATTCGTTTGCATTTGAAAGAAAAAAAAACCTTAATTTCAAATAGCTTCAAGTCCACTTCCAGTAGCGATTTTGATCATTACCAAAATATTTTTAAAGTTCAAAACTTGTGTCCTTCATACAACAGTTCTGTAATTCCAACTAACCATTTCATTCTCCATTTTCTCCTGAACCAACTCCTTACATAAATCAACCTCTATCCTCGTAATCTTAATAGTTACTTCCTAGTCTATTTTCCATCATTCCTAATTTATACATTCACGTCCTTATAAACTGCCTTTTTCGTCCTCCTCTCCCCAGAACTCATTAAACACCTTATCGATCAACATTTTCTACTTACTACTCTGCCCTCCAATTTCTGAAATGTATTCTCAATTCAATATCCACTTACCACACCAATGCCTTAAGTGACAACGCAACAATTGTCCTACTACGCACCACCCGTATCACCGCTAACCAATCTCCTAAATCCTTAAACCTCTCATCTCACATATTCATTCCTTTGCTCTCTTCATCGTTGTAAAAGTCAAAACCCCAAATAATTTTCACAGACACTCTTCCCATTCTTATTCACTGCTACCCACCAATATTCAATCAACGTTATGTGAAACTCAGATCTAATTGGGAACATCACAAGAGTCAGGTCCACACCACATCCATCGCAAGTCACGCCTGGATTCAATTAATTCCACATTCAATCTAAATCTTGAAATTCACACCAAAAATTCCATACTCAAACCTTAACCCTTTTTTTCACATTCGTTCTAGCATCATCTTACTTCCAAGACTAATTAACGTCGCATAATTTATCAAATATTCGGTCGTATTCTCACTGCATCTATTCCCAAATGCATATCAACCACTTATAGGAAAATTGTCTCGCAAACTAGAGATAATAGATTCAGTTGAGAGATTCTTCAACATCCCACAATACTGTTCATAAGATAGGTTGAAAGATTACTCAACCGTCCACTATCCCAATACTATATTCAACTCCCAATACTTGCTGTAATATAGGTTGAGAGATTCCTCAACCATCTGATACCCACCGTAAGATAGGTTGAGAGATTCCTCAACCATCCCATACCTCAATACCATAAGGTGAGTTGAGAGATTCCTCAACTATACACCATATACAAAAATATCTATATATATACACTTCTTGACGCTTGTTATCCCATCAATTCTGCAGTCATCCTTGATATACTCATGTCAAAATCTCATATACTTACGTCATAAGGTTAAACCAATCCCGAATGATAACTTCCCACAACTACTTGCACTACCTGTATACGGAAAGTACTTCTCTCAACTTGTGAACCACCATAAAACTTCTTCTACTGTTTACCATCCGAATTCTATCTCCACCTCGTACTCAAAGAAAGCTCGTTCCCATCGATTTTGAAAACTTTTTACGATTTAAGATTTTAAAAATCAAATGGTTACCAAGATGATATCATCTATCAACTTCGGCAACTCTACAGTGTCCACGACATACACAACAATCTTACCATAATCCAATCTCACTTCACTTCATCTTATCTCATATCATTTATTACATCGTTCGTACCCTTACCTCATCGGATCCATATTGTGTGACAATGTATGTTATGGAATGTTTAACAATATATATATATATATGTTTACTATTCATCCATACACATCACATTACCAAACATTTCGTGACATGTAATATGAGTTATCATACCACATATTTCACATATATCGCTTGCTTTAACGCATTATATATATAAGTTATCTCATCACGTGCACGTCGTCCTATGCTCCCGATTCCATATCGTCGTCACTTATCCCCAAGGCTCTAAACCTATTACTCTAATACCACTAAATGTCACAACCCAATCCCACAATAGCGAAACCGAAGCTCATGGCATCATTGGCATGCCACCGAGGCTCACCCAAATCAATTAAAGTAAATAGCAGCATATAAATAATAGTAGAAACCCACAATTTCAGACTCTAAAAGTTTTTCCCATTTAAAAACACTTAAAGAAACATTCCTTTTTAAAAACAGGGATCTAGCCGACTGATCAAAGGTCCGATCGACTGGAAATGCAAACTACAGAGAGCTCAGAAAACCAGCAGCCCGCCCAGTTGACTGCGCCCCAAGTCCAGTCGACTGGGGTAAACAATTAGCAGTCAACCGATATGTCCAGTCGACTGAACTCCTGACCAAGCAGAAATATCTAAATCTGGAACACCATCTAGTCGACTTTGTCAGGGGACCCGGTCGACTATTTTTCAATAAATCAAGTAGTGTTTCGTTCAACAAAAGGGCCCAGTCGATTGCATTCATAAACCAGTCGACTGGTTTCAAGCAGTAGAGCATTTGGCAGAATTTCCAAGTTAAAAGCTTTTTGAAATTATCCAGGGACCAAACACATACTCTAAACTTGTACCAAAGTGATCATAACTGAAATATAACATTATTAAAACATAAATACACAAGGTTAATAACTTTGACAACGTCACAAATCCATTCTAAGATTCTAAAATAAACATGGTTTAAAGTCACAAATCCGTATTACATTTCTATTTCCAAAACTACGAAAAGAACGTGAGGAGTTACCTTCTAAGTGAACTCCCAATACCCCACGATCACTTCCTGATTTTTGTCAGCATTAACACCTGAAATAGTTATTTGAATAACCATACATATTTCGATTTGTTTAAGCTAACGCTTAGTGAATGAAACAACAATGCACATGCATGAATGATAAATATGCTTGCATTCACATCCTCTACATTTCACACTAGTCTCCGGAGTCTCCCGTGTACGTTCCACACTCCTAGTTCGCGACTTCTTGCCAATAAGTCCATGTGACTAGGTAAGACCCACGTTTGTTTTCTTCAAACGTGCAACCTTATGCCTATATCAGCTCCACAAAATGGCTTGATACCACGTGTTCCTTTGACCCAAATAGAAATTAAGCATACTCAAATCACATTTCACCGTGCTTTCGATAAAATCAAAATATTTTACAATACAAACGGGTCTACCTATCAATATAGTCGCCCAATATGAACTACACAATATGTATCTATGAAATAATACATGTTTTTCATACGAAACATGAATACATGTCAAGAAATCATTCCAAAACACACAGTTGAATCACTTACCTCCGATTAACGCTCTCAAAATTCGATCCAAAGAAAACCCAAGCACAAAGATCGTGCAAAAGTCCATCTAGTACAATTCCTATCGATCAAAAGTCCGATTATCACTTTTTTAGGAAAATTCTAAAAAATAGGTTTTCAAAAAACTTAACCAAACAGGTCCTAGTGGATATCAAAATGAAGCTCTTACCTCTAGGAGTTCGAATATGAAATCTGGAGAAAAACAAACGGACATAAGGTCGTTGATTTTTGTCTTGAAGCTCTAAGCCAAGAAATCCCCAAATCTCGTCTCTCTCTTGATTTCTAATTTAGGTTAAACTTATGAAAAAATTTCACCTCTTTCTATATATAGGCACAACTCTTGAAAATTGTGTTTACCTCCCCACGAGTTCTCAAAACTCCTAATTATTCTCCAAAACTTTTTACACGCCTACTCCCTTGCTTCACGAGTGAAAAATAAAAATTATAAAATATTTCGTCTAAGTTCCGTTTGTTTGCTAAAACGCAGTCCCACGTGATTTTACGAAATTACTAATTAGCCTACCAATTATGCAACGTGTTAATTCGTCCTCACCGGGATACTAAAATTAACAACAGAAATAAATTCTAAATTAGATAATAATACAAATAGTGAAATACACTGGTAAATATTTATTTTCAGAGAAACATTTAGGGTATTCCACAATGACCGTCTCAATCTCGGAAAGACGTCACAACATCAAAACACTCATTCTACACAGTCTCAGAGTGTTCTCTTATACAGATATCCAAATCAACTCATGAGTCATAACTCACTCACACATGTGCTACAAATGCACAACATATCATATTATCATGTATGACAATGTAATGAAATGCAATAAACCCGTACACGGGTGTTATATAATGAGAATGAGTTATATGGGTGTAGCTTAATTATGCCTTGTGATCTATACTGATGTGGTACCCTTCACCAATGAGAGTGAGATATTTGGGTGGAAAAATAGTTCCATTGTTTGTGGACCCCGAGGAGAAGTTATTCAATGGATCCATTATACCACCATGTCATCCCACTAACGTGGTGTAATCATCAAATTATATAGGGCAATGTGTTTTCTACAAATAGGGGACAAGTTATATGCCACGCCCTGACGTAGCATAAATATGAAAAGCGTTTAATTTCCTTTTATGGACTCGTAGGTCGCGACAGTTTGAAGGATCGTTTCCGCCCAAACGTCGTACAGATATAAAAATATGAATCATAGTAGAACAATCAAGGCTCACAAAATTTTTCCAAAATTATAATTATTACAGCACGTGGTTAACTAAAGGCACAAACCGCCTTGAAACAAACTAATATCTATTATCTATTACAGTCATCCTTATTACAAAACCAGTTCATAATTTAAAACATATAATATTAAATAAGTTCTTCTTCCCAAGTAGTTGAATTTTAGTTAGCATAATCATACAATCCTGCTTGATCAAAACCTGAAAAGCCTAGACACGAATGTCCAGGACGCATCAATGTCGTCAGCTTCAAGAAGCTGGTGAGTATTAAAAACATATGCTTGAATGTAAAACATTCTCATTTACTATTTTTCATTTTCTATTATTCAATAGATTAATATCATAGAAGTGAGTCTGCATGATGAACTAATAAAAATAACATTAGTAAAACTTTATTTCATGTTACATGTGACCGTGTATGAAAACAATGCACCAACTCATCTTACCGACTCTTTTCTCTCGACCACACACCAACCCACTCTCTCACACCAGTATCTTTGAAACACTAAGATGACCACACTTTAGTAACGGGGTACTAGGGAGTGTCCAGTTTGCCTCATACTTTAGTACGGGGTACTAGGAAGTGTCCAATGCCTCACACTTTGACCATACCATGCATGTCAGGGAGTGTCCGTAGGCCACAATTTAGCACTACCATAGGTGCTAGGGAATGTCCAAGTTCGGTGTCACATACTTTAACGCTACCATGGGCGTCAGGGAGTGTCCAATTTTGTCACCGTCGTATTTCAAAGACACTCTCGCTGCCATCTCAAAACGTCACACTTTGGTACACAATTACTAGGGAGTGTCCACACACAACTTACCCACATACTCTTTCCACACTGACCAAAACTCACATGCATGTACAACTGACTTCTCATATATGGCATGTGACATATACAGAATATATAAAGTACTGGGAACGATAACCATGGATATAGGAGAAGAAATCAAATCTTATGTGAAACAACCAGTGAATTCTTCAAAGAATGCTTTAATCTGCTTTTATCACTATTAGAACATAAGTGGGTCTACTTTGAAGCAATGCCCTAAAAAAAGAGTTATAATTTTTTTGCATGGATTATACATCAAAAGAAAGGTCTTTGAGTCTAGTTTCCAACGCTTCAAACGGTGCGCGTTTTCGAGTTTCCTAGAGGAAGTTATGGTCGTTTTACTAAAAGTCGTCAATGCTAAAAAATGCCAATCGATTGGAACACATACCAATCAATTGGAACCCATACCAATTGATTGGTAAACATGCCAATCGATTGGCATCAGTAGTTTCTCCCCTATTACGAATTTAAAGCCTATTTTGACCCATTTTTAAATCCGAATACAAACATGACTTGTAATATATAAAGCACTCCGTTTTTGTGCAAGGATTATGAATACACAATCGGTTTTAACTAATTTCAATCGTAGCTCTCGGATTTTACGAAAAACCGAGAGGTGACGAAATTTCATTTTTAATATATGTCGCGATACGAATGAATTAGGCTCTATAACTTAAACAGTAGTCTCTATGTACCATAATCTTTCAATTTTATCTCTAAAAACAGATTTTGATTGAGTTTGAAAAATCACCATTTTTGAGCTTGAGCTTCCATGGAGAAATTAACAATGGTAATTCTACCATAGACTATTACCATAGCAAATAAGCATGAAATTTACATTCTAGGTGAGTTTAGAATACTCACTGAGATTGATAGAGTAGAGATTGTTGAGAAAGAGAAGCAATATAAGAAATTCAAACCCAAGCTTTGGCTATTGGGATTGAGGAGCTTTCTCTCTCTCTAAAATTTCTATAGGAGTTCTCTGTGGTCTCTCTAAACTCTCTCAATTTCAGATTGTGAAGATATGCAGAAAGTGAAGACGTATGTGTGTTTATATAGAAGGCTATCTACAACTTGATGCCCAAGTATTTTGTTGATCACTCAACAAAAGGATTTGTTTGTAAAATTCCTAAACACAGATTACACATAGCATGTATATACATACGTTTATGCACTCTCCAGATTGGAAGGGCCAAGTATAGGCTAATAGGGGTCAAATGATAGAGGTGTTTGGGAAATCAAGCTTATGGCATAGAGTTAACATATGATCTAAAAGCATTCCCAAACAAAACACAACCAATCATTAGAAGTCTTAATGGATATAAAGCAATAGTCATGTCTTGCTTTACGTCCAATCCAAAATCTGTGGTAGTTTAACGCGGCGTAGATAGTTTTAAACATAAAGTGGTATTTTTGTGGCGCGGTGGTCACCCCAAAAATACAGAAATTTCATTTTGCGTAAGAACTGATTTTCTGGTTTTATAAAAATACAGTTTGAGTCAAGAGAAATTATTTTCACCGTTTTGAAATACATATTGGAATCCAACACAAGCGTTACTAAATTTACAGAAATTGTAGTTTGACCCCAATAATAATTTTAGTATGAAATAAAACAAGAAATTAAGATTCCAAACATGAGAACTGTAATTAAATAAATGCAGACAATACCAAATGAATTTAATTATGGCAGTACAAATACAAATAAATAAAATAAAAATGCAGGTTGTTACATTATAAGTAGTGGGAACATGATTGGGTCATGTCCCAGTAACAACCTGTATTTTCATTCATTTCAAAAATGTAATTTTGAATAAGTAAAATCATTAAATGTAAATTCAAAACTATATTTCTATTATTCGTTTTACTTTAAATAAATAAGAAAACTTATTTGTAGTGCGTAATATATTTTTAAATAAAAAAATTTATTTGTTAGGGGTCAAATTATAATTTTTATAGATAGAAAAATACATGTTATAAATTATAAGTCGAAATACTTGCTTTTAAGTCGCTTTATTTTCAGCTACATAAAAATACTTGCTTTTAAGTCGAAACTGTATTTTTATCAAATAAAATACCTGCTATGGATTCTAATTGCATTTGCGAAAATATCTACTATTGAGTTAAACTGTATTTTCGAATAGATGAAAATATTTACTCTTGACTCAAACTGTATTTTTACACATCCCGAAAATTATTTCCTACGCAAAGATTATTTTTCTGTATTTTTAACGCTACGACAAACACCGCGAAAATAACAGTTAACGAACAAAAATTGTCCGCGCCGCGAATAGACTTCCACGAATTAAGGAAGTCTCATTCACATGAGTATTTGACTTGTACATTTCCACCATTTAACCAAAACAATGATGATGCTAGAGATGTTTGGGAATGCAAATTTGTATGTGTTAAGTTTTAGTTTAAAAGTTAATTTCCCAAACATCCCCAATTTTCTCTAGACAACTTTCTTGTGTCTTGTTTGGGAAAACAAATTGTGTGAATGTGAAATTGATGCCATAAGTTAATTTTTCAAACACCTAATTTGGCCCCTAGATTAGTCTAGCAACTCCTATAAACCAAATTGGAGTATATATGTATATGTATAATCTGATGTATGTATACATATGAGCTGTAGTTATTAGGAAGTTAAAACAAATTGTATTTGTTGAGTGAGGGAGATGGTACTTGGGCAAGGATTACAAAATTTGATGTATGTATATATAATCTGATGTATGTATACATATGAGTTGTAGTTATTAGGAAGTTAAAACAAATTGTATTTGTTGAGTGAGGGAGATGGTACTTGGGCAAGGATTACAAAATTTATATATAACTCACACTCCCTCTCACACAACACACATTCTGCTATTACAAACGGAAATCAGAGAGAAAAGAGAGAGGTACAGAGATTTACAGAAAATAATCTAGTGAGAAAAGGCTTCACATTACCATATCCAAGCTTGAAGTGGGATTTCTTGTTTTGATTTCTTTCTCAACAAACACTCAAACTACAATCACAGTGAGCATTCTTAACTCACTTAGAATGTATTGCATGCTTTAAATTCTGTTTATATTGCTTGAAATTAGAGTTGCCATTGTAAGTTCATTCATGGAGTTCAAAGCTTGAAAAAAAAAGGGTGATTTTTAAAACTCAACCAAAATCTATTTTGTAAGATAATAATGAGAGGCCTTAGTCTAGGGATGCGATGGTTTAAATTATAGAAACTAATTATTCCGTATCGCAACGTATATTAAAATTGAAATTTCATCACCTTTCGATCTTATACAAATCTCTAGAGCTACGATCCGAATTGGTGTAATTCGATCGCGTATTCACGATCCTCATGGAAAAATGATTAAAATCATATATTATACGACATGTTTAATTTCATTTTTCAAAATGGGTATGAAAGTGATATGAAATTTGTGAGAGAGAGAGAAACAGGTTGAATAAGCAGTCTGGTTCGCGATTCGCGTTCGCGGCTCGTGCCCATGACCTACACTTTTCCTGACATAAAGTAAATTTTGTTGTGTTGTGAATTTTGAGAGCGAAGTTTTTGACAGAAAAGTTTTAAAAATAAACAAATAAACAAATAAAAATAAAGAATAAAATGTTTTGGAACATTTTGGAGCAAGGCCCTCACCCGTGACCCGCGCGCACGACCTGGCATTTTAAGGTTTTGTCTGTTTTTCCCTCAGGAACTGTTTGGAAGGAGTTTTGGAAGCTTTTAAAGAACTGATTGAAAGTTATACTATTTTCAGAAATTTACTTTAAATGGACTTGGTTTAAACTAAAGTTAAAGAATTGATTTAGAATTTCGCTCTCGTTCATTGATGTTACGTTTCAATAGTTATAATGACATACATGTTAGGGTCGAATTAACATGCATGGTGTGTGATAGTGAGTTGAAAAGAGCCAAGAGAGTATGTCATGGTTGTTGTCACCTTATTATCCCAGGCCGACTCAGATATGGCAGGTTGATTAAGAAGGATTGAGCCCAGGCCGACTCAGATATGGCAGGCCAGTCAGAGTCTTGTGGTAGCCTTAAGCACTTAAGTAATTGAGAAGGACTAAAGATTACATGCTTATGTATGGCAGCGATGAATTGATTCCAGTAGGATACACTGACTCAGACTTTATATCAGATAACGATTCGAGGAAGTCGATGTCCAGGCATCTTTTTACTCTTAGAGGTGGTACTGTTAGTTGGAGGAACATCAAGTAGAAATGCATTGTAGACTCAACTACAAAAGATGAGTATGTGGCTGCTTGTGAAGCCGCAAAGGAAGCTATTTGGCTCAAGAAGTTCCTCATGGAACTTGGGGTTGTACCAGCATCGTTGTCACCTATTACGCTATACTGCAATAATAATGGGGTAGTGGCTCAGTCTAAGAAGCTAAGGAACCACGGAAAGGGAAAGCACGTAGAGTGGAGTATCATCTCATTCGAGATATAGTCCAACATAGAGATGTGACTGTCACCAAGATTGTTATAGCAAACAATCTTGCGGATCCATTTACAAAGGCTTTGCCACAGAAAGTCTTTGATATATCGTCATCTAGATAGTTTAGGTCTCAGATGTAGTGGGTTATAAGTGCAAGTGGGAGTTTGTTGGGATTGTGCCCTCAAACCTGGTCTTTATGTATGAGACATTTGGCATTTTATATATGGAATCATTTATACAATTTATTGTCTATGTATCATGAGATGATTGTTTGTAATCCTTAAGTATCATAGTAGGTAATTCGTGTATGTATAAGATACATACAAGTGAGATACGAATTATTATTCCTTGATACTTAGAATTTGTCATAGTGGATGATAAGACTAGATATCTCATTAGGTATACACTGTACCATGATTAACTACCATTGGATGGAGTGATGAATCTCAATCACTTGAGAATGACTCTTAGTTAATATGTTAGTGCTTATAGTGCATTGGTGGACCATGAGATTCTTATTGACATTTAATATTGTCAGCGTTCGATAGGAACTCATAACTTATATAAGGTACGTGTTCTTAATATTGAGATGATTATGGACACATACTGTGAATTATGTGCCTGGTTTGACTTACCAATCAGTGAGATCTTAAAGATCAACACCTGAGTATCTTGGGTATATCACATTCATAGGGTTGTGAACATATATTGCTAAGATAGAATCTACCCTCTGATCTAGAATAAGCATTCCCTTGAGAAAGTCACCAAGTTGATTACTAAGAGCTGCAGTCTTGTTGATAAGTAGTTATCAGTATGTTTGGTAATCATGAGAGGTGAATGATACTCAAGGAATGGAAGAAGTAATCATTATTCAGGTTGTCAGTAATAGTTTATCGACTACCTGAATATGATTATGAATGCTAATGGTATAGGGACATTAGTACACCATTCGAGTCTAGTTATCGCTTCGGATATGTTCTTTTGCGTTGGAGTACAATTATCGTTATTTAGTGGAGTTAATGTCAACTGATTTGTTGGTTAATTAGTTGATCAAAGAGTTTGATTATAGTGATTAACAACTGATCTAAGACAACAATAAAGAATCTAGGAGGTCCTATTCTTAGCTCTGCAAAAATACTTAGAAAGGCAGGAAGAGGGTCTTTGATCAATCGAACTAGTTTCGATCAATCGAACGTTCGATCGATTGAAAGTGTTTCGATCGATCGAAACCCTTCGGTTGTTTTGAAAACCTATAAATAGGAGAGCTGCGTCCAGAATAAGTTTGAACGACGTTTTTACTATTACAACTCTCCAGAAATAGTTTTAGGCTTTTCTTAGCCTTCCTCTCCTCTCTATTAGAGTCCCCGCCGACTCTAGCCTTTTCGACAAGTGTTCAAGGAGTCATAAGGGTAAAGACCATCTAGAGGAGACTGCTGGACATTGAAGAAAAAAAAAATCAGAATTAGGTTCAATACATGAAGGTATTGCACACTGTCTTTCTCCCTACACATCTATAGAGTTAGTAAGTAGTAAATCCAGGGCTACTAATAAATTTTTTTGAAACTAATTTTCACATGTGCATATATTTAGATTTTTTGAAACCTAAATCCTTCACTGATATGTTGAATAATGAACCTGTGAAACGTAAATGGTAAAAAAGCATGTTTTACATTATAAGTGCATGTTTATAATATTCACTAGCTTCTTGAAACTGACGGCGTTGATGCGCCCTGGACATTTATGCCTAGATTTTTCAAGATATGATCAGGCTGGACAGTGTGATTACGCTAACTGAAATCTACTACCCCTCGGGAGAGATAACATTTATTACTGTTTTAATTTATGAATTGGATTTTTGTAATACCACCAATGTAACAGATATTATTATTTGAAAGGCGAGAGGTGCCTTAAAATTATTATATGATGTAATAAATTATGTTTGGAATTTTATTAAGCCAGTACTGCTTTTACTATATTTTAAATTATAATGTTGTTTTACGTTTGAAACGAATCGATCATTCAAACTGTCGCGACATACAGGTCCATACAGAAAATTAAATATTTTCTCTATTTATGCAACGTCGGGGCATGACATGCCCCTTAACAATAGGGAGCAGATGGACCCATATAATTGGATGATTACACCACGCTAATATGATGACGTGGTATGACGAGCTCATTGAATAAATTCTCAATTCATTGTGTCAATTTTACTTAAATAACTTATTCTCATTGAATGAACGATACCACATTAACATGCCACGAGTAACCTCCAACATACCTAAAACTCTCTTTTCTTGGTGAAAATATTGATTGAAAAGGTGACATGTCACCAAGTTACCGAGCTTATGTGGTATCACCAACCAATTAATTTCTTGGGATGTAATTGTCACACCACATAGGTCCCCTACTTTCATGAGATCATGACAAATAGTGATTGTAGACAAATTGTGACGATCTCCTGAAAATAGGGGCAGATATATGGTAAAAATTAAACAGTTATATCATATCTACAAGTTAACATGGTGTGACGGTTGCATTGAATAATTTCTCCCGATGCCCAATTAGTAAATTAAAAGGTTTTTTTTTTTTTTTTTTTAGGTCTGTTCGACTTTAGAAACAACTAAAATCAAGAATCAATTTGCTTTTTATTGAATTTCTTTTTAAAAATAATATCTTACTCCAACAGGAAAAAAAAAAAAAACAACATCTAAGCAGACCATGATACCCCTTTTTTTTTCATTTATGATACCACTTGAATCCTAGTAACATTTTGTGTCGCTTAATTGTGCATGTATTTTTTTTTTATTTTTTTTTTTTTGTATGTTTGTACTGGCTCTTTTTGGAATCTGCTATAAAACTAAATCCATTTCCCTTTTGATGATCACAAAGTTAGATATTTAGTTATTATATATACTGCAAGATTTTGGATCCAACATCATTAATCCACTAAATATATAACTAAATATCCACCGTTATTATTATAGAAATTTTCATTTCAGGTTAATAAGTTTAAAGGATAATCCGTCTTTTATTTTGGTCAAAACTTCATAATTAGTGAAACTTAAACAGATTGTCTATTCATAAGTACATATATTCAACTACATTTGTATATACTAATCAATCATATTTAGGTTTGCCTTAACAATGTCTAAACAACTTTTTGTTTTGAGCCATTATTTTCTTAATCACCCTCTATTTTTTAGATGTGACAATTTAAATTTTAGCGCATCATATTTGTCATATAGAATTCAAGGGTAATATATATGGATATTTAATAATATTCTTTTTCTTGCGCCAACTAAATACTTGATTCTGAAACTAAATAGGATTCCAAACACTCTATAAGGATTCAAATTACTGGCAAAGTACGTAACATGTATAATAATTCCTAATAATCAGAATTTAATTAAAATAGTAAGGAAATCAAACGAACTGCAAAGGAAAAGAAAGAAATTGAAAACAGTGACCAATTTAGAAAACAATCATAAAAAAATATTAATAAATAAATAAATTAATTAATTAAAAAAAAAGTGAAAAATGTCTTACCACTATCTGATACGTTCCTCTAATTTCCTTCCAAATATTGACATTGAATCAAAGTACTCACCAAAACAATTTTGGAAGTTACCTGAAAACAACTGATCAAATTTGGTTAATTGAAGAGATACTCGGGTGATTAATATAGACAAAGTTTTATTACATTAATTATATATGCTGTATAAAATATATTCATATATCTATATATACACAAATATGCATGAAAGTTTCATTCAAGCATTGGACTGCCTTACTTTCTCTCCTATACTACTTCCATTGCATCGTAGTCTCCAGGTTCTCTCTCTCTCTCTCTCTCTCTCTCTCTCTCTCTCTCTCTCTAGATATAGATATAGGTATGCATATATGTATTTATGTGGAGTTCATGGGCTGTTTCAAATGGATTTTCAGGGTTTGAAAGAGTGAAACTTATAATGAAGGTTGGAAGCATAAACAAAGTGGTTCTACTACTTGTGTGTTCTCTTATTTTGTCAGGTTTGTATTCTTTATTTTTTAGGAAAAAAATTCATTACAACAGTTATATAATCTTATAACAATAATGCTACACACACAACCAAATGTACAACCAATTGCACAACACTGCTTAAAAATGTTGGATTTTGTGCTGAAAAGCCTGTACACACAAAATGGTGTGCAGTGTGTGTACAGGCTGTTCAGCACAAAGTCCAACATTTTTAAGCAGTGTTGTGCAATTGGTTGTGCATTTAGTTGTGTGTGTAGCATTACTCATCTTATAAGGTATCACAAGTCAATAAAGGTTTTGTATAAATTCATCTGGCTCCTTAATAGTATAACAGTTATATCCAATAATTGCTCGTTTTTTAGTGTGTTTCGTTCGGAAGATAGAAAATGTTTGGCCATGCATATGCACCACGTTTGATTTCTGATTAATCAATCTAAGTACTCGTTTGGACAAATTGTTTGACGTTATTGAAAAAGTTTAGTCTGTTTGATAACTAATTTTTTATAGTCTTTTCAACACATCAATGAATATTTCCCTACTCTTTTATTTCTCACATGGTATTAGAGCACTAAGCTTCTGGCAATCTCTTTACTGCATTCAGCCTCGCCTGCTCGGGTGGCGATCTTGTCCTAGTAAATACAATCTCAGCACTCTTGGCCTTAATGGCACTTTCCGTCCTCATGGCACTCTATACCATCGTGGCACTTTTAGCCCTAAGCGTCTCTTGGGCCTCGCGACACTATTGTCCCTCAATGGCACTATTGGCCTTTACGGCATTCTATGACATTGCAGCACTCTTGGCCCTTCGTGGCACTCTACGCCCTTGTAGCATTCTCGACCTCTCGTGGCACTCTACGCCCTCGATGTGCTCTCGGCACTCACGTCTCTCAGCCCTCTCCCTAAAAGACTCTATTGGTGGCAAGCTTTGAAATTATTCGGTGAGTCCGTTACACCACGTCATCATGCTGAGCTAGTGTGGCATCCCAATTAAATGGTGACATGTGGTATTTGAAATCAGGTGAATATGACATATGTCCTTATAGATTTTTTTTAAAATCATACCCCCCCCCCTATTTCCAGGGGCATAACCTCCCTGCATGTCATCTCCACTTTTTTTTTTTTTTTAAAAAAAAGAGTAATGATAGCCACATGTTACCGTTTAATTAGGACGTCACACCACTTCAACATAATGACGTGGTGTGACGGACTCATTGAATAACTTCTCGAACTTGAGGAGGATAATCTTCTCATGATTTTGTGGGTCATGAAGATATGAAATATTTAAGAATAAATTTTTTATTAATGTTATTATGGCTTTTTAATTCCTTTTGATTTATCTTGACCCTATGTATAGGGGTGTAATTCATGCAATATCAACCTATCAATTAATACTTCTCGTCTCTTTTATTTCTGACAATAAAGCTGGAAATTCTCTAATTCCCACCACTATACCAAACACTAAACAACTTTTTTAAGAAATCTCTTTTAAAAAATCTCTTAAATGAATAATCTTACAAAATCTTTGTTTTCGATTAATGATTTTGCAATTTGTACAAAATAAATACAAAATTCTAAAATTAGGCCCCAATGAACGGAGAAGTTATTCAGTGAGCCC
This sequence comes from Hydrangea macrophylla, assembly GCA_033977485.1. Classification (NCBI taxonomy): domain Eukaryota; kingdom Viridiplantae; phylum Streptophyta; class Magnoliopsida; order Cornales; family Hydrangeaceae; genus Hydrangea; species Hydrangea macrophylla. The sequence continues at coordinate 89,030,477 of CM066996.1, read as the reverse complement.
GTCACACCACGTCATCATGCTGACGGAGTATGACGCCTAATAACATTGGGCCATTTGGCCACTTAAATTAGAAGGTTGTGACAAGTGGGGAAGGTGTCGCTGAAAATAGGGGGCCATAATTTATTGTCGTTGCCACTTTATCTTAGTGGCCACATAGCCATACATTATTAGGATGTCACACGACGTCATCATAATGACATAGTATGACGAGCTCGTTGAATAATTTCTCGAACGGACATGTTCAATACATATACATTGTATGGAATTAGCAGTGACTTTCGGAAAATATAGTCCTTAATATTCCCCTTCGAAGAGAAAGTCGTATTATATAATTTATAAACGTATAAGAAGAAAAGATATGTACGTAGGACATAAACTCTTATTTTAGAGTGACTAACAGAGTCATTACACTATTAATGGGCACAAGTGACAATATAAGTTCACAACCTACCAAGCAAGTTGCCTTCCTCCCTCACTCTTCTAACATTGGTAATAAATATCAAATATATATGCATTACGTACATAGATAATATAGTTATGTGTGTTTGTGTTTAATATTTGGTGAGTAACATTGCACATACAATGCAGGGGTTTGTGTGTATGGATTATCATATGATTATGATTTCTCAATTGAGGTAAGCATTCTTCCAATAGTTTGTTAATCAAATTTTGCATATGCTTTATACAAATACATAAAAATACAGACACATTTACACACATGGTTTTTTTTTTTTTTTCCTTTCTTTTTTCTTAATTTTTTGTTTAAACTGAAATTATTTTTTTCTAATCTTTTTCTTCAGTGTTTGGAGAGCCCTAAGAAACCTCAGTATGGAGGTGGTATAGTAAGGAATCCAGAACTAAATTTGGGCATGAAAGGTTGGACCACATTTGGAAATTCCAAAATAGAGCAAAGAACATCAAAAGGAGGAAATAATTTCATTGTTGCACGTAGTCGAGACCAACCTCATGATAGTTTCTCTCAGAAATTTTTCATGGAGAAATCACAGCTCTACACATTATCCGGTAAATTCAGTTATTTTCATTTCATTAATAATCATTATTATAATTGGACTACACAAAACTATTTAGGGTCCGTTTGGAATTACTTTCCAGACACCCTTTTGAGGTTAAACATGCTTTTAGAAAGTACTTTAGAACTCCAGAAGCATCTCAGAGGTTCTTTAGTTCGTACGTGCTCGATACCAAATTGGAATTTTATGATTTTTGTTATTTTTTTTTTAATTCTCATCATGTTCTTGTGATTAAGACTTCTGTTTTGCGGTTTAAACTCAAAAGTCACAGTCAATTCAAATGGATCTATAATAGTAGGGTATATTAATATGGCCTACACTAACTCTGTTTGTGTTGAATTTTTGGATCGAAGCTTGGTTACAACTTACAAGTGAGCCATGGAAGTGCTAGAGTAGTGGCCACATTCAAAACACCCAATGGGTTCGAACTTGCGGGTTGGGTCAATGCTAAATCTGGATGCTGGTCCATGCTGAAGGGTGGACTCACTGTGAATGCCTCTGGCCCAGCTGAGCTCTATTTTGAGGTAATACTAGTAATAACTCGTGCCCGTGGGCACGAAGCAAAAAAAAAAAGAAAAGAAATAAAGAAATTCAATATTTCAAAAGATCAAATATTTTGCGTAAAATTATCCATGTCATTAAAACCCATGTGAAGACATTGGTTCCGCGAGCACAACAATATATTTTCGATTCATTTCTTTTGATTTTGAAATTAAACTGAGATATGGTTAGAATTTTTACAACAGATTCATAGATATCATCACAACAAAGACAAAAAATGTGGTAATCTTCAACAAACAACGGCCAAAAATATAATAGAAAACTATAATGACAAAAAAAAATGAATACCAAAACAGAAGTAGAAGTACTCTCTTGATTTTTTTTTTTTTTGAAGTTTCTGTACCGAAAAAAAAAAATTCCTAAGCTTTTGAAAAGAAACAGAAAAGGAAAGCAAAACTTTTGTGATTATTTAGCCCATATTTGGGAAGCAGCATTGCTCATTTCACTAATTGGCCCTATGAACTATATCAAAATGATAGAACTAATCAAATGACCTATAAAAAGGGTAGAACTAATCAAACTAATAGCAAAATTTACAACCATAGCAAAATTTACGTTTCTTAGATTTTAAAAAAGTGCAAGTGAGAATACATTTCTTGAAATCTACTTCCTAAACGTCAACTTTATGTGATTTTTAACTCATATTATATCAGTTTGATTAGTTCTATGAAAGTTATTTGATCAGAGTCACGGAAAGGGAAAAAAAATCTATTAAAAATACACTCTATCCTAAATAATCCAACACGAATGTATCTTCATAGTTAATGTTTGATGGTTATTTTGAAAGAAGTCCAACAAATAAAAATATGATTCTTTACTTGTTTACCCGATGGTTAGGCCCATCTTGAAACAAAAAAGTGAGGAAAAAAGAAGAAGAAGATGAAGAAGAAGAAGGGGAAATATAGTTTTGTATTACTGTTGAAACAAAAAAATGGGAATAAAGCCGATAATTTGAGACAAAAAAAATTGAAAAAAAAAGTGGCACAAATTAACCACTGCATACCCTCTCTAAACTTTAAGTAAAAGTTGCCCATATCAGCATTATCATAATTAAAGTTTTATGTTGAAACATTCACAAATTAACACACACCCACATGTTCAATTGGTGTATTCCAATGGCTCGTCAATAGCTTCCTTCTCTGCACCTTCACATACACAGAAACATGCACAAATTAACACACATGTTTGCACAAACACCACACATGCAATGATGTATACATGTCACATGTTTGCACAAACACCATACACACACACATGCAGACACACGCACACACAAACACACACATGCACTCACAAATAAAGATTTAGAGGGAGAGACGGGTTACCTAATTCCAACGACAGTGAAGGTGGTCGGGGACAATGGTGGTGGACGGTGAGAGAGAGAGAGAGAGAGAGAATAAATGGGTGATATATGGGTGTATGATGAGAGACCGAAGAAAATTTTTAAAAATTGGTAATCTTTACTCTCCATTTATAATTTGGTGATGAATTCTATCCAAATGTCGATTCTGACTATTGAATCAATATGTAATTATTTTAGTTACAATAAAAACCCAAATCTTGGTTTAAAAAAGGAAAAAAAAAAAAAAAACAAAAAAACAAAACAAAACAAAATAAACCCCAACTCATATATTTTCTGGGAGTTTTTTTCAACTAATATATATCTTTTTTAACTAATATAATACGTGGGTAAACACTCCACCAAAAAAAAACACTTCACCATATTGCAATAACAGTTTAATGAGAGAGAGAGAGAGAGAGAGAGAGAGAGAAAGAGAGAAAGAAAGTTTTTGAACAACTATTCAATTAATGATTTTTTATTTTAAAATGGCAATATGTATCTATTTGAGCAACTATTCAATTCTCTCTTATCAATTAGGTATATACACATTTATGTAATTGTTCAATATGTATATAGATTTTAGATATATACGTATCTGTCTATATAACCAATTAAGGGATTTTTTTTTTTTTGAATTGGGATAGAGATAAGCTTATACAACCAATTATTCCTATTTTTAAAGGATATTTCTTAATTTCAATGAGATTGAGTTGGGTGAGAGGGACTATTATGAGGGTGAGATTTTTAGACATTAAGTGAGATTTGGTGGACCAATGATCGAAGGGTTGAAAATATCTAAACTTGTCTCAATGGCTCGGATTGAAAGTTGTTGATTTGAGAGGGAACCACACCGCTCTAACTTATTATATAGATTTTTCAACCTTAAAAGGGATAATTGCATTTCAGTCAAATCTTAAAATTCCTATCATTAATAATTAAGTATTTTTTTCTAAATTACACTAGAACAAATATTTATTTCGAACTTCAAATTTTCATTTCTTTTTACTCTACATTCTTAGCAATCAGACAAAGCAGTGGGCCTTCTTTTCATTTCATCTTTTCTTCCATTTTTTATTTAGTACTCCGTATTATTATTATTATTATTATTATTTCGATTGGTTTTAACTTATCCCAATTATGTCTCAGAGCAACAATACAGGAGTTGAAATATGGGCAGACAGCATCTCATTGCAACCTTTCACTGAAGATGAGTGGACATCTCATCAAGACCAAAGCATTGAAAAGGTCAAAGGTTTTTTTTTTTTTTTTTTTCAATTTTTTTTAAATATAAAATAATTGTCTATACTTTTGTTAAGATGTGGGAGTTTCAACAAAAAGTCTTATCCTACAAACCAAATTGACCCAAAAGCTTCATTCAGCGAGTCTTGAACCTTACTATGCGTACATGATCTTACTACGCATAATAATCATACTTTGTTATACTATTAACCGAAAGTGGAACAAATACTCTCACACACGACCTACATAATCCTGATTTAGAAATTGAGGATCGTGATCAAAAGTTTGTTAAATTTTAATGATCAAAAGTTAAACCGTATTAACGTTAATATAAACAATTTTTTTTTCATTAAAATATGAACTTAATTTTCCGTATATGACTTCAAGTTTTTCAAAACATGAAATAAAAGTAGTTTGAAATCTTGCCCGTGCGAAATTTCACAGGGCAAGATTTCAAGCTATTTTTAACTGTCTTCGGTCCGAGCTATTTTGTTCACTCCTAAGATCACATATTTTTGCAGGCGAGAAAGAGCAAGGTGAAAATCAAAGCAGTAGATGCAAAAGGGAATCCCCTGTCAAACGCAACGCTCTCAATCCAACAAAAGAGATTATCATTCCCGTTTGGTGTTGCTATCAACAAAAACATCTTAACCAACACTGCCTACCACTACTGGTTTGCCTCAAAGCCCTTCACAGTAACAACGTTCGAGAACGAAATGAAGTGGCCCAGCACAGAATGGACCAGGGGCAAAGAGGACTATTCAGTCCCAGACGCAATGCTTAGATACACCCAAAAGCACGGAATCGTGGTTCGTGGACATAATATCTTATGGGCCGATTTTCAATATCAGCCCGAATGGGTCAAATCCCTCTCTACTAATGACCTTTGGTCGGCAGTTAATAACAGAATTAACTCCATTGTGACAAGGTAAAAGTTTGGATTTGTTGTAAAAAAATGTATGTATATTTTATACTAGCTTTATTATGCTAACTACAAAATTATGAATGGTAGAATGTAATTTAGTAAGGGTGAGTTTGATAACCCAATTAAGTGCTGAAAATGAAAATTTTTAAATAAAAATTTTTTACTGAAAATAATCACTGAATGCATTCTACTTCAGTACTTGAAACACTATTTTTAGTATTGCAAATTCAATCTCTTAAAATTTTCAGTACTTAAAATTCAACACTTAATTTCTAGTATTTAATTTTCAGTTTTATCAAACGGACCCTAAGTTATTTTTCTGTAAATACATGTTATATATATATATATATATATGATTCAATACACTTTTATGCTACTTTTTAAAAGTTTTTGTTACTATTTCTTATCCAAGATTTTGTCCATGTACTATGATTTATATCACTTAAAGGTCAATGTAGAGAACATTTACTTAGGGCCATTTAAGGCTCTCATGTTATACTCAGTTAACAATTATTCTTAGTTGAAATCAATTAAAAATTCAGCCTTCAAGTAACAATAGAGGGCCATAAATTTTGAGAAAAGAGGAAAAAAAATAAAAATGGCGACTAACAAAAGTACATCTTCGAATGCTTGGGTGTTATCTTATTTTTGGAATATTCAACACTTATCGTTCTTGTTCCCTGTATTTTTTTATCGTTCTTGTTCCCTATATTTTCGCTGTAATATTTTTTTTTTCTTCTTGTCAATTAATCAGTACATATTTAAAATTAATTCACGCTTCCACATGCGAAACAGGTATAGAGGACAAGTCATAGCATGGGACGTGGTCAATGAAAATTTACATAATTCATTTTTTGAGAGCAAGTTTGGAAGAAATGCTTCAGCTATTTTCTACCAAAAGGTTCATCAAATTGATGGTAGGGCCACTTTGTTTCTGAATGAGTATAACACAATTGAGGATCCTAATGATGGATCGTCATCACCATCTGCTTACCTTGGAAAGATTGGAGAAATTAAAGGGGCTGGTGTGTCTCCTGGAATTGGGCTTGAGTCCCATTTTCATACCCCAAATATTCCTTATATCAGAGCCTCCATTGATAGGCTTGGTGCTACTGGACTACCTGTTTGGATTACAGAGTTGGATGTTACTAGCGGTCCCAATCAGGTGCCCTCTCTCTCTCTCTCTCTATCTTGACAGGCACCGAACTTGGAAGTTAGTAGGGGTGGGAGTTTACAAAGGTTCCCAAGATAAATTATTTGTGGCTCTATTTTTTATATTTTCGTACTCATGATATAATTAAGCTAATACAATTAAAACTCACACACACACACAAACAATATATATATATATATATATCAAATACAATAAAATTATAAAACATGTCATTTTTAGAATTTTGTTGGAGCTTAAGCGCACTTTTTATAAACTTGTAATAAAAAAGTTGTATATCAATTGACTGCTTCACCTAAAAATTGATTGTTGAGGTCAACGTAAACCATTAGTTTTTATCAAAAATAGTACATGAGTATGGGGATTAATTGATACTCATCATTCATAGACCTCAATAGATGTCAATGATATTTTGTCAAACTTACAAAACTAAATTAGTATAAAGTGAGGTTAATGATTAAAGATTTCAGTTTTGACCGCTACATGAAGTATATATTTCCACATTTTCATGAAAGAAAACACTTTAGTACATAGTCTTGGAAACTTTTCATAATGTTCCAAAGATGTTATTTATCCGCATATGTACGTGTCATGAAATCAAACTTGTACACGTGAACTAATCGCACCTAAAAAAATATAACAAAGTTTTTTCCTTGCATGATAATGCATGTAACAAATTAACATATATGAATGTTCTAAGTGTATTTTTGGGGGGCATTATGTCAAGAACAGGCATGGTATTTAGAGCAAGTATTGAGAGAGGTACGTGCTCACCGATCAGTTAAGGGAATTGTACTATGGGCAGCTTGGAATCCATGGGGTTGTTACACAATGTGTTTGACAGACAACAATTTCAAGAACTTGCCAACTGGCGACGTGGTAGACAAGGTCATCGGAGAGTGGAGTCGCCGGAGCATCTCTGCCACCACCGATAGCGAAGGTCACTTTGAGACTTCACTCTTCCATGGAGAATATGAAGTCAAGGTCATTGATCACCCAACTGATCAGATGGGTTCCTCTGTGGCTCAGAGCTTCAGGATTGAATCAACGGACGAATCACAGGACAACATGTTACATGTCAATGTGTCTGCATGAGTTTCATTTGCAATAAAGAATTTTAAGTTACCACAGAAAACAACATTTTGATTAATTCATTATTGTCTCCTTTTATTTTCCTTGTCAATCTTACTACACAATTTAGTAAAAGATCCCTAAAGAAAGTCTTAAAATTGATGTCTACATTTTTTGGGTGATTTTGTTGTGGTATTAAAGTGAACTCAACAATTCTTTAAACAATAGTCTCGAACACGAGAAATTATTGTTTTGTTATGGACTATAGTCCATACGAGACATGCCAGTTGGTGGTGCCATGTGGCCTAAGTCATATTTCTGGTCTCTCTTTTTTTTAGACCTCTCCCTCACTCAATTATTTTAGAATTTTCTTTTCAGAATACGACATGAGCCTAATAGTAACCATAGATAGTGGAACTCATATTTGGTTGGTAATTTTCTGACTCGACACGAAAATAATTAAGTTTGGGTGACCCATATAAGGGTACGGGTCATAAACGAATCTACCCATTTAACACGATTAATAACGAGTTGAGTCACACTTTAAGCGGGTCAATTCGTCTAACTCGTTTGATCCGATTAGATGCGGTTGGAGCATTTTTTTTTAGTTCTAAAAATAATTTTTAATAATATGGAAGTCTAAAATACAAATAATATAAATAAGAATAAAAAAATATATTTATTTAAAAAAAAAAAAGAATAAAAAAATATAAACTAAAGTTGCTTTTTTGCTCCAAAAAAAAAAAGTAGTTACCACTTACCAAATGATGATGCCGAAAATTGGTAAGAGAGATTAAAAGAGAGATATGGGGAAACAAGAGCTTGTATGTGGTTCGGTCCCGTTAACGAGATGACCTACGTCCACGGTTGCGTCAGTGCGCTTCACTAGCAGATCACCGGCGGGCCTAGTGAGCCAACAGTTTGGGCGGCATTACCAGTAAAACCGACCGGGTTTATGCGTATGAGTGAGAATTATATGCTATTCTTTTTGATCGAATGTCCTCCTTTTAATAGGGGTGAGCGGCCTCTTTTATAGGTGCAAGAGACCACCCGTACATGGTAAGTTTGTAGATTATGAAGCCTAATCTATTTACAGCCTGATTTACATGAATTTAGGGATGTTTCCTAAGTAGTTTAATTAGGAAACTGCTTGCTCCTTCCATTTAGTCTTCTAACTGGGCTAGGAATCTGCCTGGAGTCTTGCTGACCAAGCACCCACGGCTACTGGGGGCACGCCCATGTGAGGTCCATCTAGAAAGAACGACCGGGCTTACGGCCATCCTGGGCGGTTCTGCGTCATAGCCCGGGATACTGTGTAGTCACTCCAAACTCAAGAGGACCGAGCTTCTCTTTGCTGAGGTGGCGAGACCTGACTTTGACCTGGTATTTTTGTGCATATCAGTTGGCCCCCATTTTCAAAACTAACGGGATGCTCTATCGAATGAGGTTTGAAAATTAAGACTGCTTCTGACAGAAAACCATTCGGGATATGGCCCCGGGTTGTTACCCGGGTCGCGACCGATCGGCTGGTCTTCTGGGGTTAGGATTGAGCGGTGGCTATGTGGGCCCGGGACCAACTTCTGCCACGTGTCACCTTGTTACCGGCCTGGTCAGGATCCAACGAGGCGGGTAACCGCACAGTCACGTCGTAACCAGACCGTCATGTCTGGCATTAATTGGGTGCGTCTTTTGAGGCGACATTCTGCGTGCCCGAGATGACAGTTGTCGGCAGGTTTAGGCGGGAAAATTTCTTGGCCGTTAGATCTAACTTGATCTGGACCATCCGCGCTCCCCATATAAAGAACACTTGATCATTTCTAGGATTCCTGCTGCCAATTGATAGAGCTACCGAGCGGTTTGAGAGGGAAGAAAGTGTCCGGTAAAGCTTCCCGAGCTCTTCTTCTGCGATAACCCTTGTAAGTGTTCCCTTTTCAGTTTTAGTTCATCATCCTCTTCCTCTTCCTTTTTCTCTTCTTGTCTGAGCGTGGCTGGAGAGAGCGAACCCTCTTAGGTTGGAACGGGAGTGGGACTGTTTCTTTCTCAGGTTCTGCTCTTTCTTCAAGTCGGGAGGTACGTTAGATAGGTTGAACCAAGCGGGCTGTCCCAGGGTAGTTCTGACCGAGTGTCACCTTGTCTTTAAAATTGTATACTTTCTGCCATTTAGGTTGATAACCTTGCCTCCTTTGTACCTCAGACTTGGAGTTCCTGATCCATACCTTGGTCGTCCTCTTCTTCCCGACCCAGTCACCGAAACCCCAAGGATGTGTCACTCTGGTTTTGACTCGTCCTCCCGGTCGGAGGATGAGCAGTCCAGGTCAGAGATGCCGGACACAAGCCTGAGTCCGCCGTCCACGTCCCCCTCTGATCACCATAGCGAAGGCAGAATCCCAATCCATCTCTCCGACGATGAGTTGGACCAGGAAGCCCCCGTTGCTTCCGTTTCCCGGGGTTTAGGTGACGAAACGCCAGGGGAACCCGACCCCGAGATAGCCTTCGCCAGCGAGTTCATCCCGTCCACCCAGCGTATTGAAGATCTCGACCGCATTAGGGATAGGTTCAGCCTTCCCGACTACTGCTCCCTGGCCGTGAATGTCGGCGGAGCCCAAATATACCAACGGGGTTTCACTACCTTATACGAGGACATCCTCATGGCTGGGTTCCGCATCCCCTTCATCCAGTCACTCGGGACATCCTTATATACCTGGGGATCGCCCTGGGGCAGCTGGCCCCCAACGGTTGGAGATTCCTGATGGGGTCCATCTCTCTTTGGCCCCAAGTTTTTGGGTATGAGCTTACCGTCCAGGAGTTTCTCTGGACACACCGACCGTTTCCCGTACATGGGGAGACCGGGTTCTTTTCTCTCGAGGCTCGTCAGGGGAGAAAGATCATAATGAATTGCCCAAGAAACAACAAGGGCTGGAAGAATAGACTCTTCCAGGTGTCCACCCTTAGACTCTGTGAGCGGGCCCTGGGGATCCAGATAAGGACTTCATGGGCGGGAGAACTAAGGGGTAAGCTAGTGCATTAACTTCCTGCTCACTTTCTTTACTTTGTTTTGAGACTAACTGCGTTATGTCTTGCGTTGCAACGGAATCAGCTAGCCCACCTAGTCTTACCGGGAAGTGCCAAGAGAGAATCAGAAGCTTGGCGGACCATCCCATCAATATTTGTGATGTTCTGACTCGCTCGGGAGATCAGAGAGGCGATCACCATCTAGAATACCTCGCTGAGGCCCCCATCCTTTCCTCAATCATCCCTGGTAAGAGTTTATCGGCAACTTAATTTTGGTTATCCTTCGTCATCTCATTGCTCTGATTTCTGACTTCGTGGCGCTTTCTTTTTATAGAAATGGCCCCAAAGAGGAATTTGGAGCAGCTGAGGGAGAGCCCGCCATGGAAGCTTTGGGCATTGAACGCCCACTGAGGTGAATCCGGCACGGGACTGCGAACCGTCCGGAACCCCTCAGGACTTCGGCTCCCCGTGTGGTGGTGGCCAAAACTTACCCCCGAGCGGGAATACCGTCTGGGGCGCCGGTTAAAGAATCGGCAGTGATCAGGGAGAGGGTCAAGTCCGTCCTCCTCCTTAGCCAGGTGGAGGCGTGTGCGAACATGTCTCCCGAGGCGTTTCAAGGATGATTATATAGCCTTTCCCATATGGTAAGCACTTGGCGCTCCCGCTCTTCTTTACCATAGCTTCTCCTGCGTTTATTTTGCTGACTTACCATCTTGGATTCTTCGCAGGTCGGCCGTATGGCTGCTGGGCCTGAGTCCTTCCTGCCTTCTTTGGCTGGGAGGGCCGTTGCTGCTGAAGCCGCTCTGTCTGAGGAGCGGACGACCTCAGAAGCCAGGCAAAATGCCCTGGCTTTGGAGAAGGATAAGGTGAAGGGCTTGGCCCTGAGCCTTGGTGCAGCCCAGGAAGAATTGGCGACTGCCCAGGCCGATTTGGAAGCTTTTCGAGCCCTCGCGGCGGCGGCAGAGGCCCGACTCAAGGCCGCGGCTAAAGTGACGGCCGCAGGGGCCACAGAAGAGGCGTTTGATGATAGCTTCTTCCAGGGCTACGAGGATCTGAAGCGGCGGCTTACCCGGGATCACCCCGAGTGGAACATCTCGTCCTACGAGGGAATTGATTCAGACTACTGGGACGTCGATCCCGCGACTGGTGAGGATCTTCCTGCTGGTGCTAGAGCTGTTGAGCCTGCCCCGGGCGGGGGCTCGGGAACCGAAGGAGCTACCCCAGGAGGAAGAGGCTGGGGAGACTGAAGAGGTTGTTGAAGTGGACGACTAAGGTCCCCGACCGGTTTCCTTCTTGTATTGTAGTTTTTTTTTTTTTGAAGAAGCTACTACAACTGCCCCTCAGGCACTGTACAGATTTTTTTTTTATATTAATGAAAAGGTTCTTAAGACCAACTTTTCCATCAATTGTTTACTATTTCTGTACTTGTGTGCCTGTGCTTGCCAATTCTCGACCAATTTTTATTTTTTATTGACCGATCTAATTCCTTGCCTTAGCAAATGGTTTTGGATCATAACCGGTAGAACAACTGGTCTTCTTGACCTGTTTGAAAGGTCCCGTTCGGTGTATCATAGGAATTTATCCTGTTTTGCTGACCGGAAGGTTTTTCTCTGACCAATGTAGGTACTTAGGAATGTTAGGATTCCAAGCCCTTGAAAGGTCCCGTCCGATGTATTATAGGAATTTATCCTGTTTTACTGACCGGACGTTTTTCTCTGGCCAATGTAGGTACTTAGGAATGTTAGGATTCCAAGCCCTATTAGTGACCGGTGTGAGTCCTTTTTTAGTCTGGTATCCCCCTGCTCCCCAAGCATTTTGCTAAGGCAGGTGTCTAGGAGGGGGGAACCATAGGAACCCGACATGGAACATGGGTGGTTGCAGGATCCTTTGAGGCTTGCCATCATCAGCCACCTAGGGGGTTTGTCCCCGTCGCCAGTGGGGCCTAAGCAAAGCCGATGCCTCGGGGTTAGGCCCGAGGTCTTTTTATGCCTTGGTTTTGAGCCAAGGTCTTTTGCCTCTCGGGTAAGTTCCCGGGGTCTTTGTGCCGTGGTTTTGAGCCAAGGTCTTTTGCCTCAGGTGTTGGCCCGAGGTCTTTGTGCAGAATACCGACAAGGGTTGTTTCTTGATGTAAAGCAGGAACTGTTTTATTGCTTTTTTATTTTGAAAAATCATAATGACTGCTCGAATGGAGCAACAAGTACCCTAACCAGTATTAATCTACCCACATCTAATTGCTACTGATAGTACTTTCAGAGATGATGCACATTCCAAGGGTGAGAAAGGTGACGGCCGTCCAGAGTTTGTAACCAATAGGTACCCGGACGGTTTACTCGGGTAACTAGGTATGGACCTTCCCAGTTTGGCCCCAACTTTCCATGGCTCGGGACTTTCGTGGACTGGTTAACTGCCTTCAGGACCAGATCTCCTATCTGAAAACTGCGATACTTCACCTTGCTGTTATAGTATCGGAAGACTCTTTGCTTGTAGGATGCCGCTTTGAGATACTCTCAGTCTCTTTTCTCCTCTGCTAGGTCGAGCTCTGCCCTGAGGGTGTTTTCATTGTCTAGCTCGCTATAATTTGCCACCCAGTAGGTAGGTAACCCAAGCTCGTGGGGACCACTGCCTCAAAGCCATAGGTTAGGGAGAACGGCGTCTCGCCTGTTGCCACTCGAGTGTAGTGCGGTAGGCCCACAGGAGGGTCTGTAGCTCTTCTGCCTATAGTCCTTTAGCGCCTTCGAGCCTCGTTTGAAGAATAGTCCAGTTTGTCACCTCGGCTTGGCCATTGACCTGGGGGTGCTCGGGGGATGAGTAGTGATTGGATATCCCGTAGCCCGAGCAGAACTGCCTGAATACCTGGGTGTCAAATTGCCTACCGTTGTCACTAACAAGGACCCGCGGGACGCCAAACCTGCTGAGGATGTTCCTCTCCATGAAGTTTTCCATTTTCTTCTCGGTGATTGTTGCCAAGGGCTCGGCCTCCGCCCACTTGGTAAAGTAATCCACGGCGATGACAGAGAACTTGACTTGTCCCTTTCCCGTTGTCAGGGGACCGACAATGTCAATGCCCCACTGAGCGAACGGCCAGGGGCTAAAAATTGGCGTCTGAAGTTCTCCCGGATGGTTGATCATGGGAGAAAATCTTTGGCACGTATCACACCTCTTGACATATTCTTGAGAGTCTCTGGCCATGGTCGGCCAGTAGTATCCTTGCAGCAAGGCTTTGTGCGAGAGTGCCCAGCCTCCGATGTAGGGATGGCAATGGGGTGGGTTTTCAGGGTTGCCCGCCCCGCCCCGCCCCTAATAGGTAGGGTATAGGGGAGGCTTAATAGGGTTAGGGGCGGGTATGGGGGAGGTTTTCAAAACCCGGGTCGGGGCCGGGTCGGGGCCGGGGTAGGGTCAAAAAACCCGCCCCCGCCCCGAATATACTTGTATTTATATTTTTACCCCTCAATAGTTATGTGTATTACCATTTAAAAAAAAAAACTGCACTATTAGGGAACTAATTGGGTAAGTTAAAAAAAAACTACACTATTAGAGAAAAAAATGCATTAAAAAAATTACTTTTTCAATTTGTGTACCAAAAAAAAAAAAACATAATCGGGGCGGGGCGGGGCGGGGCGGGGGCGGGGACCCCGGGGGCGGGGGCGGGGAGATCACTATGCGGGGCGGGGCGGGGGCGGGGGGAGGGTTCACTGAAGCGGGGCGGGGGCGGGGTATGGGGACCCCGTCCCATACCCGCCCCGTTGCCATCCCTACTCCGATGTGGTTCCCGCACACCCCTTCATGGATTTCGTGCAACACCCCTTGGACTTGTACAGGGTGGACACATCGGAGACACGGTATGGAAAATCCCCGTTTGTAGAGGATTCCATCAATAATTTGGTATCGTGCCGCTCAGTATTTAACCCGGCGAGCTTCCTCCTTACCTTCTGGTAACACGCATGTTCCAGAAATGCCATGATTGGGTCCATCCAGCTAGGTCCTGGGGCGACCGGCTCTACCTCCATACATTCTGAGTTGATCACACTTGGCTCGGGTAGGTACTCTATCCTTATCCCGGGCAAGTCTGACTCAGAGGATGAGGCGAGGCAGGCTAACCGGTCAGCTCTAGTGTTCTCCTCCCTCGGTATCTGCATGACGGAGAACCCCTGAAGCTTCTTTGAAACTGCTCGGACAAGGGCTAGATAAGCTATCATGTTATCTTCCCGAGCCTCGTACTCTTGATTGACTTGATTTACTACGCGCTGAGAGTCACTGTACCCCTGGACCTACAATGCACCCATTGAAGCGGCCAGTTGTAATCCAGCCAAGAGGGCTTCATGCTCAGCCTCGTTATTGGAGGCTTTGAATCCGAACCTAAGCGCATACTCGAGCTGGATCCCATCGAGCGTGGTTAGGATGATCCCTGCTCCACTTCCCTGTTTGTTGGATGATTCGTCTACATAGAGTACCCAGGTTGGGATATCTGATTACAAACCGGGCGGTAGGACCGGTGGGTCAGAATCTTCAACCGAGTCTTCTTGGTATTTGAATTCAACAAGGAAGTCCGCTACTGCCTGTCCCTTGATTGTTGTGCAGGGTCTGTAGACCACTTCGAATTCTTCTAACTCCAAGGCCCACTTGACAAGCCTTCCGGACGTTTCGGGCCTGCTTAAGACCGTACGGAGGGGCTGATCTCTAAGGACCACGATGATGTGGGCCTGGAAATACGGGCGAAGTCTCCGGGCTGAAGTGATAAGGGCAAATATGAGCTTTTCAATGCGGGAGTACCTACTTTCTGTACCTTGAAGTGCTCGGCTTGTGTAATATACCGGGAATTGTATCCCGTGCTCTTCTCAAATGAGTGCCGAGCTGACCGCCGAGGGTGACACCGCCAGGTACAAGAATAATTCCTCACCTAACGTGGGCGTTGAGAGTAGAGGGGGCGATGCCAGGTACTTCTTGAGTTCTTGGAATGCTTCCTCGCACTCTTCTGACCACTGAAAAGCTTTACGAAGGATCTTGAAGAATGGCAGACACCGGTCGGTAGCTCGGGACACAAATCTATTTAATGCAGCCACTCGCCCGGCCAAACTCTGTACCTCTTTGGTTGACCTGGGTGACCGCATATTTAAGATGGCTTGAATTTTTTTGGGGTTCGCCTCAATCCCCTGCCTGCTGAATAGGTGCCCAAGGAACTTCCCGGACGAGACGCCAAATGTGCACTTGGCCGGGTTCAACCTTATCCCGAACTTTCTCAAAATGCTGAAGGCCCGGCCAAATGCTCAAGGTGATCAGACTCTTCCCGACTTTTAACCAGCAGATCGTCAACATAAACCTCCATGGATTTCCCAATCAAGTCCTTAAACATGTGATTGACCAGGCGCTGATAGGTTGCCCCGGCGTTTTTGAGGCCGAACGGCATGACTTTGTAGCAGTAGGTCCCTTGATCAGTGATGAACAAGGTTTTTTCTTCGTCCCCGGGGTACATGCTAATCTGATTGCACCCGGAGTAGGCGTCCATGAACGAGAGGAGTGAATGGCCGGTTGTGGAGTCCACCAGGAGATCTATCTGGGGGAGTGGATAGCAGTTTTTGGGGCAGGCTTTGTTCATATCGGCGAAGTCCACACACATCTTCCACTTTCCGTTTCTTTTCTTGACCTGTACTACATTCACTAACCAGTCGGGATAGTGGACCTCTCGGATAGATTTTTCTTTGAAGAGTTTATCGACCTCCTCGCGTGCTGCCTTCTGCCTCTCGGGGGCCATGCCCCGTCTCTTCTGCTTCACAGGCCGGGAATCTGGGTTGACATTGAGTCGGTGAAAAATTACCCGGGGGTCAATCCCGGGCATGTCTTCATGACACCAAGCAAATACATCTTAACTCTGTTGTAGGAACTGAATTAGATTTTCCCTGAGGCCGGGCTCCAGCTGGGTGCCGATGGTGACCGTTTAGTCAGGGAGTTGCGGGTCTAGCATCACCTGTTCTAAATCCTCGATCGGTCCCACTCTGTCACTTTGATCCCTCGGGTCCATCTCTTGGGACATTCAGTGTTTCAGCGATGGCCTCCTGGCGCAGAGAGCTGACATAGCAACTCCGGGTGACGGCTTGGTCTCCGCGTAGGCTCCTGGGCCCCTGGGGGGTTGGAAATTTAACCAACAGGCTGTGTGTTGATACGACCGCCCTGGCCTGGTTGAGGGTTGGCCTTCCAAGGATGACATTATAGGTAGATGGAGCTTCCACGACCACAAAGTTCGCCAGTATAGATGCCTGTTGGGGGTAGGCTCCCATGAGGACCGGGAGCTTGATAGTACTGAGCAGTTGGGTGTTGGATCTGTTGAACCCTACCAGGGGAGTGGCCACTGGTCAGAGTCGATCCCTGGATATCCCGAGCAGATAGAATGCTAACACGAACATGATATCGGTCGAGCTGCCTATGTCCACCAATACCCTTTTGACGTAATTAGCTATGGAGAGCGTCACAACTAACGGGTCATCATGGGGGCAGTGGATGCCTTGCGCATCGTCGGAGGTAAATGTCAATACGTCAGCTGGCGGGGAGCTGGTGGATTGGACTTGCCATACATCCGCCTCGAATGCCCGAGCATGCCTCTTCCTTGCCGACTGTGAGTCCCCGCCGCCCGACGTTCCTCCGGAGATCACGTTGATTTGACCAAGAGGTTGTGTTTGACCGGGAGCTCGGGCTCCCTGCGGAGGCCATCCATCTGTCGTGACATATTCTGCAAGATGATCCTGCTCGATCAGTTTTTCTATGGCTATCTTCAACTTGAAGCAATCCTCTGTGTCATAACCGTGGTCTCTATGGAAGAGGCAAAACTTATCCCGACTCCTCTTTCCGGGTGGGGCTTTTAGTTTTTTCGGTTGTTGAAGCAACCTCTGCGCCTCGGCGGCGGCCATGACCTCGTGTATTGGTCGGGAAAGGGGCGTGAAGGCGATCAGGGGCTGATCCTGGTCTCCTCTCTGTTGGTCTAGCCTGGGCTTCTTTACCGGACCTTTCTCAGAGCCTTCACGCCTCCGCTTAGCTTTCGGGGACTCATCTCCTACAAAACCGGCGTGTTTGGACTTCAGA
The DNA here is from genome assembly GCA_033977485.1 of Hydrangea macrophylla. Lineage (NCBI taxonomy): Eukaryota > Viridiplantae > Streptophyta > Magnoliopsida > Cornales > Hydrangeaceae > Hydrangea > Hydrangea macrophylla. Next base: position 89,013,054 of record CM066996.1, on the reverse strand, counting down.
AATTCTTCCATGTCAATATATTTCCCGACCCTCTCCGAGAGTTCCACCAGGGTTGCTGGCCGGTCTCGGTGGAACGACGTAGCAACTTTGGTGTGTTGAACTCCTGAGCAGAAGGCCATGATGGCTGCTGTTTCATTTAAGTTACAGATCTGGAGCCTCTGCTGATTGAAAAGGTCCATGTACTCCCTTAGGGATTTGCCCTTGTGCTGCTTGACAGTTAATAGCTGAGTGTCCGGTTGCGACCGGTTGAGCATCCCTACAAACTGGCTAATGAAAAGCTTGCTCAGCATCTTGAAGTCATCCACCGTTTGAGGTTTAAGGGCGTGGAACCACTGCACGGCTGGCCCTTTGAGAGTGCTGGGGAAAGCCAGACACAGTAATTCGTCGGCAGTGGTGACTAACACCATCTGGGCCTTGTAGGTGCAAACGTGATCCACTGGGCTCCCTATCATGTCGTAAGAGCTGAGATGCGGTGGCTTAAACTTCCGTGGGATGGGGAATCTGGTGACCCGAGCGGTATAGGGCGACTCGGTCTCCGTGTTGGTATGGTCGTAACGCTGCTTGCGGCTCAGTCGTTCGATCTGTTTCTGCAAGCCCTGGATTTGAGCAATCACGTCTTTCCGCTCGGGCTTCCTTTTAATGTCCGAGCGATAAGTCGGATCAGACGACGAGGCTTCTTCTTCGAAGTGTGTTGACCTTGGGGATAGGACCCGGCTCCAGCTCCAGGTAATCGTATGCCTAAGATCTCCCCGGCTCTGGGCTGGAGGGGCTTTGGCCCTGATCCGTTCCTCCTGGTGGCGCGTCACCTGTTGATGATGTCTCTGGCATCTTCCACCCGACGAGGATTGGTCCGAGCTTACCGCCTGGTGCGCCTGGGCACTCTGATACGGTCACCATCCTGGGCGTGTTCCCAATCCGACGGGGATACCGGCGCAAAGTGAGTATGGTTCTGGACTCTTGCGGGCTCCCGGTCGGGGGCACTCTTCCCGGTCTGGTTCTCGGATTGAGGGCACTTTTCTTGCAAGGCCAACAACGTTTCGATTTGCTACTGGGTTTGCTGTTGGCCTTCCAAAAGTTGCGCAAGCGCCGCCGTCATTTGCTCGGAGGTCATGGAGGCAGCCTGCTGCTTAAGCTGCAAGTTCTCCTGACGGGTCGGAGTAGCATTTTTCTTACCCGTCTTCGGTGGCATGTTGATCAGTCAAGAAATTTGTTAGTGAAAAACTTATCGCTTCCCACAGACGGCGCCAAACTGATGATGCCGAAAATTGGTAAGAGAGATATGGGGACACAAGAGCTTGTATGTGGTTCTGTCCCGTTAACGAGGTGACCTACGTCCAAGGTTGCGTCAGTGCGCTTCACTAGCAGATCACCAGCGGGCCTCGTGAGCCAACAGTTTGGGCGGCACTACCAGTAAAACCGACCGGGTTTATGCGTATGAGTGAGAATTATATGCTATTCTTTTTTATCAAATGTCCTCCTTTTAATGGGGGTGAGCGGCCTCTTTTATAGGTGCAAGAGACCACCCGTACATGGTAAGTTTGTAGATTAGGAAGCCTAATCTATTTACAGCCTGATTTACATGAATCTAGGGATGTTTCCTAAGTAGTTTAGGAAACTGCTTGCTCCTTCCATTTAGTCTTCTAACTGGGCTAGGAAACTGCCTAGAGGCTTGCTAACCAAGCACCCACGCCTACTGGGGGCGCGCCCATGTGGGGTCCATTTGGAAAGAACGACCGGGCTTATGGCCATCCCAGGCGGTTCTGCGTCACAGCCCGGGATACTGTGTAGTCAGTCCAAATTCAAGAGGACCGAGCTTTTCTTTGCTGAGGTGGCAAGGCTTGACTTTGACCTGATATTTTTGTGCATATCACCAAATAAATAAAATTAATAAATAGAAATTAAATGATACAAATATACAATGTCAAAATATATACTCCTATATATATAAGACTATAAGTGATTTATATATACATATAAGAGTCAAACTTTAGAGTATAAAAAAAGTTAAGTTAATATTTTTTTTTGGTTGTTTCTCGTTTAATTTGGGCTTAATTTAATAATTTCTCAAAACATGAAAATTTTGAAAAAATGAAAATAAAAATTCGAACCGAACTGAACTGATGATACCCTTAGATGGGTTAAACGAGTGACCCATGTATGACCTGACACGATTATGACCTAACACGACCCGATTGCTACCCTTTAATCCCATACATAGTGACCCCTTGCATGTTGATGAGTCCTACCGCTCACAAAATTTATTGTCATTGACTCATTGGATAGAAGGCATGTGTTACCCTCAAAGTGTATAAATATTTCTCTAATTGTTGATATTTTAAGGACTTTTGGGGTACTATGTGGCACGCAATAGTGGTATCTTCCATCTAATGAGAATAAGTTATTTAGGTGTAACTTATGCCTTGTGATCTATACTGATCGAAGTGGTACCCTTCACCAGTGAGAGTGAGTTATTTGGGTGGAAAAACAGTTCCATTGTTTGTGACATCCAACCAATTAACTTCTTGGGATGTAATATTCACACCACATAGGCCCCTACTTTTAGGGGATCATGACAAATAGTGGTTGTAGACAAATTGTGATGATCTCCTGAAAATATGAAAATAGGGGCAGATGTATGGCAAAGATTAAATAGTTACGTCATAGCTACAAGTTAACATGGTGTGACAGTTGCGTTGAATAATTTCTCCTAAATCCTAATTAGTAAATTAAAAGAAATTGATTTATTAGTGAGACCACATAAGGTCAATGACGCGACTGTGGAAATTACATGAGTCTAGAGAAATTATGAGGTCAATCAAGGTGGTTTTGATTGACGATAATCATACTGTCTTGACACGTCACATGGTGGTTGGCAGGAGATAGGTGCATTAAATGCAAGGTAATTGGTTCACCACCTGTTGCTCAAGTTTTTGGACTTTCATAGGGTTATTTTGTGCCTTCTTAGAATAATTTGTACTTTGTAAGAGAAACTTTGTAATTTTTTGGAATTTTTGTGTAAGTTATTATTTTTGGTTGTATATTATGTAACAATTGTTGAACACATTTTAATAATTTGTATACAAATGAGTTTGTCCTTTGACAGGACGAGTTTGTACATTGTAACAATATTTATATTTCCATTACAAAGCACAAAATAGAGTATATATAATGACATACATGTTGTACCCACCTATTTTGGGTGGTTTTTGTTTGTACCTGTCACACCCCGACCTGCCACAGGTGGACTTCGAACCTATGACAACGCCACCGAGGCTAAACTAACCCATTAACGTACTAACAAGTTTAAGTAATATGGTTCTCCAAACCACATAACGACAATTAGAGAATAAATTAATATATATATATATATATATTAAAGGTTTGGAAACCAAGAGAGCTATTTCCGTGGGTACTAGGGACCCAAAGACACCCTTCCATCAAATCAAAGGTTTAAAATAATTAACTTTAATAAACCAAGTCAGAGGGGTGCTCGACCAATCGACCGGGTCCGTTCAACTGGTCGACAGGCACCTGGGCAGAATCCCCTTTGTTGCAGCACCTCTCACCTGCTTTGCATAAGTTTTGAGCATTTTTAAACTTTCAACCATTTCCAAAATTCTAGTAAAACATTTAAAAATATTTTACCCAATCTCCACAACATCTAGAGGCAATTATACTCACTTTCACACCTTCTAGAGGTGTTAAGAAATACTAGAAATAAGTAACATCTAACCACAATTTCAAATCTTCACCTACTCACACACTAACAACTAAGGAATAAACCAAGTGACTCACAAGAGATACAACCAAAAGGTACTGAATACGTCGACTCGACAAACCCAAAACGTCAAACAAAGGTACAAATATAATTCTTACAAGTTCCCATCCCCACATCTTTATATTACATCACTTGTTTCTAATTCTCCTAGTTACAAACACAAATTTAAGCTACAACTTAACAAAAAGTTGCATATCTACAACTAAGCACATGGATATATTAGCAAGACTGCTTTCCCAACCCCATCTCAATGCTCCGTTCACCTCCCTCTCTCACCTTGGTCCGAACCTGTGGTGGTTATTCAATAACCACAACATAAAATAATATTTTTGTTTAAGCTTTCACTTAGTGAATGAGCTAATCATTTGATTGAATACAATAAATGTTGCAATGCAACAACCACTCATGTAAAGCATAATTTATAGTCTCCGGACTATCAAGTATTGGTTCACCCGGTTCCTCTGCTTATATATTTATCTTTTTATCCCTACACTAAGGATTTATTCTTGCCCCTAAACAAAGGGCTTAATCTTACCCCTATACAAAGGCCTCATTTGGCAGGCCGAATAGGACAGGATAATGCAAGATCGGATAGGATAGTAATCATGTCGGATATGCTGTTATGCTGTCTTGTTTTTTGACCGTGCTGGATAAAACTGTCAGATAAGCTGTTATATTATAATCCGATGTTTGGTCGTGCCCGGATATAAGTTCTTAATAATAACTAAATTATTACTTTTTAACACAAAATGGGCTATGAACAAAGGGAAACAAAAAAGAGTAGATCTAAAATTTAAAAAAAAAAAAAAAAAAAAGGTGGGGTGGGGGAAGAGAGATCTGAAAAATAAGAAGGGGGGAAAAACATATATAAACAAAAAAAAAAAGCGAGAGAGAGAGAATTGAAAAAAAAAAAAAAAGAGAGAAAGATATAAGGAAAAAAAAAAGAAGAAAAGCAATTCTGAAAATGAAATAGAAAAGGAAAAAAAAATCTGAAAAAATCCAAATCTGAAAAAAATAAATAAATAAATTAGCAAATCGGAAAATGAAAAGAGAGAGGGAAAAAAACATATACAAAAATGAAAAAGGAAAAAAATGATTTGAAAAAAAAATGAAAATGAAAAAGAAAAAAAAATCAAATCTTACAAAAAAAAAAAAAAAGTTTTTTTTGTCCCAAGAAGTTGTCCCAAACTTCTAATCCCACCTAATACCACCTCCCCCGTGGGTTAGAGTTATCCCACTCTCCATGGGATAAAAACCAAATTTAGGACTATTTTATCTTGTCCAATATCGCCACCAAAGGCTGAATAGGATAAAAGTTATCATGTCCTCCCTCTTACTCTGACCACCAAGCAATGCCAAAGGGTTTCACTGACCCCTACACAAAGGGCTTTTCTTTTATTATTTAAACTTCATACTTGGTGAACCACTACCGGGTAACCGTCAACCCACATAATCACATAAACATATAATCAACTCAATATGCCAATTATTGAATATTTAGACATGCTTTTCTATTTTCTAGCATAAAGAAGCTATAACACATATAGATTTAACTTACTAAAATTCATATTGACATATTAAATATATAATTACACATTCTAAAACAATATTCAAATCACTCACCTTAAAAATCTAGCAATACCAAACTCAAGTCTACCTTGTATATGAATCCTACAAATTTTTAAGCAATTTATGGGTTATCCCCCAAATTAGGTCAAGGAAAAACTATCAAGAAACTCAATAAAAATTATACCCAAGTGTAGGCCTTACCTCCTAGATCACAAATATGTCTTCAATTTGAATTTTAGATGAAGTTTGGTAAGTGGATCAAGAGCAAATATCAAACAAACCCCAAACTCCCTCTTTTTTTCCCCCTTTTCCACCTATCCCCTCTCTATTCTCTTTCGTTTTCCTTTGTTCTTCTTTCTTTTTTTTTATTCATTTGGATGGTTAGAGTCTTAGAGATGCGAAGGGAATATTCTTTGGACTATGTAACTCACTTAGTCATTCCATTTACACCCCGCAATATTTTCTAAGTTTTATTATAACATCCCAACTAATTATAATACTATCTAAATATCTAAGTGGGTCTAAGTTTATGTCTCGTATGTGTCCTAAACATGGTCTCATTTATTAATTACTAATGCATTATGAACGTGTTCATATTAAGCTCTCAAAAGGGTACCCAAACTAACTTCATAACTAAATATGAACAACAATATAATATTAAAGCACTTATCCATTTATCATGTAAGTATATAAAATAATCACATAGCATCAACATGTATTATAATTAAATAATTAAATTTACATGTCTATCATTTATGCCCATAAATGCAAATGTATGCAATTTATGTAATCTGGCCCTCATCAGGCCCTACTTTTATATATGTCCCATCCATAATGGGTCTTTTATCTGTGTTCCTACCCTAACACTTTTCCACACTGATGGGCCTATAGTTACCCCACTGAAATGCACTACTAATGTTATCGACACTAACACTATAATGCAAATAATAATATTAAACCTTCTTTTCTAGGTCAAGGTACGTATTACTTTCTCCCTCCCTTTAAAGAAGTTTGTCCTCAAACTTTTCTTACCTTACAAGTATATCAAGTGAGGATACCTCTCTCTCCCATTTCATCTTCCTGTTTCACATTGAATTACCAACAAGCTTTCGTTCACTTCAATGCCTCCAAACATATAGTAATTATGTTGTGGAGTGAAATCGGATCACTTCCTCTTTTAATACTTTATCATAAATATCATTCCTCAAGTCAAGTCCCCTTTTCATCTAATACAATGATGTCAATTGAACCCAATTTACAATTATCATCTCTTTCCCAGTTCTTGGAATACATCTCAATCTAGCTCTAATACTTTAGAATCTTGGCTCACTTCTTTCTGCATAATTAATACATACACCAAACCCCATTGATCTCCAACTCAACCATTAGCAAGTATCTTCACGTTATCAAATTTCCAGACTTTAGTCTTTTGTGAGTTTCAATTATCTGCTTCATCACGTACTTAATTCTGTAAAATAAATCTCTCAAATTGTGCAATCTATACAAACTTCTTGCTCATAAGAAGAATATCGCCCACCCAATACTAAGATAATACCAGAAATTTTAAATCATGTGTTCAATAATTCTCCTCATAGGATTCTAATCTTCCACAATTACAAGTAATTATTGCTTCAATTTATAACCTAATTCCTATGAAAAACTTCATTACAACTAATGAATTCTTTGGCACCAATGAAACTAGTTCGATCAACATCTATACCAATCCATTCTCATTGTTGCCCGTAGAAACTCTATTCTTTCCACGTTGCACATTCAAAACACGATATTTATTCCCAATATATCATCAATTATTGGAACTCCACACCTACCTGAATGCATTCTAATTCTGAACATGTCTGTAAACTTATCTCAAAAAATTTATACTCACCCTATCAGATGTTAAACACAATCTTTCTACCATCCCCACTTGTCAACCAAAAATATCCCAATTTGTCTTTTAACCACATGGTTCTTTCACCAACTATTATTCGCAAGAACTTTTATTTACAAGAAAACTTACGTTCTTTCCAAATTTACTTTATTCAATCGAAGCTTTGTACCTATTATTCATATAATTTATACTTTTCCCTAGCTCTCATCTTCTACACATTCCAACTCATTTCAGTTACACGCATCTTTTATGCTCGACCACAAACTTATTTACCTGACCTTTGTTTAGTGTACACTGAATATCATTCTCAATTGTATTATACTTCGTAAGCTATCACTATAAATCTCACTAAAATCTGATACTTTACGTAAACTTTATCGACTGTGAATCTATCTTCCAATACCCTTGAAGTTACACACATGTACTCGTAATGTTCTTTTTCAAACCTTCAATTACTCAGTTCCAATCCCAACTCACTTGTTTTCATGTAATCAGTACTATTGCTAAGTTCTATACTAATCTTAATCTCACTGCATATGATAACCTATCATGATCCTCCACAAATTCCAATCATCTTCCATATTTGATTATTTTTTCCTTTGCTTAGGTAAATATTTGTGTCAAATTCCTTGCAAATAGTATAAAGCTCACATTTGTCCCAGTTCAAATAAACAAAGTTATAATGCAAATGTAATTATCATCATCCCCAAGACTTCTATAAGTTCATTTCTTGTACACTTCATTCTAGAATTCACTATTGCAGTTAACGCTTTGCTCACCTCACATCACGTCACAAGGTTCTTAATACTCGTATTGGTATCTTAGTGTTTATTTAACCTCCCTTACTTTACTCTTCTAAATTATACTTACTCTTAGATCAATGTCAGAAAACATCTATACTCTTGGAACTAATTGACATTATATTCGCTAGTCGGATACTTTTTTTTTTACTTGTGGCCTCATTCAATCCCAATTATCAATGTCAAATAGCCAAAATGCTAATTCTATAGTTAACACTTGATCTTTCTGTCCCAATCTCACAACTCTAGTATACTCTCAAACCATTTTCTGAAGCCTCCATAAGAATACTATCAAATAAACTCAAAATTTGAAAATTCTAATGGTACGTTCTTATATCTAACAAACGAGAATAAAACAAAGAGGTGATTAGATTCGAAATCCACAAGTACTTTTTCAGTAATGAACCAAATGAAAACTATGCCTTGAAAATTTGTATCAGCTATAGTGGTCCCCTCTTTCCTAAGTTGGAAATACCTACCTTGTCATTGTTCCGTCCTTTGTGGCTGCTGTTGCACAAATCCTTGATTAGTAGCACTAGCAGTTGAGGAACCAGAACCCCCCAGTTGCCTGTTAGGACATTCTTTAGCATGATGTCCGTATTCACCACATACATAGCACTTACCTTTGCCACCCGTGTTTCGATTCAGGCAATTTCTTGCAATATGTTCGGGTTGATTACAATCATTACAAATAGTGGAGGACATGTAGCACGTTCCCTAATGATTCTTCTGACAAATCTGACATCTTGTCTTATTCCCTCCTGAATTATTACTTCCTGATGAGTTTTCTGAACTTTGTCTTTTAAAATGCCCTTAACTTTGAACTTGACTTTTCCCCGGCCTTACCTTGCTAGCTTTGTTGACCTTGTTGACCTTGTGGACTAGTTTGATATCACATGTTCCTTTTAGCAATCATTGCAACATCCAATGCCCCAGAAAATGTTCGTAATCGAAATACGGACACCTGACCTCGAATCTCATCTCTAAGTCCCGCCACAAACTTCCTTGTCTTTTCATTATCGGTTGGTACCATTCCTTTAGCAAATCACGCCAGACTTGTAAATCTTACTAAATACTCCCGAACTGACATCCCACCCTGTCGAAGGGCCATGAACTCCTGAGCTTTCTGATCTCTATCTGATTATGGAAAGTATTGTTCATTAAATATCTCTACAAACTGCTTCCAAGTAATTGGCTATCCAGGCCCCAGCTTGGTACACCACCAATACTATGTCTCATCTTTCAATGTACCGGCTGGAAATAGAACTTTCTGTTCCTCCGAACATGGCAATACCCTAAAAAAAATTTCCATATCTAAAATCCAAAAATTGGCTTTCATCGATTCTGTTTCCCCTTTGAACATTGTCGACTTCTGTTTGTAAAATTTTGAGATTGTAACCACTTCTTTTCCTGGATTACGATTAGTTTGTTCATGTCTTTCTTCAGTAACCTGTGCTTCTGCTATTTTGACCAAACCTTCCAAAACTCGTTCAACCCTTTCCATTTGTGCCGACGATGATAGGTCGTTTCCTTGATTACCCCAAACATTTTACTTATCTATTACCCACAACATAATATTCATATACACGTTACTTCAAATAACTTGTCATGTATGCTAACAACAGTTTAAGCATGTAAAGTAAACGTGTATGCATGATCGTGTAATTACACATCATTTTATATTTTTTTACACGTCGTATTCGCTGCTCGTCCCCAAGGCTCTGGTCTATTGCTCTGATACCAAAAATCGTCACACCCCGACCTTCCACGGGCAGATTTAGGGCCTATGACAACGTCATTGAGGCTAAACCAACCCATTAACGTACTAAACAAGTTTAAGTAATTTGGTTCTCCACACCACATAATGACAAATAGAGAATAAATAAATAAACATATATTTTAAAGGTTTGGAAACCAAAAGAACTATTTTCGTGGGTACTAGGGACCCCAAAGACACCTTTCCATCAAATCAAAGGTTTAAAATAATTAACTTTAATAACCCAAGTCAAAGGGGTGCTCGACCGGTCGACTGGGTCCCTCTGACTGGTCGACAGGCACCTGGGCAAAATCCCCTTTGTTGTAGCACCTCTCACCTGTTTTGCATAAGTTTTGAGCATTTTCAAACTTTCAAACTATTTTCAAAATTCTAGTAAAACACTTAAAAACTTTTTGCCCAATCTCCACAACACCTAGAGGCAATTATACTCACTTTCACACTTTCTAGAGGTGTTAGGAAATACGACAAATAAGTAAAAACTAACCACAATTTCAAATCCTCACCTACTCACACACGAACAAATAAGGAATAAACCAAGTGACTCACAAGAGATACAACCAAAAGGTACCGGATATGTCGACTCAATGAACCCAAAATGTCAAACAATGGTACAAATATAATTCTTACAAGTTCGTAGCACCACATCTTTCTATTACTTCACTTGTTTCTAATTCTTTTAGTTACAAATACAAATTTAAGCTACAACTATTAACAAGAAGTTGCATATCTACAACTAAACACATGGATAGATTAGCAAGACTATTTTCCCGACCCCATCTCAATGCTTCATTCACCTCCCTCCCTCGCCTTGCCTTGGTCTGTACCTGCGGTGGTTATTCAATAACCACAACAAAAAATAATATTTTTGTTTAAGCTTTTACTTAGTGAATGAGCTAATCATGTGATTGAATGCAATAAATATTATAATGCAACAACCACTCATGTAAAGTACAATTTATAGTCTCCGGACTACCAAGTATTGGTTCACCCGGTTCCACTGCTTATATCTTTTTCTTTTTATCCCCACACTAAGGATTTATTCTTGCCCCTACACAAAGGGTTTAATCTTGCCCCTACACAAAGGGTTTCACTTACCCCTATACAAAGGGCTTTTCTTTTCTTATTTGAACTTCATACTTGGTGAACTACTACCGAGGTAACCTTTGCACATAATCACATAAAACATATAATCCGCTCAATATGCCAATTATTGAATATTTAGACATGCTTTTCTAATTTCTAGCATAAAGAAGCTATAACAAATATAGATTCAACTTACTAAAATTCATATTGGCACATTAAATATATTTACACATTCTAAAACAATATTAGAATTACTCACCTTAGAAATTTAGCAAATCAATATCTTAGAAGTTGATTTCTAGCAATACCAAACTCAAGTCTACCTTGTGTATGAATCCTACTAATTTTTAAGCAATTTACGGGTTATCCCCCAAATTGGGTCAAGGAAAAACTATCAAGAAACTCAATTAAAATTATACCCAAGTGTAGGCCTTACCTCCTAGATCACAAATCTATCTTCAATTTAAATTTTAGATGAAGTTTGGTTGGTGGATCAAGAGCAAAAATCAAACAAACCCCAACCCCCCCACTTTTTTTTCCCCTTTTCCGCCGATCCCCTCTCTGTTGTCTTTCTTTGTTCTTTGTTCTTCTTTCTTTCTTTTTTTTATTCATTTGGATGGTTAGAGTCTTAGGGATGCCAAGGGAATATTCCTTTGGAATATTTAACTCACTTAGCCATAATTTCATTTACACCCCCGCAATATTTTTTAAGTTTTATTATAACATCTCAGCTAATTATAATACTATCTAAATATCTAAGTGGGTCTAGGTTTATGTCTATATGTGTCCCAAACATGGTCCCATTTATTAAATAAAATTATGAATTAACATGTTCATATTACGCTCTCACAAGGGTACCCAAACTGGATTCATAACTAAATATGAACAACAATATAATATTAAAGCACTTATCCATTTATCATGTAAGTATATAAAATAATCACATGGTATCAACATATATTATAACTAGTCGATACCCCGTGCTATGCACGGGTTATGTGCTACCTAAACATATTGACAATTAATATTATCGAGACAAAATCAAACAAATCTAATAAAGTCAAGAATAACTCAAAATGTATAAATATAAGGTAATGATATTGTAAGCAGTTTCTTGCTTTCTTATATAAGAAACTGCTTACAATATGATTACCCATAAACATGTGTACTCTTTGTTTTCCTTTTTTTCATGCTCCCCAACTATGTTCTATCTATTTGTATCTTACATTATCCATATTCTATTCTAACTAATTAAATTTGGTTAATGTTAAAAAAGGAAAAAAAAAATAGAACTAAAAATACTTGCTCGTTGTATGCTTCCAAAACTTTAGAAAAAGGGTAGGTAATTTTCTGGATTACATCTTCTTGTTTCAAACTTTCTTAATTGTTGAAGATTGCTTTCAAATTCTTTTGAGCTTCAATATCTTGCATATTTTTTCCAACCCAGAACCTCCTTTTCATCCCTTAACTTTGCGGTAATCATATCTTCCTCCTCCTTACTGCAAAATATATAAATACATACACAGCGATTAAACATTTGATTAGCTTTGAATATGTACACAAAGTTTCATAAGCAGCATTCCAAGGCCATCACTTTCTCTATAGCAAATAAAACTAATCATAGCCTTCGTTTTCTATTTTGTGTTTATACCATTCGATCCGTTTCTGTCCAAACAGCATGAGAAAATACGCAGTTAGAATGTTATAAAGTGCTCATGACCTGTGTGTGTTTACATGCACAATGTATGTTCACAAACAATATGTTTGGAGGTTGAAATATTGATAAAGAAAGTAAAAGAGTGTACAATTTTAACTTATTGGGAAAAAAATTAAAAAAAGAGAAGGGAAAAAAGTGAGAAAAGAAACGACTTACAGCTTTCAACTTGCCGCTAATAAGAATTTAAAAGGTATAAGGTTAATCTCTCAAGTTGCAAATCACAACTACAAATGAATAAAAAATAGAACATAAATGGTCTACCCAAAGAAGAATAGTGTAAGTTAATAACATCATAAGAACCATAAAAATAATAATAATGCATGTACAATCATTTACAAATATGCTACAGGGGTAATATCTAACAAATTATCTACACAAGTAATGTGGCACGCAACACTCAAATCAAATTGAAAATAAAGTGCATCAATGGTCTGTAACAATGGCGTCTAATGCAACCCTGACAACAATATGGAAAACAGGGATGGAAAACATTCTAGATATAATTTCCTTCTTGTTTTCCTTTCATTTTCCATTTCCTTTTCCTACTCTAAATTTCAAAACCAAACAAAGAAAGAAGAGACGAACATATATAACTTACAAATTGATAATTAAGCTAGGGGGAAAAAAACATTGATCTTAAATGAAAAATTCAGTGAATCGAACAAAAAATACTCCACAAATATCCAAAAGTAATATGATTTCCCAAGAAGCCTATGATTCCAACAACCATGATTTCCTTACAGGATTTTCAATTGATAAAAAACCTAACTGAAGCCTTGTGAAAAGTCTCTCAGTTGCTTCGCAACATTCTTCTTTTAATTCTGGCCAAACACCTAAATGAAACCTCAAAGGAACCACGCATTCCGCTTTCTGTAATTTGTCTACACCTAAGATGAATGGGGAATAAGGGATGACCAAAGACTATATTATTGCCTAATATCTACATGACTCCAAACATGTCCTAACAAAGAAACAATCAGATTTGATTCCTAGTGGGCAAAAGTGTGAGAAATATTTGCAATTTCATTCTATGGGAATGGATTGCAACTAAAAATTGCACAGATACAAACCAAACAAACACACTCTGTTAATTCAATCCAAAAAAAGCCTAATAAGTCAAATCCGCAAAAAAAGCAACCAAACAGATTCTTTAGAACTAAAGAAGGGGGAAAATTATGATAAAATAGGAATAGTAAATCCTTCAACTTTTTGAGCCCCTAAAAAAAGGCTTCAAAACCTCTTCCAAAGCTTGAATAGGTTTGGATATTACAACCCTCAACAAAGAAATTCGGGGTTTGGATTTTTCTATGCTTCTTTTATTGCATGAACAGGAAGGCAAAGAGCTACTAACCTGCAATTTTTGATTCACGGTATTTTCAGATAGAAAGAGGGAAATTTAACAGAAAACAACAAACCTTAGGAAATCAATCGAAAAGAGAGCTCCAATGATAGCCTGCAACCACAAAAGAAGCCAGATTTGGAGTAGAAATTGGATTTAGATCTGGACAAAGAAAGAGACAGAGAGAGAGAACATCAACAACAATATTCAAAAGAGATCTCATACGACCCACCACTGCTGTATAAGGGGCTGCATTTGAGTGTGTGTTTGAGCGAGAGGCAGAGGGAGAGAGAGGGAGGTCAAAGGGAGTAGGAGGGAGGGAGCGGGAGCCGAAGCCGGAGCTAGAGTCGGACGGAAGAGGCGAGACAGGAGAGAGAGTGAGGAAAGGGAGACCCAACAGAGGAGAGAGAGAGAGAGAGAGAGAGAGAGAGGTGGTGGGCTGGGGGTGGTTAGGGTTGAGGGTGGGGGTGTGGGTAAGAGAGAGAGATCCAATGGAGGTGTAAGAGAGAGACGACGGGGGTGGGGGTGGAGAGAAAGAGGGATGAGACTGTGAGAGAGAGAAAGAGGCGTGAGGTCTTCCTCTAATTTCGCGTGTCTAATATAGATATTACATTAAAATACTAAAACGTCATATAGAATGCCACGTACATTAAAATACTAAAACGTCATATAGAATGCCACGTGGCAAAATTCAGATCTTCCGGTTTCATATATATATATATATATATATTAGATTGAACAATTAAATTTACATGCCTATCATTTATGCACATAAATGCAAATGTGTGCAATTTATGTAATTTGACCCTCTCAGGTCCCACTTTCATATATGTCTCATCTAAAATGAGACTTTTATCTGTGTTCCAACCCGATACCTTTTCCACACTGGTGGGTCCATAGTTACCCCACTTAAATGCACTATTAGTGTTTATCAATATTAACACTAAAATAATACAAATAATAATATGAAACCTTCTTTTTTGGGTCGGGGTATTATAGTACCCTTACAGAAAATTATTTGGACTCTCACTATCATTGTTTGTACCTTAACAAAAAATTGAACTGTTGAGAAAAGAAATATTTTCCTCTGGTGCAATTAATGAAGTGCAAAGAATTTTCACCTCACTTTAACCACTCTCATTTTAACCTCTCTTACTTGTACTTTCTCACTTTCACCATTCCAAGTGAAGTTGAAGTTATACAAGGAGAAAAAGACTGAATGTCACAATTACTCTTGGTTTTATAGGTACAAGTATAACAATCAAATTTATTTGAAGTTTATCATGTTAAATTAGCATAGTAATTAGTGTTGCTATACATAATATGACTGTTATGAGTTATGCAAACCGTTGTGCTTTAGTGAATACATATTATGGAATCAATTTGGAACATTTTAGAAAATGATTGTACATTCTCATATTCAATTTGGACCTTCATAAAATATGATTGGATTTTATCTAGATAAATTTGGACCTTTATAGAAAATGATTGTATTTTATTGGAATCAGTTTAGACCTTCCCAGAAAATGTTTGTACTTTGTTGGGAAGCATTTGACTTTTAAAGCATTTGTTTGAACTTTGTAGGAACTAATTTGGACCTTTACAGAAAATGATTGTACTTTGTTAGGATCTCTACCCCCATCGACTGGACCAACCCTTCAAAGGGTCCGGTCGACCGAACGTCTGTTTTATTGACCAGGACATTCAGTCGAACACATATACATCAGCCGGATTACAACAACTGATGTTTTGGGTGACTAGAGCAATCCTTTGAATATAAAAATGTGTAAAAGTCCAAATTATTCTTGACGAAGTACAACATGATCCTAAAAAAGTACAAACACAAGCTTTAAACAAGATGTAAAAGTTCATATTCGTTTTAAGAAAGTAGAAGCACATACTTTAACTGTCCATATAAATGCTATAAAAGTACAAACACATGCTTCAAACAAGTTGTGGAAGTCCAAATTCTTTTTAAGAAAGTGGAAACACATGCATTAAAGGTACAAACACATCCTGTAAAAGTACAAACGCATACTTTAAACAGATGTGAAAGTCCAAATTCTTTTTGAGAAAGTAGAAACACATGCTTTAAAAGTCCAAACATATTCTATAAATGTACAAACACATGATTTAAACAAGATGTGAAAGTCTACATACTTTTTTGAAAAAGTATAAACACATGGTTTAAAGGTCCAGACATATGCAGTGTAAGAATAATTGCATTTGTTAACAATTTCATTCTTTTGTTACAGGTTTTAATCCAATGGCAGATTATATAAAAGATAGATCCAATGAAGTATATATTGATTTACGTGATGATCGTGACTCGGATTTCATAACTGACTAGCATGTATCCTGCGCGATGCGCGGGAACATTGTTTGTTATAGACTATATAATTATAGTAGGAATATTATTATTGTGACTTGATAATTTTTTTTCTTTAGTCTAAAATGAAAGAGTTATGACAACTGCAACTTTCCCACCACCATACATGCCTCAAAATCTAGGTAAATTTTGACCAATATTCAAGGAAATAGAAGTGTTGTTATCTAAACCTTCAATTATTCCCATATGAAATAAACAAATCAACAAATTATTAAAGTTATAATAAACTCCAGTATAGGACATTGTGTTTCATTACACCATAAAAGCACATTAGGAATGTGTTTATTTAAATTTTCATACATAATAACAAATTTAGAAGAGTCTATCAAACATGCAGATAAGTAATCATGTCGGTATGTGATTTCATAATTAACTCAAACAAAGAATGATTACCACAGGAATAAAATATAACACTCGTCTTTGTGTTATTGCATTTCATTACATTGTCATGCATGATAATGTGATGTGTTGTGTATTTAGGCACATATTTGAGTGAGTTTTGACTCACGAGTATATTTGGGTATCTGTGTTACAGAACCCTTTGAGACGGTGTGAATGAGAGTTTGGATGTTGTGAAGTCTCTCCGAGTATAAGACGTTCATTGTGGAATATCTTAAATGTTTATCTAAAAATAAATGTTTACCTGTGCATTTCACTATCTATATTATTTTGTGGTTTAGAATATATTTCTATTGTTAATTATAGTATCCTGGTGAGGATGAATTAACACACTATTAATTTGGTAGACTAATTAGCACCTTTGGAAAAGTCATGTAGAAACTTGCGTTTTAGAAACCAAACGAAACTTAGTCAAAAACTTTTATAATTTTGAGGTTCTGTTTGTAAAGCTATGAATTAGCTGTGTAGAAAGTTTCAGAGACTAATTAGGAGTTTTGAAAACTCGTGGGGAGGTAAAAATAATTTTCCAAAGTGTTGCCTATATATAGATAGAGATGATCTTGATGTTTTTATAAGTTTCAACATAAAATTCAAGAGGTGGCCAAAAGGGGGATTTGATTGCTTAGAGCTTCTCGATGCCAAACGACGACCGTTCGTCCACTGGTTTTTCACCAAATTTCGTATTCAAACTTCTCGAGGTAAGACCGTCGTTTTGATACCTATTAGGCCTTGTTTGGTTAAGTTTTTTGAAAAGTTATTTTCTAGAATTTTTCATAAAAGTTAATAATTGAAATTATGATCAATAGGAATTGTACTAGACGGACTTCTACACATTCTTTTTGCTTGGGTTTTCTTTGGATCGTATTATAGGAGTGTTATTCGGAGGTGAGTGATTCAACTATATATTTTGGAATGATTTCTTGACATGTATTCTTATTTTGTATGAAAAACATGTATTAGTTTATAGATATAAATTGTATAGTTCATATTGGGCAATTATATTGATAAGTAGGCCCAATAACACAGTGAAATGTTTTGATAATGTCGAAAGCACGGTGATATGTGATTTGAGCATGTTGAGTTCTTATTTGGGTCAAAGGAGTGCATGTATCAAGCCATCGTTGTGGATCCGTTATAGGCATAAAGTCGCATGTTTGAAGAGAAGAACGTGCGTCTTACCTTTTCGTGTGGACTTATTGGCAAGGAGTCGCGGATTAGAAAGTATGGAACGTACACGTGGGATCTTTGGAGATTAGTATGAAATGTAGAGATGTGAATGCGAGCATACTTATCATTCATGTGCATTTGTTGTTTTATTCACTAAGCATTAGCTTAAACAAATCGAAATATGTGTGGTTATTCAAATAACCATTTCAAGTGTTA
This sequence comes from Hydrangea macrophylla, assembly GCA_033977485.1. NCBI lineage: Eukaryota > Viridiplantae > Streptophyta > Magnoliopsida > Cornales > Hydrangeaceae > Hydrangea > Hydrangea macrophylla. The sequence goes on along the minus strand of CM066996.1, from coordinate 88,994,929 downwards.
ATGTCAGCGAGGAATTGCAAAAGTGAGTACGTGGGTTTGGGAGTTCTTGTAGGAGGCGACTTATCATGTTTATTTCGTCATTTTGTAATAGACTTGTTGTAATAAGAATTTTATAACTTTTGGCTATGTTTAATTTAGATTTGTAGAACGGATTCTTAATATTGTAATAGATAGGAATCTTTTGTATTTACGCTTTAGTAATGTTTTAATCTAGTGGGAATCATTTTGGTATGAGTTTGGAGTGTGTGTTTGGACCTTGGTTGATTTTAGAAAACTTTTAAACTTGGAAATGCTGCAGAAAGGGGGCTGCTGCTGTAAAACAGTCGACTGGACCGAGGCAACAGTCAACTGGACCCCTGTTTTAAGTAAAAAAAATTCTCTTTGGTTTTCAGGACTTCAGTCGACTGATCCCCAGGAAACAACCGACTGGTTTCTGCACGAAAATTGGATATTCTGCTAGGATGGATTCAGTCGACCGGACGAGCCCAGTCGACTGAAAAATTGAGGCATCAGTCGACCGGACCTAGGGTCAGTCAACTAAGGTGACTGTTTGGGAATCTCTTGTTCTCTGCAACTCCAGGTCAGTCGACTAGATCCCTGACCCAGTCGACTGGACTTCTGGTTTTAAAAATGATTTGTTTTGTTTTCCGCTGCCTGTTCTTAAAACTAATTTTTGGGAGCATTAATGAATTGGTTAGCCTCGGTAGCATGCCACGGGCTCTGGTTCTGCAATTGTGGGATCGGGTTGTGACATTTAGTGGTATCAGAGCATTAAGTTTAGAGCCTTGGGAACGAGTGACGTTATATGCTGATCGACATTGAGTAGAGTGTGTAATCGTAAAGATAATATTGTTATCATTGTTGAAATTGCTCATATGTTAGCATTTGTTAATTGTGATGATGATCTGTACACACACACATATATATATATATATATTGTGGCACGGCATGCATAGTCATTATGCATTGTACTCAACAGGGTGAATACGTGATAAAATCATGACTGACCTAATAAGAAAGTTGTCACCGCATTCGCGTATGGATCATATAGTGAACATGGTGGGAAATTTTATTTAAGCTATAAGTGAACGAGATCAGAGGAATGTTCATGCTCCACCAGTTGAAGTCTGTTATATCAATGCACCACGGTACCGAGAGCCCAACGTATAATTATGGAGCAATTTCATAAGCGAAAATTGACTTTATACCATGGACAAGTTGACATAGACTTGGCTGATCATTGGATGATGGACATGGAAAGACATTTCAGTACTGTGATATGTACAGACGAGGAGAAAATTCTATACACATCCGATACATTGATGGGTGAAGCATTGAATTGGTAGAAAAACATGCTTGAACAAGGAAAGCCGACAACGTGGGAGGCATTTAAAGAGGAATTTAACTGACGTTTGTTTCTGCAATCTGCTTATACTTAGAAATGCCAAGAGTTTACAAGTTTGGTCCAGGGAGACATGACTGTGAGTGAGTACGTATCCCGTTACAATGTCTTATTACGCATTGGGAAAACTACCATTCCGACCGATGGGAATAAGGCTCGTAAGTTTGAGAAAGGGCTTAGGAAAAATATTCGTAGCCCTGTGGACATGTTGCAACACCCGACTGTTTCTCTAGTTGAGGCAGCTGCTCGAATAGCTAAGAAGAGTGTCGATCGATATCGACAAGGGCAATAAGGGAAGAGAGCAAATGACAATAGGGGTAAGAGTCAAGGGAATGCAAAGAAACCATTTACGGTAACTAAGGAGGGATTACATTCACGGGAGACTCGAGATTGTTGTGTCCATCATGTAACCTGCGACATAGAGGGACTTGCTATCAACTGAGCACTTGCTACCTTTACAAGCAACTAGGACACATATCCTGCAATTGTCCTATGAATACAAACGTGACTACACCAAATACAACCTCGAACACCAAGAGCTATAACCCGGAGATGAGAGGGAAATGTTTTGAGTGCGGACAACCAGGGCATATAGCAACGAACTGTCCAAGTAGGAGACAACCGGGAATAAGTACCAGTGCATCGAGTATGCCGAGTGGATCAAAGGCAGGGCAACGAGTGGATAAAGGAAAGGAGGTCGAGCAACAACAAGGACGATACTTCTAACTCGGGCTGGGGAATACAGATGATACAGTCGTATCAGGTATTCTTCCTATTTGTTCGTATCCTGCACGTATACTTATGGATTCTGGTTTAACGAATTCATTTGTATCACGTGACTTTGTTAAGCATATAACTATTTAGTCTGAACCGCTAGGATATGATTTGTGTGTACCATTACCTACTAGTGAACTTTAGTAACTTCTTCAGTATTCAAGTCGTGTGAGATCAAGATAGGCGATAGGGTCTTGAGTGTCGATTTGATTCAGTTGACAATGAAACCACTTTGATGTTATCTTGGGTATGGATTGGTTGTCTGTCCATCAAGCTAAGATCAATTATGAGCAAAAACGGGCTAGTTTCTATCCATCAAGTCAAGAAGAGTTTACTTTTCAGGGTAAGGGTGTAACCGTACCGCTATACTTGATATCGACAATTCAAGCAAGTAAGATATTGAAGAAGGGTTGCTCGGGTTTCCTACGTTCAATTGTCGACACAAGAGTTCTTAGACCACTGGTAGAAGACATTCCAGTAGTTTGAGAGTTCTCAGATGTCTTTCCCAATGAGTTATTGATTAAAAGAGAACTTAAGTTCACGATAGAAGTGGTACAGGGTCACAATCGGTATCCAAAGCACTGTACCGAATGACACCAGTAGAGTTGAAGGAATTGAAGGTTCAATTACAAGAGCTACTTGAGAAGGGTTTTATCCAACCTAGTGTTTCACCATGGGAAGCTCTAGTCTTGTTTGTGAAGAAGAGGGATGGGACAATGCGTATGTGTATCAACTATCGAGAGTTAAATAAGTTGACTGTCAAGAACAAATATATGTTGCTGCGAATAGATGACTTGTTTGATCAATTACAAGGAGCTCATATATTTTCGAAGATTGATTTGAGATTTGGCTATCACCAGTTAAAGGTTAAAGGGAAAGATGTTGAGAAGACAACTTTCAAAACTAGATATGGTCACTTTGAATTTCTGGTTTATGCCATTTGGAGTGACTAACGCACCAGCTGCCTTCATGGACTTGATGAATCGTGTTTTCAAAGACTACTTAGACGAGTTTACTATCGTATTTATAGATGACATCCTAATCTATTCCAAGAGTGTTGAGGATCACGAACATCATTTACGACTAGCCTTATAATGATTACGCGAGAAGAGATTGTTTGGAAAACTGGAGAAGTATGAGTTTTGGTTGACAGAGATTGCTTTTCTTGGACATATAGTATCGGAAAAAGGAATTTCAGTAGATCCTCAGAAGATAGAAGCAATTACCAATTGGGTGAGACCTACAAATGTGACAGAGATCCGAAGTTTTCTAGGATTAGTTAGCTACTATCGGAGGTTTGTAAAAGACTTTTCACGTATTGTAATGACGATGACATAGTTGATGAGGAAAAATATTACGTTTGTATGGAGTTCAAAATGTGAGGAAAGTTTTCAAGAGTTGAAGGATCGACTAGTAAAGGCACCAATCTTAGTCGTTCCATTCCGACGGGGACTGAACGGTTTATCATTTATAGTGATGCTTCGTATAGAGGTTTAGGTTGCGTTCTTATACAAGGTGACAAGGTCATTATATATGCGTCGAGACAACTTAGACCACACAAGAAAAACCATCTAACACATGATCTAGAATTGGCTACTGTGATTTTCGCATTAAAGATTTGGCGTCATTACCTGCACGGGGAGAAATGTGAAATATATACGAATCATAAGAGTTTGAAGTACTTGTTCACACAACGAGACTTGAACATGAGGCAAAAGAGATTGTAGTACCCGTATTTTCATGTTTAAATTGACGATTTAGACTTCGTGTACGATTTTAGCGAAAATTGGTCACATGGGTATTTTGGTCATTTTTCCAATTTTGTAAGTCATGAACTGAAAATATAATTTTTGGGAAAAGTTGCGTGAGGTTAAATAATTTGGTATTCGTGTTGGGAGTTAAGATTTTTTTATCTCTGTCTAGAAGATATATCGGTTTTCAGTAATTTTCACATTTAGATTGAATCCTAACTAACCTAGTTCAAATCCAACCAACTTGGGGACCAAGCAAAATATTTAGTTGCTACCTAGCCTAAATGATCTTGACCATCAAATAAACTACCTAACCTAAATGATCTTGACCACCAAATAAACTACCTAACCTAAGCTAACTAATTGTGGCCATCCAATTCATTTTGACCACCAAGAAGCTTAGCCTATAAATATGGATGCTATGGTTCATTACTTTTATACCAAATTTCGTAGAGGTCAAAGAGAATTTCTAAAAGAAAGTTAGAGGAAGATGAAGAAAAAAAGTGTTTGGGAGTTGCTCAACATCATTTTTTGGTACCAGATTGTGTACAATATGCTTTCTAAATTCTCCGGAGTATTTATTTGTTATCTCTACTTGTACTCTTTTTGCAGTTATGTTGTGCTTTCATTTGGAATCAATGAGTATGTGTTTATTGCTAAGTACTATGGGACTAAAGGGTCATGAGCAAGGAGCGCCTACCAATAGTCCAACAGGCCTCAGGGACCCATATACTGGAGATGGGTGAGGCGAGGCGAGGTGAGGTGTCTCTTTACTATGTGACCAAGAGGAACCTGGTATGATGAGCGTTTGGGTTGTGTGAGCAGTTGGGTTGTGAGACTGGTCAATTGATTTGATGTCGTTCTATTTATTTGATTGTCATTATCCTTTGGAGCCTTTATTATTCCTGTCATATTGTATACTTCCCGGTGTGGTTTTTAGATGCAGGCAGAGCTGGTAACCGAAGCTTGGAAGGGACATAAGGTTAAGGATGATATAAGAGATCCGTGGATAATATGAGCCTGCTGCCAGTTTTAAAGAAATATTGTATTTTTATTTGAAAGAATCAAGTGTAATTCATTTAATTTTTCAATGGAAATACACTCTATTTTTGCAGGGCATCACAGAGATGGTTAGAGTTGATGAAGGACTATGATTTGTCAATTCAGTATCATCTGGGCAAAGCGAATGTAGTCGCCGATGCTCTTAGTCGTGAAGCAACAACCAATCTAGCTTCAGATATGACTTCTCAGAAAGAATTGATTCAGGATATTTCAGGATATGGATAACTTGGAACTTGAAGTGATTCTAAGGATTGAAAGTGGCTTGATGTCGACGATTATGGTACAAACACTATTGATTCACGAGATCATGGGGAAACAACTTCAAGACGTGGCTTTGAAGAAAATTTGTGATGAGATTCCGATGGCTAAACAATCAGGATTTACTTTTGAGAACAATGTTTTGAGATTAAGGGGTAGAATTTGTGTACCTAACGAGAAAGAACTGAAACGGAACATCCTAGAGGAAGCACACAATGCGAAGTACACCATTCATCCGAGAAGCACCAAGATGTATAGAGACTTGAGACATGTTTATTGGTGGCCAGAATGAAGAAAGAAATAGCACGCTATGTTTCACGTTATACGAGTTTTTTATAAGTGAAGGCTGAACGCCAAGTACCTTCGGGATTGTTACAACCATTACCGATAGCTAAATGGAAATGGGAACACATTATAATGGACTTTGTTAGTGGGCTTCCGAGGTCAAAGAAAGCGAATACTATCATTTGGGTAATTGTTGACCGTTTGACAAAGTCATCGCACTTCCTACCGCTTCGAACAACTAAGTCGATAACGTTAGCTAAGTTGTATATCTGCGAGATTATGAGACTACATGGTATTCTAGTTTCTATTATTTCAGATAGAGATAGTAGTTTTACATCGAAGTTTTGGAGGGGCCTTGCAAGAAGCAATGGGTACCAAATTGCATTTTAGTACCGCTTTTTATCCTCAGACCGATGGTCAATCAGAAAGAGTAATCCAGATTTTGGAAGACATGCTGTGATTATGTGTACTTGATTTCTAGGGTGATTGGGAAGACCACTTACCATTGATTGAGTTTGCGTATAACAACAGTTTTCAAACGAGTATTAGAATGGCTTCTTATGAAGCTTTGTATGGTCGTGTATGTCGTTCACCGATTAGTTGGACAGAAGTCGGAGAAAGAATGATTGAAGGGCCAAAACTTGTACAAGAGACAACGACAAGATAAAGGTGATCCGATAGTGGTTACTGACAACTCAAAGTAGGTGTAAGAGTTATACTGACAAGCATAGGCGACCGTTGAAATTTGATGTGGGAGATTTAGTATATATGAAGGTGTCACCTTCAAAGGGGATCACTAGATTTGGGAGATACGGGAAACTCAATCCAAGGTATGTAGGACCTTTTGAAATCATTGGGAGAGTTAGACCCGTAGCGTATCGATTGAACTTGCCGAATGAGTATGCTCAAGTTCATAATGTGTTTCATGTATCGTTGTTACGAAAACATTTAGCGAATGATAGAGATCAAGTAATGACTCCAACAATAAATGATATTCAGGGTGATTAAACGTATGATGCGTATCTGGTAGAGATCTTGGATCGAAAGGATCAAGTCTTTCATAATAAAGTGATATCAGAGGTGAAAGTGTTTTGGTGTAGCCAAACGACGGAAGAAATGACATGAAAAATAGAGGAAGAGATGCGTACTCAGTGTCCACACCTTTTTGAGACATGAGGTTAAGTTTGGGGACAAACTTCTTTTAAGGAGGAGAGTACTATAACACCCGTCTTTGTGTTATTGCATTTCATTACATTGTCATGCATGATGATGTGATGTGTTGTGTGTTTTGGCACATGTTTGAGTGAGTTTTGACTCACGAGTCGATTTGGGTATCTGTGTTAGAGAACCCTCTAAGACGGTGTGAATGAGAGTTTGGATGTTGTGAAGTCTCTCCGAGTATGAGACGTTCATTGTGGAATACCTTAAATATTTATCTGAAAATAAATGTTTACCTGTGTAATTCACTATCTGTATTATTTTGTGATTTAGAATATATTTTTGTTGTTAATTATAGTATCTTGGTAAGGATGAATTAACACTATTAATTTGGTGGGCTAATTAGCAACTTCGGAAAAGTCATTATGTTTTAGAAACCAAACGGAACTTAGTCGAAAACTTTTATAATTTTGAGGTTCCGCTTGTAAAGCTATGAATTAGCTATGTAGAAAGTTTTGGAGACTAATTAGGAGTTTTGAAAACTCGAGGAGAGGTAAACATAATTTCCCAAAGTGTTGCCTATATATAGATAGAGATAATCTTGATATTTTTATAAGTTTCAACATAAAATTGAAGAGGATGTCAAAAGGGAGATTTGATTGCTTAGAGCTTCTCGACGCTAAACGACGACCGATCGTCCACTGGTTTTTCACCAAATTTCGTATTCGAACTCCTCAAGGTAAGGTTGTCGTTTTGATACCTATTAGGCCTTGTTTGGATAAGTTTTTCGAAAAGTTACTTTCTAGAATTTTTCATAAAAGTTAATAATTGAAATTCTGATCAATAGGAATTGTACTAGACAGACTTCTACACGTTCTGTTTTTGCTTGGGTTTTCTTTGGATCATATTATAGGAGCATTATTCGGAGGTAAGTGATTCAACTATGTGTTTTGGAATGATTTCTTGACATGTATTCATGTTTTGTATTAAAAGCATGTGTTAGTTTATAGATATATATTGTGTAGTTCATATTGGGCAATTATATTGATAAGTAGGCCCAATAGAACGGTGAAATGTTTTGATAATGTTGAAAGCACGTTGATATGTGATTTGAGCATGTTGAGTTGTTATTTGGGTCAAAGGAGTGCGTGTATCAAGCCATCATTGTGGAGCTGTTATAGGCATAAGGTCGCACGTTTGAAGAGAAGAAACGTGGGTCTTACCTTTTCGCGTGGACATATTGGCGAGGAGTCACGGATTAGGAATTATGGAACGTACACCTGGGATCTCCGGAGACTAGTATGAAATGTAGAGATGTGAATGCGAGCATGTTTATCATTCATGTGCATTTGTTGTTTTATTCACTAAGCGTTAGCTTTAACAAATTGAAATATGTGTGGTTATTCAAATAACCATTTCAGGTGTTAATGCCAGCGAGAATCGCAGAAATGAGCACGTGGGTTTGGGAGTTCTTGTAGGAGGCAACTTATCATGTTTATCTCGTCGTTTTGTAATAGACTTGTTGTAATAAGAATTTTATGACTTTTGGCTATGTTTAATTTAGATTTGTAGAACGGATTCTTAATATTGTAATAGATAGGAATCTTTTGTATTTACACTTTAGTAATGTTGTGAGAATCGTTTTGGTATGAGTTTGGAGTGTGTGTTTGGACCTTGGTTGATTTCAAAAAACTTTTAAACTTGGAAATGCTGTAGAAAGGGGGCTGTTGATGTAAAATAGTCGACTGGACCGAGGCATCAGTCAACTCGATCCCTGTGTAAAAAATTCTCTTTGGTTTTCAAGACTTCAGTCGAATGATCCCCAGGAAACAGTCGACTGGTTTCTGCACGAAAATTGGACATTCTACTAGGATGGGTTCTGTCGACCGGAAGAGCCCAGTCGACTAAAAAATTGAGGCATCAGTCGACCAGACCTAGGGTCAGTCGACTGAGGGTGACTGTTTTGGAATCTCTTGTTCTCTGCAACTCCAGGTCAGTCGACTGGACCCCCAACCCAGTCGACTGGACTTCTGGTTTTAAAAATGATTTATTTCGTTTTCTGATGCGTGTTCTTAAAACTAATTTTTGGGAACATTAATGAATTGGTTAGCCTCAGTGGTGTGCCACGGGCTCCGGTTCTGCTATTGTGGGATCAGGCTGTGACATAAAATTAGTGTGAACCACATATTTTACGAAGCCTAGATCATGTACAAAAATTGTGGCACACCATTTCTTTGTTCTCCTAAATTGTCATTTTGTTGAGAGTATTTTATATTTTTCTTTTCAAGAGCACATGTTAACATGCATGTAACCATATGGCTTGACTGATTAATTGGGGTAAAAGCTATAGTAGTACAAAGACTTCACTTTCTCTTCTAAAACGTAATTTTACTTGCCAATTTTCTCCGCCTCACTATTTTGCTCTCAATTTCTTCATAATTCCTTCCTCCAAAGCATCTAAAATCCTTATCGAATAACTCTTTAGCCTCTCTTCAAAAAAACAATTTATGACATAGTGAGGGGAAGGTTCGAATTTCAAACTAATACTATGGAGGAGACTTAAATACCAAGCTCTTTGCCACATGAGCTATGCATCACTCGTTGCCTCTCTTCAATTTTCAATCTTACTTTCCCTGTCTATATTCAAATCAATGGATACAGATAATATTAGAAACTTACCTTGTCACGAAAATCTAGCTATAGAGGAAACGAACAACGTGAGATTAGATTTACACATGTTGAGCAATGAATCTATCAATTTCCAATTGATTACAATGACATAACCAAAAACAAATCATGATAACAAATTGATTGAAATGAATTTTGAGGTGGGACTGAAAACTTACATAACCAAGAAGATTTATCAAATATTTTGCATCACTCTGGAGATTGCTACTCTTCCTACTATTAATAATCTGTAGTAACAAACTCTGGAGATAAAGACATCAGAGTGCTCAGAAAATATTGACATACTTTGTAGACATGTAGCCTAAACATTTTATTGGAATTTGAACATAGTTGATTTTTGCATGTAATATTTAACATTATTAACCACCTCGGCTAGCCAAATTGCCCAGAGCTCTTGGCCTCGCAAAGGGAATTCAAGGGTTTGAAACCCCCACGGGTCATGTGAGTGGGTTGGAAGAACGATTCTCAAGTCGACGAACAGTAACCAGAGCTTGCTGTCGGTTAGAATCTTACAAAAATAGGTAAACCGTCCGAGATGCTAGGGGATCCCAAAGTCAAGGAGGACAAGCTGGGAGACTTGGCCTCATTATTCAAAAAATATATATTTAACAATATTACAGCTGGTTTGAAGTTTGATGTCAAAGTCTAGTAGCGCAGGTAGCTAAAACCCCCCACCCCCTCAACTTTTAAAATTTCTCTTAATTCCCATGTATCTAAGATTACATGTGTTTGAGTCCCCACTCAACTTTTCAAATTTATCATTTTATCGTGTATATTTTATATTATAGCCTTTTGTGCCCCCTCTTGAATTTTTAACATGCCCATTCTAAAAAAAAAATCTCACTTTGATCCTTGAATTTTACAATTTTTTTATCCAAAAAAATATCTTATTTACTCAATTAGCTCACAGTTTATAAGTCCTTATAGATACTCTTTTGAACATGTGAACATGTGAAGGATTCTTTATTTTATATGTGAAACTAATGAGAAAAAAAAAGAAGAAAAGAATTACAATATTTTAATACAATTTTTTTTCAAGTTACTGAGTAATGTTTTAACCCTCAACCCAGATACATGAAGTCCACATAAACAATCCTAAAAACTTTAGGACTCGAAAAAGTATGCTATTTTCACAATAAATTTTGGGTCGAGAGCGCTAACCCCAAACCCCGTCTAAGTGTTCCCCCACTGGAATGAGGCAAAAAATGATAGGGGACAGACTATCAAGAACTAATGATGCAAAAATGAATAAATCACAAAAAAGACAAAAATTATATCCAAGAAAAAGCGAAACAAAAATTCATATATTAGCTATGATTTTAGGAATCAAAATAACAATTAAGAAACACAACATAGAAGGTTTCTGAGATGAATATATATTGAGCATGGAAAAAGAAAGTCAAAGTAATAAGAAAATCAAATCAAGCTTGATGAACCAATTTCTGAAGAAAAAAAATCAAATCAAGCCTCCGCATTTTGAACAAACTCAAAACGTATAGGACCAAGGATATCACCATAAAAATGAAAATCACACATATATACCAATATACAAATGTAATACATATATAATGAAATAAGTTGAAACGAACCATCAATTGTAGTGTTCACCACCGTACTACCCTGAAAAACATAAATGTATACTTACTATTTTTTCACAACCTGCAAATGTACTTATGGATTCAGGTTCCTTTGTGTCACACTAACGAAGTACAAACATTTACTATGAAGGTCCAAATTTATCCTTACAAAGTACAAACATTTACTTTGAAGGTCCAAATTGATTCCAACAAAGTACAGACATTTTATTTGAAAGTCTAAATGGATCCTGACAAAGTACACATATTTTCTTTGAATGTCCAAATTGAACCTAAAGAAGTACAAACATTTTCTATAAAGGTCCAAATTGATCCTGACAAGTACATACATTTTCTTTGAAGGTCCAGATTGAACCAAAAGAAGTACAAACATTTTTTTTATGAAGGTCCAAATTGATCCTAACAAAGTACAAACATTTCTTTTAGAGGTCCAAATTGATTCTAAGAAAATGTTTGTACTTTCTCATGATCAATTTGGACCTTCAAAGAAATTTTTTATTCTTTGTCAGTATTAATTCGGAACTTAACAGGAAATGTTTGTACTTTGGTAGGACAACCGAAAGGTCAACTAGATGATCAGTCGGCAATCAGATGATGCCAGTTGATCTTCTGGTGATGATTCGGTCGACCTTCATTAGGTTTGTACTTTATCAGGATTAATTTGAACCTCAGTGAAAATGTGTGTACTTTCTCAGGATCAATTTGGAACATCTAAGAATTTTTGTGTACTTTATTAGTATTAATATGGACCTTCAGTGAAAATCTTTGTATTTGCTTAGGATCAATTTGAACCTTCTAAGAAACTGTTTGTACTTGTTGGGAATATGCCCTCAAACCAGTTAGTTGGACAATGGAATGTCATAATGCATTTATGTATGTTAGTTCATGAGATGAATATTAGACTGGAATCCTTAAACATCATTGTATGTGATTCATTTGTGTAAGTGATTATACATGTGAGATATGAATCACAAATCCTTGTTGTTTTAAAGAAGTCACAGTGGAAGATAAGTCTGGATAACTTATCAGGTATACACTATAGCATGAGTAACGTCTACGGGGTAGAATGATGAATCTCATTCATAAGAGTGTTTAACTCTTGGGTAATATGCTAGTGCACACGGTGCATTGACAGACCTGAGTTAAACCTATTGACACCAAAATGTTGTCACCGTCAATAGGAACTCATAACTTGTATAGGGATATATGTCCTTAATCCTGAGATAATTATGGACACAAGTTATGTGCTTTATTACTTTGACTTACCAATCAGTGAGGTCTTACAAGATCAACACCTGGGTACCTTCGGTAATCAGGTATGCAACGTTGGAAACATATATTGTCAAGATAAAATTCTACCCTCTTCCATAAAATGAAGAGTGAGCATTCCCTCGAGAATGTCACTAGGAGTGATTACTAAGAGCTGGCCAGCCTTGTCAACAAAGTGTATTGTTGACATGTTTGGTAATCCGAGTGTAGTAAATGATACTCGAGGAATATAAGATGTATCTATCTATTGGGTCGACAGTACCTTAAAACATACATCCAAATGATAAATATGAATACTACCTGGTCGAGGGACATTCGTATCATATTATACAAGTCTAGAAATCACTTATGTATATGTGATTATGTTCTTATACACTGGAGTGCAATTATTATTTATAGTGGTATTAATGATAATTGATTAACTATAGATTCCTTAGTTAAGGAGTATTGACTAGATGGAATAATAGTTAATCAGAGCCAGTAATTAAGAACCTAGGAGGTCCCACTCTTAACTTAGCAAGAATGTTTGGAAAGGCAAATGAGGATGTTGAACCATTGGATTGAAGGAGTTTTAATCATGTTCAATCGCTTGAAGGTTCAATCAATTGAAGTGTTTCGATCGATTGAACTCTGGTTCAGTTCAATCGATCAAACGCGTTTCAATCGATCGAAGCCTAAAATCAGTTTGGGAATCTATAAATAGGGCAGCTGCGTACAGAGTTTAATAATCATCGTTTTTCTATACTGGAGCTGCAGAAACATTTTAGAGTTCCCAAAACCTTCTCTATCCTCTTTATTAGGGTTCCCACAAACCCTAGCCTCTCCGGTAGCATTCAAGGAGACATAAGGGTGAAGATCTCTTGGAGGTTGTTGCTGCACAGTAAAGGAGAAGGACAAAGTTAGAATTGGATTCAAGACCAAAACGTAAAGATCTTCTCCCTCTTATCTACGCATCTATAGAGTTAATAAGTAGTAGATCCAAGGCTAACAATTAAAGTTTTGAGCTTTGTTTTCCGCTACGCATAAATTAAGTTTTCGAAACCTATTTTCCCTATTGTACTTTGTCAGGATCAATGTGGACCTTCAAAGATTTTTTTTTTGGTACTTTTTCAAGATCAATTTGGACATTTCCATGAAATGTTTGTACTTTGGTAGGTCAATTGGAATGTCAGCTAGATGATCTGCCAGCAATCGGATGATGCCGGTTGATGATCTGGTTGACCTTCATTGAAACTATTTGTACTTTTTTCTTAGGATTAGTTTGGACCTTGTAAGAAAATTTTGTACTTTTTCGGGATAAATTCGGACATTCTTAAATGATTGTGATTTCTTAGGATCAATTTGGACTTTCTAAGAACCATACTATGTGATGATCCTTATTGGATTTACGAATGTCTCCCAAAGTTCGCCATTCTTAATTGGTCTAAGAGTGCTACTAATCGGTAAATTATTGTAGTATATGTATGTATAAGTATACGTGAATGAGTGGTTGGTAATCTGACCATCTATGTATTCATTATATATGTCATAATGATGTTCGACACTTTCTCTATATACCCCTTATTATGTTTATCTCATTCACCGTGAATATACAAATTTATCCTTTTCTACACCATTAGGAGTACGATTATTCACTGAGTACAAACATTTTCCATGAAGGTCCAAACTTAGAAGGCATAACTTATCTTAGAAAATGTTTGTACTTTATCAGGATCAATTTGAATCTTCTAAGAAATATTTTTACTTTCTCGGGATCTATTTGGACCTTCTAAGATGTTTGTACTTTCTTAAGTATCAAGGACCTTCAAAGAAAATGTTTTTGCTTTCTCAGAATGTCCAGAGGTTCTCTGATAAAGTACGAAGTACAAACACTTTTTTTTTAAGGTCCAATTTGATCCTGATAAAGTACAAATATCATTATCAAAATACAAATTTTCTTTACAATGTACAAACTAATCTTGTCAAGTCACAAATTAATCTTGCCAAGATACAAATTATTAAACTGTGTACAATATTTACTACACAAGGTACAAACAAAAATTATAAGTTACAAATAAATATATTTTTTAAATGCAAACTTTCCTTACAAGGTAGAACTTTCTCCTACAACCATAGTCACGACAAAAGTCTTGAAATAGAATTTACATTATAGTTACAACTCAAATTAAAATACCGATTACAATCCAACATAACATAAAACTATAATCACATGACCTTGCCATTTGTGTCTCATTTCTCTAAATCCTCACCACGATCTCTTACAATGGCAATTCAATAACCACTACAACATATAAGCTATATGCCTAGTAAATAACATTAATTATGAATGTGGATATAAACATGCTCAATTTCATTGCATTACACAAAATTATAGTCTCCGGCGATAACATGTACACATTTACCACTACCCACTAACATGTGGGTCAATTTCATCGCATTACACCATGCTTTCACAATTAAATTGGGCCTAATATAATCACATGAATTTGGCCAATAATAACTAAACATGTTCAATTAAGCTATTAAGGCATGCTTTTAGCATCACAAATGAATCCAAATATGAAATTATCCAAAATCCACAATTAAAGTCACTAACGTCTTTGGAATCTCTCCTAAATGTCAAATTAAAGCTCAACTATGAACTGGGTTCGAATCTTACATGAATTCTGCAAATTATAAGCTACCAACCCAAAATAGGTCACGGAAAAAATGCGATTAACTCAATCCACAAGTTATGTGTAAGTTTGGGACATGTAAATTATGTACTCGGGTCGTTTGGACAAGAAATTATGTTTGTAATATTTAGAGTTTTAACTTGTAGTTGGTTGTCTTGGATTGTCGGGTTACCGCGTCCTTGGTAGCCATCTTACAATCCACAAGTTATTTGTAAGTTTGGGACTTATCAAGTTGACGTGTTCGGTATTTTATGTTTATAACTCTTGTAGTCCTTGTTAGTTGTTGATAACTTGAAAATGGGGGTGTCTACAAAGATCACTTTGGACCTTCTAAAAAAATGTTTGTACTTTCTCAAGTTCAATTCGGACCTTCATAGGAAATGCTTTTAATTTCTTAGGATCAATTTGGACCTTCTAAGAAAATGTTTGCACTTTCTCAGTATTAATTTGGACCTTCAATGAAAATGCTTGTACTTTCTCAGGATCAAGTAGGACTCCAAAGAAGCTGTTTGTACTGTATTAGGATCTATTTTGACCTTCTCAGAAAATGTTTGTACTTTTTTAGGTTCAATTTGGACATTCTAAGAAAATGTTTGTACTATCTCAGTATTAATTTGTGAACCTTCAGTGAAAATGTGTGTATTTTCTCAAGATCAATTTGGACCTTCTATGAAAATTTATGTTCTTTCTCAGTGTTAATTTGGACATTCAATGAAAATGTTTGTACTATCTCATGATGAATTTGGACCTTCTAAGAAGTTGTTTGTATTGTGTCAGGATCAATTTGAACCTTCAAAGAATTTTTTTTTTTATATTTTTGCAGGATCAAATTGGACATTTTCAGAAAATGTTTGTACTTTCTCAGGTAAATATCGACCTTCATAGAAAATGTTTGTACTTTCTCAAGATTAATTTAGATCTTTTAAGAAAATGTTTGTACTTTATCAAGCTTAATTTGAACCTTCACAGGAAATATTTATACTTTGCTAAAGTGCTACTGATCTATAAGTGATTGCAGTTTATTTATGTATAAGTGTACGTGAATGAATGGCTGGTAATCTAACCTTTTATGTTTTCGTTATCCATGTCATAATGATGTTCTACACTCTTGATATACCCCTTATTATGTTTATCATATTGTAGACACCCCATTTTGTCGGCTATCAGATTTAGGAGACCCATAGCTTGGTGGTTCACAATGATCGTAAAAGACTCAAAAGGACTCCTGGAAGTTAACTCTATTTCTCAAAATGCTCAGAATGACCAAAACGCCCCTGAAAGCCCAAAAACTCCCAGATTTGGACCAAAAGTTCTGGAAACATGCTACGTCGTAAGCAAAATAATAAATGAGTTTCTAAGTAAAACCGAAAGAAATCGCCAGCTCCCAGAGACCCCCGGAAGTCCCGGAAGCTCCCGAAAAGTCCCCGTTGACCGGTTTGACCAAGGTTTGACTAGGTTTGACCAAGGTTTGACCAAGTTTGACCAAGTTTGACCGAAATCGTCCGAATTCACCAGAATCATTTTAAATCATGAGATAAGTGTTAAAACAAGTTCCAAAAGAAAATCGAGCGAGAACGTCAGCTCCTGGGAACTCCCGGAGGTTTCCAGAACTTCCCGGGAATCCCAGGTTTGACCAGTTTGACCAGAATTTGACTTTGGAACCGGGGAACCAAAACAATTTTCAAACATTTTTCATGGATACTAGAGGTCAATAGCTTTCCAACGGTATATCGCACGTAATTTCTGGATTTAAAACGAATTTATTATGAATTTTCAAAGGCGAAAAAGACGATCAAATCAGCTTTTATCGCGAATACCGCAAAACTTTTCAAGGTGACCTATCCCCGAACTATTTTTTATGTAAAGTAGACTCCATTACCTTTCCAACGGTATATCATAACCTCAATTTGGAGTTCGTACGCATTTTCTGTGAATTTCGGACGAAATAGGGCCTTTTCGCGAATACCGGAACTTCAGGGGGGCTAAACAGCATTATCTGGACGAAGGGAGGAGCAGTGCCGCCGCGGCACTGGCCCACTGCCGCCGCGGCACTGGCCCAGTGCCGCCGCGGCACTCCCCTCCAGAACAGTGAGTTTTTGTAATTTCTTTTGGGGTCCCATTTTGATTAATTAAAAACCAAAACGACGTAGTTTTGATTCCCAGCTTATTTTGGACCAATGGGAGACCATTTTAAACTTTTTAAAACTCCATTTACCACCCCTCCTTTGCCTATAAAAGAAGCCATTTACTTCCATTTAGGGGAGAGACATGGAAGCTTAGAGAAAGCTTAGGAAGAAACTCTAGGGAAATATAGAGAGAGAAAGAGAAGAAGTAGTCTTCTTCTTCCATTTTTTCCAATCAAAGTGAGTTCTAATCTTGTTTTCCTCCACAATTTTTCTATATACTTCATCATCAATATACCCAATCACCATTCTTGAGCATTCTTGAGTTAAGAAGCTACTTCCATGTCCAAATGTCAAAATCTATGAGTGAAACACCAAGCTACAAGTCCAAAATCATATTGATTATCATCTATTGATTGTTATTTACTTGCTTGTTCATATTATGTTCATCTCTTCTTAATCTCATTTCTTTTTATTTTCTTTATTACTTACTAGTTCATCATCATCTAAGTGATGACATGAAGTTTGGGGTGAGTGAATCCTTATGGATAGTAGCTCTTGACCTCAAAAACATGTTTGATAGATGATGATCATAACCTCAATACTTCCAAGATGTTCTTGAAATGTATTGAAGTTATATCCAAAATAAAAATGAATCTCCCCAATGATATTGGGAGTTCTTTGATGATTCAAGGTTGGATGAGGTTCTAAGTGGTCACATGGTCATCTCAAGAGTTTAAGTTCATGCTTTGAACATCTATTTCAAAACCCCCAATCAAGAACTCAAACTCTATCTCAAACCCAAATCCATTTTCTTCAAGAATGATCCAAAACAGTGAGCTGTTCAGATTTAAAGATTTGTTTTGAATTAAATACTTGAGTTATGATGATGAAACCACTTGAAAAATCTTCCTAAGACATCATAGTTTGTCCCCAATTTTTCCCATCAATTATAGAAATGTGAAAGTATTTGTTTTGGACGTGAGAAGTTCATATTCATAATCTGCCTCTGTTCTCACAGAATGTTCACCCAACTTCTTGCACTTATTCTGGATATTTTCGTCACTGTACATATATCTTTTCTATTTTTTTTATAAAACTTGGGTGTCTTAGGAATTTTTTGGTATATAATGGGTCATCATAAACCTTTTATTTGATTTATGAAAAATCATACAAAATCAGTCAACAGTGCAGCTTTTGTTTCTGAGTCATGTGTACATTCTGATTTATTTCTTTTAATCTGTG
Organism: Hydrangea macrophylla; assembly: GCA_033977485.1. Classification (NCBI taxonomy): domain Eukaryota; kingdom Viridiplantae; phylum Streptophyta; class Magnoliopsida; order Cornales; family Hydrangeaceae; genus Hydrangea; species Hydrangea macrophylla. Next base: position 88,976,644 of record CM066996.1, on the reverse strand, counting down.
ATAGCTATTGATGTTTGGGTTTTTGGGTTATTTTCTAGACACAATAAGGATGATCTCTGATTTTTCTCACATTTTTCTAGGCACGTTTGACCTCCCATTATAATGTTACAAAGTAATGCATACAGTCTGTCCACTATTCACAGCATTTCACTTTTTGGCTTTCACACTTTGATGCAACACTCTCTTGTATCTAGATGAACCCATATCCCATGCACATGTTCTTTACCACTTTTAGCATGTTATATCATATCATGTATCATCTATCCTCTCATGTATCATACTCCCATAGATTCTTGAGTTTGGTTTCCAAATGAAACCATGGTTTGCAAATACTTGGGAAGTGCTTGAAATAAGTTAGGAATTGATATTCCAAGTGGTTAGAATATTCATCCAAGATCTGGAAGTATACTTTCAAAACCCTCATTTCAAAACCCCCCCTCTTAAACCCCTCATTTTGATTTCAAGAAATAAACCTTGTTTTTCTCAAAACCCTCAAAACAGTGAGTCATTTAACTTCAAGGAATTATTTTGAGTTCAATACTCAATGTATGAATGCAAGACCACTTGGAAAGTCTTTCTAACTCATTATAGAACATCCATGATTTTTGGCTTGACTTGGAAACACTTAAAAATGGTCCATTTGGACCCAAAAATTCTCTCCAAACATTCTGTTTTTGCTGTCACAGCAGCTAGGTCAACTTACGACCTCTTTTCCAGAAAACTTTTCCAAAAGGGGTGGTCCTAACTTATTTTTCCCTTAAAATTCAATGTCTTAGGGAACTTTCTGTATAAAATGGGCCTCTAGATCATTCTTTTTCATTTTCTAAGATGTTCTAACATTTCAGTCGACAGTACGAACTCTGTTTCTGAGTGACCTCTATTGTTTATATAATTTCTCTCAATCTGTGATAGCTATTCAAGATTGGCCTTTTGGGTTGTGTTCTAGACACAATAAGGAACATCTCCATAAAAAATCATGCATTGAAAACATTCCTAACCCCTCTTTTCAAATTCCAAAAGATCATGCTACTGTTCTGTCCACTATTCACAGCAAGTACATTTCAACTTTCATTCTTTGATTTGATGCTTGTATGCATTCCAAATTAGTTCATATCTTAGGAAGTAGTTCATACTACATTTGTACATATCCCATGATTATTTCATTCATTCATTCATACACATTTTAGACTTCTAAGTCATTCTAGAAATCCATGTACACAAAACACACTACAACCTTTGCACATTTTAGATACATACATTGCATTCATGCAAGATTTGGGGTTTTTGTAACTCTTAATCTAAGGAGATTATAAGGAATGAACTTGATCACATATTCATGCTTCCCCTCGATCTAATCATCCTTTCTCATCCGTCCCGGGGATTGAGAAATCTTCTTTTCTCAAAATTAACATGCATCATGTTTAGCTTGCTAAGCATATTTTGATCTCTTTGATTATTTGTTTCAAGAACAATTCATGTCCCCTTTAGATTAAGGAAACTTTATTATTTGATGCATGATTAGACGATTTTTCCTAGGTTTATTTGTGTGATCTTTCACTTTGCATTGTGTGATATTTGGCTTAGATCTTATGAATGATATCTTATCTTTAGATCTTCCATTTCAAATCTCCTTATGTGATGTAATATACTATCATAGTATTATTTGTCGAACCATACATAGTATAAGATGATTATTTGGATGCTAATTGAGGCCCGTCGAAAGACGGGGCGAGTTGAGGGTGTTTTAGTCGCGACAAAGGCTCCTTCCTCTCTCGTACCAAAACCCCGAACCAAGTTCTTTGGTGATGAAGGGCTGGTGCCCTTATCCGCTTGGGTGAGTCAAAATTAGGTTTCTTGGTTCCTTAAAGACCAAGTGGCGACTCTGTATCTGTTTTCAACAGACCTTTTCTTTTCCTTTTCAAAACAATCTCAAACAAGAGAAGTGGTCCACTTCCGGTGTCCACACATATTTACCGTGGATACACAAATTTATCCTTTTATACACCATATAGGGTACGATTATTCACTGAGTAAAATTATTTACTTTGAAGATCCAAATTAATCCCTAACAAAGGAAAATGAAGTATAGAGAGTTTTAAGATTTAGGGGTAAATTACCCCCGTACTTTGGCCCGTGTTCAAGTCACCCCCTAAACTTTGATTTGTTTCACATAACCCCCTTGTACTATAAAATAAATTGAATCTGTTAAATTTTCCATCTAAATGGACGAAAAGTGCAACTCATTAATGGAAAGTGAGTATCTCCAGCTAATATACTTCATAAAATGACATGTTTACCCTTATCTTCTTAATGTGCATAAATGAATCTGGGCAAGGTTGGGTTGAGATTCAAGTGAATAAAAATTTTAAAAGCATAAACCAAGTGGGTGAGGTAATTTCACCTCTTGATTTTGCCCAATACCACATCTTCATTTCATCATTTGGGTGAGGTAATTTATGGAATTGGTTTTAGTAAATTGAATCTGTTAAATTTTCCATCTAAATGGACGAAAAGTGCAACTCATTAATGGAAAGTGAGTATCTCCAGCTAATATGCTTCATAAAATGACATGTTTACCCTTATCTTCTTAATATGCATAAATGAATCTGGGCAAGGTTGGGTTGAGATTCAAGTGAATAAAAATTTTGAAAGCATAAACCAAGTGGGTGAGGTAATTTCACCTCTTGATTTTGCCCAATACCACATCTTCATTTCATCATTTGGGTGAGGTAATTTATGGAATTGGTTTTAGTGGTGGTAACGAGGAAAGGGTTTTGGCGGGTTTTAAAGAGCATTTATGAAATTTGGGGAGATTGGGAGGTGGCACTGAGTGTGGTGGTTAAGAATTTAACAGTGACACACACACACACACACACACACACACACATATCACTGAGGTAGGTCAACTATTTGTGGTTGTGAGCTATGGTGGTTCTTGTTTAAGAGGGATTTGTAGTGTTGTGCGAAGGAGCTCCGCCGTAGAGGGCGGAGGAGGAGCGGCGAGACTCAACTAGTGGTGGTTCTTGTTTGAGAGGCGTTGGGATCCCCCCCCCCCCCCCCCCCTCGATTTTGTGCTCATCTCTCTATTAAAGAGAATGACATTTTAGTCTTTTTTATTCTCATCCTTAACGGATTCTGTGATTCAAATTGGTTTAAAGTTTAGAGGGGTAATGTAATACAAATCAAAGTATAGGGGAGTTACTTGAACAAGGGTCAAGTAGTACAGGGGGTAAAATGTATTTACCCCTAAGATTTAAGACCAACAACCAAGTTGAAGTTCTCTCTCTCACCATCTCTCTCACTATCAACATCATTTTATCAACTGTCACACCCCAAATCTACGCATATGAATCTAGGTCACGTGGCACGCCACCAAGCCTCTTCTGTCACGCCCCGAAGAAACAAAAATAGAGAAAACAAGTTCCTTTTTGGTCCCGTAGGTTCATGACTGGTGAATAACCGCATTGTCATCTACTCAAACCAATAAACACAACGATATGGAGGAAGCTATCCATAGAACATATCTTATTAACATAATCAGAGGCTACAACGGAAATATTAAAGGTTTGGAAGAAACATATGCCCAAGTACCAATTATAAAAGCCTAATAAATCTATTACAATAGTTGACTTAGAGTCTGAGGCAATTAACAATAATAACAACAGTACAACAGATATAGAAACTAATTATTACAAAGTTGCACGTCTTTGTCTTTGAGCCTTCAGCTCTAAGTCCGGCGGAACTAGATAAAGTCAAATAACATATACTAGATAAAGTCAAATAACATTTAATCACATAAATGTCATTTAAATCAAGCCAATTCATCCTCGATTACCAATCCCTCGCGTCCTCGATTAACAGTCACCGTTAACTCACAGTCAGCCACTTTCACAATAATCAAATAACATTGATAATACCCAAAATTTCAATTATGCATTTAAAATATTTTATTCTCTGGGACGGACGTGACAATTAAAAACAACAATTATACTCGTAAGTTAGAAATAATTTGTTTTAAAAAAAATTACAAACTTTCCGTGCAAAGTACAAATTTCTCTTACAAAGTACAAATGCTTTATTACAAAGTATAAACAAATACAAACTTTTCTTACAAAGTATAAATTTTCCTGATAAATACAAATAAACCTTGTCAAAGAACAAAAGATGGGTTACTAGTTCGGATCACCCCCTCAAGACCACTCATAAGTTTGATTTTCAAAAATCACGGCATGTATCACTATTCTAAACCCCTTAGGCCACGTTTGTATGACAGGGAGGGGATTGGACAATTAGTCCCTTCGAATTGATAGTCCCGAGACTAATAATACCACCTCTCTCATGTTATAACTTAGTCCCCCATATGAGGGACTATTCTTTTAAAATGGACAATTAGTCCCGGGTAGAATGGTCGCGCCAAACGCCGGACTATTAAATTAAAATGGACTATTAGTCTAATCTCCCTCTATCCCACCCTTAATCCCGTGAAACAAACAAGGCCTTATTGTGATCTAATTGCATCAATCACTTTTGACTACAGAATTTCCCGTGAGTGTGACCATGAATGACTAGAAAAGGGTTGTCATGATCCTCAAGACCCATTTGAAGGATAGTAATGCCCTTTGATTTTTATTGGCTAATGCTAATGTTAAAGTACAAAGTGTCGCTAAAAGTTTTAGCGACACTTAGATAACTGTCGCTAACTTTTAGCGACATTTTCTGCTTTGACATTAACACTTTGTGCTTTGGCATTAACATCACTCTTTTTATTTTTTATTTTTAAATTTTTATGGGGGACTTAATTTTACTGAGTAATTCAAAAGTGCAATGTACTATTAATTAATTCTTATTTAATTTTGGACCTCACTGTATTAATTAATAGAAGATGAGGTGATCAAAAATGTATTCGTAACTCAAACACCCATTAAAAATGTGTGGTTTTTTTAGAGTTAATTACATTTGACCACTATGGCTAGACTTATTTCTTTATATTTCTGTGGTTGAAAAATGAACACTTAACCCCCTTGTGATTTTGGATTAAAGTGAAACTACTAAAATTTATCTCAAAATAGCATCACATGGGGACTTAGTGTTTAAAGTAGCCCCACGAAAGAGAATTTATGTATCAAAATTAATACTATATAGACAGTTAACCTCATAATTAATCCCTAAAAGGGATTAAGTGTTAAAAATTTGACCCATATGAGTGGGTTAAATGACAGCATTATTAATTTATCACCACATGTGGCAGTAACCCCACAATTAACAATTTTACTTTAGTTCAAAATTACAAGGGATTAAATATTCACTTATGAAAAATTAGAGGTATATTGAAAACGAGCTTAAACATAGGGGTAAAATATATTTAACTTTTTTTTAATTTTTTTTTTTTTTATTTACAGTATATAATTTTTGAGGGAAAATTTTGAAGCTGAAATATGAAGTAGAAAGTTCTAGAAACTGTCTGAAGTCCAGAGACTCTTTTATTTTCCCTCTGACAGGTAAGAGATTAAAAAAAACCCTCTTTCTTTGTTTTCTGTCGAACCAAACGCAGAGCTGAGTGTTAAAATCCCACTATTCTATTTGTTTCTATCCCTATTTTCTCGGCAACCAAACAGGGAATCAATCAGTGTCAGAGACTCACTTCTTCACCTCTCCTCTTTTCTACTGATACAAAGGTACGATTCATATATATATATATATATATATATAAAATATAAGTTAAGATTTTTATTTCTGTTATTGTTCTCGCTCAACTTCACTGAAAATTTGCACTACCATAAAGTTCATTGATACTTAACTAGGGTTTTAGATGTGCTTCAGACACTATTATTAACTATTTATACTTCTGGCGTATAATCAAACCAATTTACTGACTGAACGTTCATATATATATATATATATATATAAATACTCACCAATTTGTGTTCCTGGGTGTATGGACTATAGATTTCGAATTTCATATTTGTGATCAGTGAATTAGGTTTGCTATAGATTTGGTATGGGTATTGGCATCTGTATAACTTTCTTGTCCTTTTTAATCAATTTGTTGATGGATATCTTGTCAGAAAATTTTATTTTTATGTTAGTTGAAAAATATTTGTTTTGGAGTTCTCAGTTTGACTTTGAATTAGATATTTGAAATAGAGAAAAAATACAAAATTAGAGACTGAAATTAGGTGGGACCGTTCCGAGAATTGAACTCAGGACGTCTCACAATAAAATTATTCTGGAGTTTTCAGTTTGACTTTGAATTAGATATTTGAAATAGAGTAAAATAGAAAATTAGAGACTAATTAGGTGGGGCATTCCGAGAATCGAACTCGGGACCTCTCGCACCCAAAGCGAGAATCATACCACTAGACCAAATGCCCAATTTGATTATTATCATGTTTTTATTTTGCAGTAAATGATTTGTTTAACATACATATAGTATATGGTCAATGAGTTGTTTACTTTTGTAGTTCATTTTCATGAAAATGGTCTTTCCTTCCATGTAGGTAATTTAGGCCCTATGAAGTTTTTTAGCTCACCTTGATTAATATGTAATTGGTCTAGTATAATTTAAGTGCTAATAGATTCCCTGAATTGTGCTTTGTAGTTTCTATTTGCAAGATTTTCTCTTCTAGGACTTCAAGAGTTTCCCTGTGTCATCATCTTTGTTTCGCGGAGAGTGCAAGTGATTTGTGGGCATTGGTGTCTGTCAGTTGGTGAAGCATATGCACTGTGCAATATTTGTTGTTGTATATTGTTAATGAGTTGTTACACGTTCAACTATATCTGACTTAATGTGATTTAGAATTAATTTGCCGATCTCTGCAGGTGCCGTATGTTGACATAATAATATGATATACTTTTCCTTCTTTGAGATTTGGATATTGACTCAAGTTCAACCATACCTGGTTAGCGACGTTAGCCCACCTTATAATTTGTATCTGCTTTTTATTCCTTTTCACAAGCCAATTGCATTTGGAGTGCGCACCAAGCACAGACACACTCGGAATAGAATCAAAGTTTGATAAAGGTTTCCCAAGTTTTCGAATGATTTTTGAATCAGCTGAATGCAATATATATATATATATTAAAGATATGGGAAAAAAGAGAAAAAATAACAAAAGCATTGATAGTTTGAGTTATCAGTGACGAAATTGGGGCATTCCGAGAATTGAACTCGGGACCTCTCGCACCCTAAGCGAGAATCATACCACTAGACCAAATGCCCGATTGTTGATTATTACCATGTTCACATTATTATTCAATGGCTTTGATGAGTTCACCAATTTCCAATGAAAATCTCAGCTGGAGCTGTTATTAATTATTATACATATATATGTTTATTTGGTATCTTCTATATCTCTATATGATCATTATTTCGACCTTTAAGGTGCCTTGGAAACTGTTGCTTGTAAGTTTAAATATATCCAAAATGAGGTTAAATAGTCAACCTAGCCTGCCTACCTTTGATAGTTAGCTATTGCGTAAATTTTTTTAGATAGCTGACAGAGAATCTACACAGATTCAAAAGTTGTTTTAGTTGATTTTTAGAGCATTTTGCTTAGCCATTAGAAACCGAGTAAAAATGAGGATTTTTTAACCATGGAGAGGTGAATTCATCAAGGTGGGGCATTCCGAAAATCGAACTCGGGACCTCTCGCACCCAAAGCGAGAATCATACCACTAGACCAAATGCCCAGTTGTTTATGGTCTGTGTGACTTTTATTGCAAACTATATGATGCTTTGACTTGAGGTACCTTCTGGCGGCTGGACTGTAAGTATGTAACAGGTTGGCATTATTGGTTAAATTGAGTTGATAACCACTGGCTTCCGAAAACTTGTAAGCTGAAGACGATTCCACGGAAATTACATTCCGGGGTCTATCTTATTATCCTTAGAATGCTAAAATGTTTATATAGCCTACTGATTGGCTGATAATGATATCAAGGTTATTAGCTTCTTGACAAAATAACAACCTTAGTTTACTTTTTCTGTTACTGACTACCAGCTTGCACCTAACCAAGTTCATTATAGTATGTCCTTTTACACATCCATTACCCAACCTTTCTTGGATATTCAACATGTCTACATGCCACTGATATAATTACAGAGCAAAGCAAATGAATAATGTATCAGTGTATTTGTGACCTAAACAATACAGAGTAGTAGCAAGATTCTCTCTTTAATGTTTACATTATCTATCTGTACAACTTTCCTGCCGGTAGCAGGTTCAAACTTCATAATCATCTATGCATAGTGCTCGTAAGAGTCCCAAAGTTGGATAGCTAGAGCATTGCCATTACCTTTATATTGTCGGGATGTTGTTTGGGTAATATGGGTTAGTTGATCTCATAGGCTATATTGAACTGTTTAAGATCACGGGATCATATAGAGGACTGAAAAAGAAAGTGGATTCATTGGTGTAGCTGAAAGTTCCAGGTTTTACTTTTGACTGCACACCTTGTATCATGGTCTTCTGTTTATTTCTTCTCAATCTATGATGAAGAATCATGTCCTCTAAGTACATCTTGACATGAGCATTTTCTACTGATGTTTTCTAGTTGACTTATGGATTAGATTACATCTCTGCCTTATTAGCAATTTTCTGCTGATGATTATGGAGTTGACTTTTGATCTGGTAAGGTCTAATGTTGAAAAAAAGCAGGTTGGATTGAAGACCATGTAGGTGAGTAAATGAACTATTTGAAAGAGGGGGCATTCCGAGAATCGAACTCGGGACCTCTCGCACCCAAAGCGAGAATCATACCACTAGACCAAATGCCCAATTGTTGATGATTTTTGCGTTCAGTTTTTGGTCAATTCAATGTGTTTGATTGCAGTGGAGAATCTTAGCACTTGGTAGCATGATGATTTGCATAACTTTGACACTTCATACCTGCTATATGCGTGCTTTTGGTTTTTGTTGTATAAATTTCAAATTTATGGCTTGGTCACCCTCTCTTTGGAGGTATTCTGATTTATTTCAGAAAACAATTAAATAGAGCTCTGAAAACAACATAGGTGAGTGAATTAACTTCTAATTCCTTGATAACTGTAATCAAATTCTTTGATTTAGATTTGCCAGTAAGGTTATAGTGTAAGTACCGAATGGCCTTGTTGACACACATTAATTTGAAAGTCACTAAAGGATAATATTACATATCCTTAATTTAAAAATTTCAAGTACTGAATGGCCTCGTGGACACACATCAAAACGAAACAAGGATGAAGCAGTCTAATTTATGTAAGGAAACAAGAGGGAGCAGGTGCCGAGCACCATGTTGGTAAGTTCACAGATCAGGCCGGAATGTGAACAAAAGTAAAAAGTGTACACTGGAAAGTGAAAACTATATAGTTACATTGACAAATTAAATGGGGCATTCCGAGAATCGAACTCGGGACCTCTCGCACCCAAAGCGAGAATCATACCACTAGACCAAATGCCCAGATGCAGATTCTTGTCAAGTTCTTTTTTACACAGCATATAGTGGTTCATTTTGTGGCTAAACTATATGATGCACAAAGCTTTTAGAAACATTTGCTTGTGATACCAAGCAACATGTTTTACTATAGTTTTGAGTTGGGAGATATTTGGACTTGAATTTATAATGTATATAATAATATAACTGACAAAAGTCATTTATAGTTAATTGGTGTGTTCAGGATATGAGCAAAAGGGAATTGGGAGTTGAATTTATGGATAAGAGGGGCATTCCGAGAATCGAACTCGGGACCTCTCGCACCCGAAGCGAGAATCATACCACTAGACCTAGTGCCTGTTTATTTCTAATTCATGTCTCTCTTTCACTTGGCAAGTGTCATATTTCATTTGACAATACTTGATTTCAGGAATGCCTTTTGAACTATTTACCTTTTGTGTTCCATGAGCTTGTTACCATTGTTTATTTATAGGCTCCGTTTTCTCTTATCTGCTACAGTTTTTGGGTTTTGCTTTGCTAGACCTCGTCTGCAATTAATATTTTGTCAGAGAAAATTAAAGTTAAGCATATGAAAAATAGCGTTGAATTAGCAAAATCATTTGGGGCATTCTGAGAATTGAACTCGGGACCTCTCGCACCCTAAGCAGAATCATTACCACTAGACCAAATACCCGATTGTTGATTCTTACCGTGTTCACGATAGCATTCAAGGGCTTTGATGAGCTTACGACATTACAAGAAAAATTCTTAGCTGGTTTTGAATTGTTTTGCCTGTAAGGGTTCATTTTGCTTTTATTGTTCATTGTAATATAATATTTACTAAACCTTTGGTAGCTTGTATATCTGTGGTTGGATCATTATTCAGACTTTAAATATACCTTGCCAGTTGTTATTTTCCAGAATAAACATGCATATATAGAGGATACATCATACATCTACAATTTAAGCCTGCTTACCTCTGTGTAGGTAATTATAGCATAAACATTTTTTTAATATGCTGACAGAGAATCTTCTCTGATTCAAAGAGATTATGTATATACGCTATATGAATTTATATTTATTTTTTTGCAAAGCTTTTTTGTTGAATTATGGAACTTACATTTTGCTAGGTATTAGAGGCAGAATAATATATATATAATTTAACCATGTGGAATGTGAAATCAGTAGGTGGGGCATTCCAAGAATCGAACTCGGGGCCTCTCGCACCCAAAGCGAGAATCATACCACTAGACCAAATGCCCGGTTGTTCATGGTCAGTGTGACTGAATTGTAACAGATTAGACGTTATTTGTAAAATTAAGTTGACATCCATTTGCTTCCGAGGACTTGTAAGCCGAAGACAACTATATGGCAGCCACATTTTGGAGAGCAAAAATGTTAACACAGCCTACTGAGCGACTGATGCCAATGTTATTAGGTTCTTGACAAAGCAAAATTGGTTTTCTTTTTGCTGTTTCTTACTGCTGGCTTGCACCTAGCCAAGTTAATTATATTCTTTTTACACGTCCATAACACCAACTTTCCTTGGGTCTTCAGCATGTCTACAGGCCATAGGCTCAATTGTGTACCAAAGCCACTGATTAATGTATTAGTGATTTTGTGACCCAAATAGGTCTAGATAGTACCGATATTCTCTCTTTAATGGTTCACATTGTCTGTGCATATAGCTTACATTGGCATAAAAACAGTTTTTGGTGATAGTGGCTTCAAACTTCATGATCATTTATGCAAAGGAATGTCAATGCTATGTGTCCTGAAGTTGGATAGCTTGAATGGTACCACTTGGAGTGTTGTGATGTCGTTTGCGTAACATTTGCTGTTTAACTAGCTATATCCCTATTTGTTGACACATGGGTGGATCAGGTTCTCCTAGATTTGGTCACTTAAGTTGTAACTATCATTCTAGATTTCTTGGATTACTTTCAGCTGATTGAGTCATTGTTTAATTCTTCGATATTCATGGATATATAAACCAGGGGACATGGAAGAAATGCGTCCGTTTTCATTTTCATGAGCAAGTGTTGACTATGAAACAATAGATCCCATCTGGTTTAAAATACATAAGTATGGTACCCGCTACTTATTTCTTCCCAATCTTTTGATGAAAAAATTTCAAGAAACTTACATGTCTATATTTTAAGCAAATTTTGCTGAGGTTTCCTAGTTGACCTCATAGTTTATACTAAAGTGTTTAAAAACACGGGATCATATAAGGGCTGAAAAAGTAACTGGATTCGTTGCTATTGCTGATGTTCAAGGCTTAAATGTTGATTGCACACTTGTCTCAAGGCCTTCTGTTGTTTCTTCTCAATCTTTGATGAACAAGCTTGTCAACTAAGTACGTCTTTGTACAAGCATTTTCTGTTGAGGTTGTCAAGTTGACTTTTATGAGCAATTTGCTACTGATGATTATTGAGTTGACTTTGGATTGGGTAAGGCCTGATGTTGAAAAAAAAGTTGAATTGAAGACCATGTAGATGAGTAAATCAACTATTTGAAAGGGGGCATTCCGAGAATCAAACTCGGGACCTCTCGCACCCAAAGCGAGAATCATACCACTAGACCAAATGCCCAATTGATAATTGTTACTTCCAATTTTTTGTCAATGTGTTTGATTGCAGTGGAGAATCTTAGCACTTGGCAGCATGATGTTTTGCATAACTTTGACTCTTCATTCCTGCTCAATCGGTGCTTTTGGTTTTATCTTGTATAAATTACAAAATTATGGCTTGGTCACCCTCTCTTAGGTTCCTGGCTTCCTCACCTTGATATCAAATATCCATCTGTTATCTTTTTCTTAATTCAATTTGTTAGACTGGGAAAAAAAAACATTATCTTCACATATTAACAGTTGTTGCTGCAGTTTTTGAGTTGACTTTGATCAGATTGATGGTGTTCAGAAAACAGTTAAATAAATCTCTGAAATAACCTAGGCGAGTGAATTAACCTTTAATTCCTTGATAACAGTAAGGTTACAGTGTAAGAACTGAATGCCCTCGTTGACACACACTTGTAGTTAAGGATCCTTTCACCAACCATTTTATCGGAAATTTTTATAGGAGGTGGTTTTGAGTTCCTTGTTCAAATTTATTTTCTCAAATATGCAGGTTGATGCATGTGACAATTGTTTTTATTCATTAAAGGGAAATCGTTATATACCTTGCAACTAGCATTTTCGAGGTGGTCATTTTAAAACTCTTAAGTTCCCTCTTTTTGGATTGATGCGGTCATGTCAAAAGAAAACAAGAATGATGCGGTCAAATTTCCAAATGGAAACAAGATAGACCAGGCGCCGAGCAATGCATAGATACGTTCATAGATTGTACTGAAATGAGTACAAAAATAATATGCATACACGGAAAACAATGTAATTATGTTCACAAATTAAAAATGGGCATTCGGAGAATCGAACTCAGAACCTTGAGAATCATACGACTGGACCAAATGCCCAGATCCTGATTATTGTCAAGTTGTATTTTACCAGACTACTTTGACAATTCCATGGTTAAAAAGTGGTTCATTATGGGGCTAAACTAAATGATGTGCAAAGCTGTTAGAAACATTTGTTTGAGATACCCGAGCTACATTTTCTGCTGTAGTTACTTCTGAGCAGGTTTAGAGATTTGTGTCAAGGTTTGTTATTTGTTTCTTTTTAATCTATATGACGAAGAATCTTGTCAACTAAGTGCATGACATATTAGCAATTTCCACTGAGGTTCTGAGAATCTGAAGTTGAGTTTTGGATTAAGACTTCATCTCTGCCTTATTAAGTTATTTAGCAAATTACTGCTGATGATTATTAAGTTGACTCAGGATAGTTAGTACTGATGTTGAGGGAAAAAAAAAAAGCAGCATTGAAGACCATATGGGTGAGTAAATCAACTATTCAAAGGGGGGGCATTCCGAGAATCGAACTCGGGACCTCACGCACCGAAGCGAGAATTATACCACTAGACCAAATACCCGTGTATTGCTAATTCTTGTCTCTCTCACTTGGCAAGTATTAGATTTGACCATACCTGATTGCAGGAATGTCTTCTGAACTATTAACTTTTTGTGTTCCACGAGGTTGGTTATTCATAAGCTCTGTTTTCTCTATATTATTTGGATTTTGCTTTGCTAGAACCCATATGCAATAAAAAATTGGTCTGACAAAATTATAGTTAAGCATATGAAAAAAATAGTGTTGAGTTAGCACTACTGAATTGGGGCATTCCAAGAATTGAACTCGGGACCTCTCGCACCCTAAGCGAGAATCATACCACTAGACCAAATCCCCGATTGTTGATTCTTACCATGTTCAAAATATCATTCAAGGGCTTTGACGAGCTTACAAAATTACAAGGAAAAATTCTTAGCTACTTTTGGAATTGTGTTCCCTTTAAGGGTTCATTTTTGCTTTTATTAATCATTGCAATATAATATGTTTTAATCCTTTGGTAGCTTGTATATCTGTGATTGCATCATTAATCAGACTTTTAGAATACCTTGACAGTTGTTATTTGCAAGGAAACCATGCAGATAGTGAGGTTACATCTTCAATTTAGCCTTCCTACCTCTCAACAGGTACATATTGCGTAAACATTTTTTTAATAGGCTGACAGAGAATCTTCTCTTATTCAAGGGATTTTGTATATATTCCCTATATGAATGTATACCTTTTTGTGTAAGTTTTTTAGTTGAATTTTAGAACTGCATTTTGCTAGGTATTAGAGACAGAATAAAAAGGATACACTTATAACAATGTGGTAATGTGAAATCACTTGCTGGGGCATTCCGAGAATTGAACTTGAGACCTCCTGCACCCAAAGCGAGAATCATACCACTAGACCAAATGCCCAGTTTTTTTATGGTCATGTGACTGAATTGTAACGGATTGGACATTATTGGTTAAATTGAGTTGACGTCCATTGGCTTCTGAGGACTTGTTAGCCGAAGGCTAGTCCATGGAAGCCACATTCTTGGGTCTATCTTATTAAGTTTGGAGAGCAATTTTTAATACATCCTACCGAGCGACTGATATGCCAATGTTGTTACGTTCTTGACAAAACAACATTGGTTTTTTCTTGGGTCTTCAGTATATCTACATGTCATAGGCTCAATTGTGTTGTACCAAAGCTACTGACTAATATATCAGTGATTTTGTGACCATATTCTCTCTTTAATGGTTCACATTGTCTGTGCATAGAGCATGTTGCATAAAAAACATTGTTTTCTCGATAGTGGCTTCAAACATCTTGACTATTTATGCGAAAGAATGTTAGTGCTAAGTGTCCTGAAGTTGGATAGCATGACTTCTACTACTTGTAGTGTTCTGATGTCGTTTGTGTAACATTGGCTGGTTGACTTGCTGTAGCCTTATTTGGTGACATAGTCTATGTAGCATGGACACTTCACTTTGGGTGCCGTCTCCATATCGTGTCTGTGTCAGACACCGACACTCGTCGGACACTCGTCACCACGTGTCGGACACGCTAAAAACATGTCTTAAATTTTCTGACATCGGACACACCTTGAGCACACGTCGAACACGCAAACGTCATGGCTGGACACGTGAAGGAACACGGCATGGTGGTCTTTCATTAGAAATGCTTTTAAAGTTTTGAGGCATTAGCCTTAATATAGTAAAATTGGGGATAAGCAATTGGATTATTTTAGAATTATGGAAACAAGAATGGACACGAAACTGCAAATTGTATGTTAAACTCTAAGATTTAATTACTTATTCGTCGTATCGTAGCTGTGTCCGTATCCTGCATTTTCAGGATTTGTCGTGTCGGCGTGTCCGTGTCGTGTACGTGTCACGTGTCCGAATCCATGCTACATAGGACATAGGCACATAGGGGTGGATCCGGTTCTTCTTCTGGATTTTGGTCACCGTAACTGTCATTCTAGATTTCTTGGATTAGTTTCAGCTTATCAGATTTAGTGATTGTTTCGTTCTTCGATATCCATGGATTAAAAAATTATAAACTAGGGGACATGAAAGAAAGTCTTCGGTTTTCATTTTCATAAGCAAGTGCTGACTATGAAGAAAAGAGGTCCCATCTAGTTTCAATACATGGGTATGGTACCTGGTACTTATTTCTTCCCAATCTTCTGATAAAAAAATTTCAGGAAACTTTCATATCTATAGACTATATTTATAACAAATTTTGCTAAGGTTTCCTAGTTGACCTCATTGTTTATACTAAGGTGTTAAAACACAGGATCATATAAAGGGCTGAAAATGTAAGTGAAAAATGTAAGTGGATTATACTAAAGTTCCAGGCTTGATTGTTGATTGCACACCTTGTAATAAGGCCGGCTGTTTGTTTCTTTTCAATCTTTTGATGAAGAATCTTGTTAACTAACTACATCTTTGTACCAGCATTTTCTTCTGAGGTTTTCAAGTTGACTTTTGGATTACACTTGCCTTATTAGCAGTTTGCAGCTGCTGATTATTGAGTGGACTTGGGATCATGTTAGTAAGGTCTGGTGTTGAAAAAAAATTTGTATTGAAGACCATGCGGATATCAACTATTTGTAATGGGGGCATTCCGAGAATTAAACTCGGGACCTCTCGCACCCAAAGCGAGAATCATACCACTAGACCAAATGCCCAATTGTTGATTATTGTTGCAATCAATTTTTGGTCAATTCAATGTGTTTGAATGTAGTGGAGATCTTAGCACTTGGCAGCATGATATTTTGCACAACTTTGACAATTCATACCTGCTTAATGTGTGCTGTTGTTTTTTCTAGCATAAATTACAAACTTATGGCTTGGTCACCCTCTCTTCGGTTCCTGGCTTTTCCACCTTGATATCAAATATCCGTTTGTTATCTTTTTCTTAATTCAACATGTTAGAATATTGTCCAAAAAAAAAAAAAACATATATTAACAGCAGTTGCTGCAGGTTTTGAGTTGACTTTGATCAGGTTGATGCTGTGCAGAAAACAATTAATACAGCTCTGAAAACAACCTAGGTGAGTGAATTAACCTTTAATTCCGTGATCACATCAATCAATTTCTTTGATTCAATTTGCCAGTAAGCTTACCTTAAAAGTACTGAATGTCCTTGTTGCCACGTTAATTTGAAAGTCACTAAAGGATCCTGTTGCATACCATTTTAACTGAAATCTTTTAGGTGGTGGTTTTGAGTTCTCCTTTCAAATTTACGTAGTCAAATGTACAGCATGATGCAAGTGACAATTGTTTATATTCTTTAAAGACGAATCGTTATATACCTTGCAAGTAACATTTTTGAGGAGGTCATTTCAAGACTTTTAAGTTCACTTTTTTTTTTTCTTTTTCCTTTCCCTTTTAGATTGATGTGATCAAATATTCAAAAGAAAACAAGAATGACGTGGTCAAACGTCTGAAAGGAAACAAGATAAAGCAGATGCTGAACACAACATAGGTAAGTTCACGGAATGAGAGCAAAAATAAAAAAAAGGCGTACACTGGAAACAATGTAATTATGTTCACAAATTAAGAATGGGGCATTCCGAGAATCGAACTCGGGACCTCTCGCACCCAAAGCGAGAATCATACCACTAGACCAAATGCCCAGATGCTTATTCTTATCAACTTCTATTTTTAATGGACTACTTTGACAATTCCATAGCAAAAAGTGGTTTATTCTGTGGCTAAACTAAATGATGTGCATAGCTGTCAGAAACATTTGTCTGAGATATCCGAGTTTTTCTTCCATAGTTTTGATTTTTGAGTCAGGGTTAGATAGTAGTGTCAAGGTTTGTTTTTTATTTTTTAATTTATTTTAATTTGTTTTTAAATTTTTTTTTTTTATTTCTTCTTAATCTATGAGGAATAATTTTGTCAACTAAGTACATCTACACGTACATATTTTCCACTGAGGTTCTTAGGTTGACTTTTAGATTAGACTACATCTTTGCCTTATTACTGATGATGATTATTGAGTTGACTTGGGATCTTGTTAGCAGTTGGAAAAAAAAGTTGTATTGAAGACCATGTAGGTATCAACTATTTGTAACGGGGGCATTCCGAGAATCGAACTCGGGACCTCTCGCACCCAAAGCGAGAATCATACCACTAGACCAAATGCCCAATTGTTGATTATTGTTGCAATCAATTTTTGGTCAATTCAATGTGTTTGAATGTAGTGGAGAATCTTAGCACTTGGAAGCATGATGATTTGCATAACTTTGACAATTATTACCTGCTTAATGTGTGCTGTTGGTTTTTCCAGTATAAATTACAAACTTATGGCTTGGTCATCCTTCTTAGCAGGTATTATGGATTCCCCACCTTGATATCAAATATCTGTTGGTTATCTTTTTCTTGATCCAATTTTTTAGGATCTTGTCAGGGAAAAAAAATAAAAAACATTTTCTGTACTGTAAATGCTATATGCTACAGTTGTTGCTGCAGTTTTTATTATTATTATTGTTATTTTTATGTTTACTTGGATCTGGTTGATGGTGTTTTAGAAAACTATTAAATAGGCTCTGAAAAAAACCAAGGTGAGTGAATTAACTTTAATTTCTTGAGGTGGCCATCTGAAGTACACTTTTTTTTTTTTCCTTTCAGATTGATGTGTTCAATTGTTCAAACGAAAAGAAGAAGGATGTGGTCAAATGCCTAGAAGGAAACAAGAATAGTTGGTAGTAGTAAGTTCACAGATCAAGCTGAAATGAAAAGTCAGAGGAGTTAAGTTGACAGATTAAGCTAGAAAGAAAATAAGAATAAAGCATGCAGTGAAAACAAAGTAAAAATATACGAATTAAAATGGGGCATTCCGAGAATCGAACATGGGACATCTCGCACCCAAAGCGAGAATCATATCACCAGACCAAATGCCCATGCCCAGTTACTGATATTTCCAGGTTATATTTAAATAGAAGTATTGACCAAAAAAAAAAAATTGAAATATTGGGATTGTTGCTAAACTAGATGATGTATGATAAATCATCACATAGTTTAGCTAGTGGTTTTGACTTGGGAAAGGCTACCATACAATTAAGTGGTTTTGGTCTAATGGTACAGCCAAAAAAAAAAACATTTTGGCACCCAGATGTGCCATAAATTGTACCGTGTCTCTTATTTTTTACCCTTTGAAAACTACTGTAGTTTCAAATATTTAAAACTTTTTAACGTGGTGACAAATTTTGTAACCTTAAAAAATCCGAGGTTTTCAAAGTGGCACAAACTAAAAATTGCAAGTTTTTTAAAAAAATATATGGTATGATTTACACATTTGGTTGTACCTTATAATTTTCCTTTTGAGTTGGGGGTTAAATATTTGGTATGACTATAGTTGATAAGAGTTCTTTTATAGCCAATTGGCAAGTTAACAGTATGAGCAAAAGCAAAAGGTGAGCAGAAATTATTATGAACAAGAGGGGGCATTTGGAGAATCGAACTCGGAACCTCTCACACCCTAAAGCGAGAATCATACCACTAGACCAAATGCCCAGATGATGATTATTGTGAAGTTGTATTTTACTAGACTACTTTGACAATTCCATAGCAAAAGGTGGTTCATTCTGTGGCTAAACAAATTGATGTGCGAAGCTGTTAGAAACATTTGTTTGAGATACCCGAGTTATATTTTCTGCTATAGTTTGACTTCTGAGTCAGGATAGAGATTTGTGTCAAGGATTGTTATTTGTTTCGTTTTAATCTATGACGAAGAATCTTGTCAACTAAGTACATCTATATATAGGCATTTTACACTGTGGTTCTCAAGTTGTTTGGATTAAGATTACATTTCTGCCTTATTATGTTATTAGCAATTTACTGCTGATGATTATTAAGTTGACTCAGGCTAGCAGGTCTGATGTTGAGAAAAAATAAAGAGTAGGCATTGAAGACCATGTGGGTGAGTAAATCAATTATTCAAAAGGGGGGCATTCTGAGAATCGAACTCAAGACCTCTTGCACCCGAAGTGAGAATCAAACCACTAGACCAAATGCCCGTTTATTGCTAATTCTTGTCTCTCTTACTTGGCAATTTTTAGATTTGACCATACCTGATTGCAGGAATGTCTTCTGAACTCTTTAGCTTTTTGGGTTCCATGATGTTGGTTATTTATAAGCTCTGTTTGCTCTTATCTGCTACTATATTTTTTGGATTTTGTTTTGCTAGAACCTGTCTGCAATTAAAAATTGGTCTGACAAAATTAAAGTTAAGCATATGAAAAAAATAGTGTTGAGTTAGCACTACTGAATTGGGGCATTCCGAGAATTGAACTCGGGACCTCTCGCACCCTAAGCGAGAATCATACCACTAGACCAAATGCCCAATTGTTGATTCTTACCATGTTCAAAATATCATTCAAGGGCTTTGATGAGCTTACGAAATTACAAGAAAAAATTCTTAGCTACTTTTGGAATTGTGTTCTCTTTAAGGGTTCATTTTTGGTTTTATTAATCATTGCTATAAGCTCTGTTTGCTCTTAATCTGCTACTATATTTTTTGGATTTTGTTTTGCTAGAACCTGTCTGCAATTAAAAATTGGTCTGACAAAATTAAAGTAAGCATATGAAAAAAATAGTGTTGAGTTAGCACTACTGAATTGGGGCATTCCGAACATTGAACTCGGGACCTCTCGCACCCTAAGCGAGAATCATACCACTAGACCAAATGCCCGATTGTTGATTCTTACCATGTGCAAAATATCATTCAAGGGCTTTGACGAGCTTATGAAATTAGAAGAAAAAATTCTTAGCTACTTTTGGAATTGTGTTCTCTTTAAGGAATCATTTTTGCTTTTATTAATCATTGCAATATAATACATTCTAATCCTTTGGTAGCTTGTATATCTGTGATTGCATCGTTATTCAGACTTTTAGTATACCTTGACAGTTGTTATTTGCAAGTAAACCATGCAGATAGTGAGGTTACATCTTCAATTTAGCCTTCCTATCTCTCTACAGGTAATTTTTGCATAAACATTTTTTTAATATGCTGACAGAATCTTCTCTTATTCAAGAGATTATGTATATATTCCCTATATGAATATATATCTTTTTGTGTAAGTTTTTTAGTTGCATTTTAGAACTACATTTGCTAGGTATTAGAGAGAATAAAAGGATGCACTTATATGGGAATGTAAAATCACTAGGTGGGGCATTCCGAGAATCGAACTCGAGACCTCTCGCACGCACCCAAAGCGAGAATCATACCACTAGACCAAATGCCCAGTCTTTTATGGTCATGTGACTGAATAGTAACAGATTGGACATTATTGGTTAAATTGGGTTGACATCCATTGGCTTCTGAGGACTTGGTTTTTTCTTGGGTCTTCAGCATATCTACAGGTTATAGGCTCAATTGTGTTGTACCAATGCTACTGACTAATATATCAGTGATTTTGTGACCTAAATAGTACTAGATATTACCTATAGTCTCTCTTCAATGGTTCACATTGTCTATGCATATAGCTTACATTTGCATAAAAACATTTTTTTCTCGATAGTGGCTTCAAACATCTTGACTGTTTATGCAAAGGAATGTTAGTGCTACGTGTCCTGAAGTTGGATGGCATGACTTCTACAACCCGAAGTGTTGTGATGTTTGCGTAACATTGGCTGGTTGACTAGCTGTGTCTCTATTTGGGGCCATATTGGTGGATCAGGTTCTTCTGGATTTTGGTCACCGTAACTGTCATTCTAGATTTCGTGGAATAGTTTAGGCTTATCAGATTTAGTGATTGTTTTGTTCTTCAATATCCACAGATAAAAATATCAAAAACTAGGGGACATGGAAAAAATTCTTCCATTTTCATTTTCATAAGCAAGTGCTGACCATGAAACAAGAGATCCCATCTGGTTTCAAGACTTGGGTATGGACTGTATGGTACCTGGTACTTATTTCTTCGCAATCGTCTGATCAAAATATTCAGGAAACTTTCATATCTATATTTTTATAAATTTTGCTAAGCTTTCCTAGTTGGCCTGATTGTTTGTACTGAAGTGTTTAAAAGCACCGGATCATATAAAGGACTGAAAAAGTATGTGGATGAATTGCTATTGCTGAAGTTCCAGTCTTGATTGTTGTTTGCACACCTTGTAAAAAGGCCTTCTGTTTGTTTCTTCTCAATCTTTTGATGAAGAATTTTGTCAACTAAGTACATATTTGTACAAGCATTTACTTTTGATGTTTTCAAGTGGACTTTTGGATTCCACTACATCTCTGCATTATTAGCAATTTGCTGCTGATGATTTTTGAGTTGACTTTGGATCGGGCAAGGCCTGATGTTGGAAAAAAAGAAGAAGGTTGAATTGAAGACCATGAAGGTGAGTAAATCAACTATTTGAAATGGGGCATTCCGAGAATCGAACTCGGGACCTCTCGCACCCAAAGCGAGAATCATACCACTAGACCAAATGCCCAGTTGTCGATGATTGTTGCATTCAATTTGATTTGTTTGATTGCAGTGGAGAATCTTAGCACTTGGCAGCATGATGATTTGCATAACTTTGACTCTTCATTCTGCTAAATTGGTGCTGTTGGTTTTACTTGTATAAATTACAGACTTATGGCTTGGTCACCCTCTCTTAGGTTCCTGGCTTTTCTACCTTGATATCAAATATCTGTTGGTTATCTTTTTCTTAATTCAATTTGTTAGAATATTGTCAGAAAAGAAACAAATTATCTTAATATGTTAACAGTTGTTGCTGCAGTTTTGATCAGGTTGATGGTGTTCAGAAAACAATGAATACAGCTCTGAAAACAACCTAGGTGAGTGAATTAACCTTTAATTCCTTGATAGCTTTAAATCAATTCCTTTGATTCGATTTGCCAGTAAGGTTACCTTATAAGTACTGAATGGCCTTGTTGAATGACACACGTTAATTTGAAAATCACTAAAGGATCCTATTACATACCATTTTAACTGAAATCTTTTAGGTGGTGGTTTTGAGTTATCTTTTCAAATTTACATGGTCAAATGTACAGCATGATGCAAGTGACAATTGTTTATATAATCGTTTTAAGACTTTAAGCTCACCTTTTTTAGATTGATGTGATCAATTATTCAAAAGAAAACAAGAATGACTTGGTCAAACGTCCGAAAGGAAACAAGATAGAGCAGGCGCTGAACACAACATAGGTAAGTTCATGGATTAAGCTGGAACATGGTATCGGTCGCGGTAGCTAAGGTCGCAGAGACGACTCGGTTGTTGCGCCGCGGACTGGTATCGGGCGATACGCAAAGATACGCTAGATTTAAGGCTAAAAAAAATCTGAAAAAATAATGAAAAATTCTAAATTAATTTGAATAACAAATTTGGCCTGACAAATTGTCACAATAAACAATATACCAATTACAATGCTACATAATTTCCAATTCACACGTTGCGGATTGAGTATCTGATAACTACATAAGTGCTGAAAATTAAGTGCTGAATTTAAGTACTGAAAAATTTTAAGTGATTTGTATTTGCACTACTGAAAATAGTAGTTCAAGAACTAAAATAGACTGTATTTAGTGATTATTTTCAGTAGTGAATTTTCACTTAACGTTTTCAGTGGATTTTTGGCTGTTTTTTCAAGTGGTACATTATCAAACGGACTGAAAAAAATTAACTGCTGACAATTTTCATTTTCACCACATAATTGGGTAATCAAACACACCCTAAGTCTAATATAGTGTTATAAGTGTACTATATAATTTATAATGTTAAGTTAAATATATATATATATATATATAAAGTGTTAAAGTTTAAGCAAAGCCTACTCTATACTAAGTATTAGTATATTTATAAGTCACTTTAGCAATATTTAATATTTAAAGCACAAACAAGTGCAAACATAGCCAAATAAAAAAAAAAAAAAAAAAAAACACAAGCATCCTATCTACTCTACAGATCGTGCGCACAGAGAAATGGAGAAAGAGAGAGAGAACTCTAGCCGCAGATGCACATCGACGAGCAGATCGAACAGAGAGAGAGAGAGAGAGAGAGAGAGAGAGAGACCAGAGAAGCCCAGATTTGCTTGTTTTTGATCTATGCAATCAAGAGGGAGAGAGAATCAAACATATTTGTATGGATCTGACCTCATGTATGATTTGCCCTATTTTTTTCCCCTAAGATCTGTACCTCTGAGATTCAACTCGTCGTCTCGTCCGAGATCCCGTGCCAGACGGCACCATCTCGTCCGATACATGGCTGTACGACCCAGATGGTCGCCGATCCTACGTCATTTTGATTAGTTTTTTACTCGGCTCTAGATCTCGTCTCGTTACCCTACAAAACCGAGTTGACTCAGCCGAGACTACGAACCATGAGCTGGAATGAGAGCAAAAATAAAAAAAGCATACACTGAAAACATTGTAATTATGTTCACTAATTTAAAATGGGGCATTCCGAGAATCGAACTCGGGACCTCTCGCACCCAAAGCGAGAATCATACCACTAGACCAAATGCCCAGATGATTATTCTTATAAAGTTTTATTTTAATAGACTACTTTGACAATTCCATAGCAAAACGTTAAAAACTAAATGATGTGCAAAGCTGTTAGAAACATTTGTCTGAGATATCCGAGTTTTCCTTCTATTGTTTTGACTTTTGAGTCGGGGTTAGAGATTTGTATCAAGGTTTTTTATGTTTTATTTTATTTCTTCTTAATTTATGAGGAAGAATCTTGTCAACTAAGTACATTTATATATAAGCTTTTTCCGCTGAGGTACTCAAGTTGACTTTTGGATTAGACTACATCTCTGCCTAATAAAGTCATTAGCAATTTGCTACTGAATACTGATGATGTTTGAGTTGACTTTGGATCATGTTAGTGGGGTCTGATGTTGAAAAAAAAAATGTACTGAAAGGTTAGCCAAACAGCTATTTGTCAAGGGGGCATTCCGAGAATCGAACTCGGGACCTCTCGCACCCAAAGCGAGAATCATACCACTAGACCAAATGCCCAATTGTTGATTATTGTTGCATTCAATTTTTGGTCAATTCAATGTGTTTAGCACTTAGCAGCATATGATGATTTGCTTAACTTTGACAATTCATACCTGCTTAATGTGTGCTGTTTGTCTTAATGTTACTTGTATAAATTACAAACTTATGGCTTCGTCATCCTCTCTTAGGAGGTATTCTGGCTTCCTCACCTCGATATCAAGTATCTGTTATTTATCTTTTTCTTATATTTCAGGATCTTGTCAAGGGCAAAAAAAAAAAAAAAAAAAAAAAACGTTTATCTGTATTAAACCCAACAGTTGTTGCTGCAGTTTTTTCTGAGTTGACTTGGATCAAGTTGATGCTGTTCAGGAAAAAAAATAAAAATAAAAATTAAATAGAGCTCTGAAAAAATACCAAGGTGAGTTTGTCGATAACTGCAATGAACTTATTTGAGTAGATTTAACAATAAGGTTACAGTATAAGTACTGAATGGCTTTATTTGACATCAGATCTGCTGCTGCTGCTGCTGCTGCTTATGTGTTTAGTTGATTTTTATTAAAGGTGTTATTTATACCGTGTCATTAACAATTTTAAAGTGATGTTTTTGAGTTCTGGTCACTAACATTTTTGAGGTGGTCATTTGGAGTTGATCTTGATTTTTTAAATTTTTTTTTTTCCAGATTGACATGGTAAATTTTTCAAAAGAAAAGAAGAAGGATGTGGTCAAGTGTCTTAAAAGGAAACAAGTATGCTCTGAAGACTGTGTTGGTAAGTTCACAGATCAAGCTGAAATGAAAAGACTAAGGAGGTAAGTTCACAGACTAAGCTAGAATGAAATAAGAATAAAGCATGCAGTGAAAACTAAGTAAAAATATACTACTTATTAAAATGGGGCATTCCGAGAATCGAACTCGGGACCTCTCGCACCCAAAGCGAGAATCATACCACTAGACCAAATGCCCAGTTGCTAATCTTTCCCGGTTTTATTGAAATGCAAGTATTGGGATAGTTGCTAAACTGGATTATTTACCATAAATCATCACGTAGTTTAGCTAGTGGTTTGACTTGGGAAAGACCACTAAACAATTAAGTGGTTATGGTCTAATGGTACAACCCAAAAAAAGAAAAAGAAAGGAAAAACATTTTGGCACCCAGTGGTGCCAAAAATTGTACATTGGGTGTTGAATTTTCTACTATTTGAAAATCACTATAATTTAAAAAATTGACAAAATTTGTAACCTTCCAAAATCATAGTGATTTTTAAAACGGGACAAACTTTAGCACCATTGGGTCGCAAAAATTTGTTACTTTTTTAAATGTATGGTATGACAGTACAAATGTCGTACTATATAATTTCCTTTTTGAGTTGGGGATTAGATATTTAGTATGCCTATAGAGTACTAGCTAATTGGAAAGTTAACAATATGAGCAAAAGGAAAAGGTGAGCAGAAATTCTTATGGACAAGAGAGGGGCATTCCGAGAATCGAACTCGGGACCTCTCGCACCCGAAGCGAGAATCATACCACTAGACCAAATGCCCTTTTGTTGTTATTTCTCTGTCACTTAGCAATTGTCAGATTTGATCATCCCTGATTTCAGGAATGCATGTAGACTGTTCACAACCTTTGTCATATTGATTGGCTTATTTGTCTTTTTATTTACTTTTTGTGGTCCACGAGGTTGATTAATAAAGCTCTGTATTCTTTTATATATCTGCTAGAGATTTTGGATTCTACTTTGCTATAGACCATGTCTGCAATTAATGTTTGGTCCGACAAATTTGAAATTTAGCATTAAAAAAAAAAAATTGGGTTGAACCTGTAGTGCTAAATAATAAATATGAGTAGCTTGTTTGTTTTGTCTGTTTTATTTTTAAAAATCTATAATTCTGGAGTGATGAGTCTCTCCTTACTTTGAAAAGGTGTTGCCAGTTTAAAAACTGTTAGACAGTCAGAACTAGGGGCATTCCGAGAATCGAACTCGGGACCTCTCGCACCCAAAGCGAGAATCATACCACTAGACCAAATGCCCAATTGGTAATTTATTATATCAATATAGTTATACATAGAAAAATAATTTTGGGTCCATATATTAATATATCAGCTTTTATATTCACGTTACGTCTCTATACGATTCAATGATTGGGCCCATTTTCTGAAGTTTCTAATTTACTCAAATCCCAAAATCCATGAACATGCCCTTGTAGCAATTTTATATAGAGTAATGCTATTCTTTTCAAATTTTTTCTTAAAAGTGTTTTCCAACACATGTTGCAGTAGGTTCAGTTGATGAGGTTCAAATACCAAATCTATGCATTTGAGGGAATTTATATATGCCAAGCTCTTGGCTGTTTGAGATATGCCAACCTATGAAATTTGTAATGTACTTGGTATATACTTAAATTACATGCACAGATTTTGAAATCTATTCCAAATCTAATGGCTAGAACTAGAAGGCACCTAATTTTTTTTTATTGCCTTATGTTGTTTGATCTTTTGTGCCTTGTTGCTATTAGTTGTGTTGGGCAAGTGTTCCTAGCTATGTCTGAAGTTGCTAGTTTTGTTGGGAGAGATTCTAGAGTACTTCCTTCACAATTAATGTCATCCTTGTTCCCTAGCATGTCTTTGAGTGTTTTTTATTTTTATTATTATTATTATTATTATTATTATTATTATTATTATTATTTATTCATTTATTTATTTATTTTTAATATTTTGGGGTATGCTTCTTGTACATTTGGACTTTTTTTTTCTTCTTTTTATTTAATTAACCATTTGCTGAAAAAAAATAAAAAATAGCTTACAGTCTTATAATTTACACTTAAACAGTTCTTTTTATTTTTGATTATGTAGTTCGTACCACATTAGTGGGAAATAAAAAGCATCGTTTTATTTGTTTGAATACGGTGATCATTACTCAGGGTCAGGGTGGATCTAGAAAATTAATGCAGGGGGGCTTGACAGAGGTTTGTTCGGGGTCCCCGAATTTTTTTTATTGGACCTATTTATATGTATTTTGTGTAAATGATAAAAATTAATGCTAAAAAAATTAACTCAAAAACATAGGAGGGAGGAGAGATTTTATAATTAGTACAAAAATATAAGAGAAATGGGTCTTATTATAATAATTTTATAATATTAGGGGGGGCTAATTGTAATTTTTAGGGGGGGCTAATTGTAATTTTTTATAGTGCAATGTAGAATTTTTTTAAAACTTAGCCCCCCTTGAACCTCTTTACCTCCGCCCCTGCTCAGGCTCAGTGAAAAGAACAAAAATACTACGCACACAACACATTTCACAATAGGGCTTTAAATGTGTTGTACCCTGTGTTGTTTGAATTTTTCACACTTTTTATGCACCACTTGCACAGTACAAGATACATGCATTTAAAGTCCTGTTGTAAAATGTGTTGTGTGCGTGTATTTTTGGGAAAAGAACAACTGATTGCACTCTTCTAAATTGGAGTTTTATTAGTATTATTATTATTATTTTTGTGGGAAAGAGTGTTATCATTAAATTGAACTGAATAGTGAGAAGATGAATGTTCAGTGAATAGAGATCGCCTCACCCTTTAGTAACATAGATTCACTTCACAGTGTACTTATGAATACACCTCAGGAGGATGATGTTTGACCAATTTAAAATGTTGACCTACAGTTCGTGGATCAATTTGGATGATCAGATCAATGTTGTCATTCAGAAGTACAAGTGGTGAATGTCTCAATACTCAAATGTATATGGTGAATCATTTTGACCCTGGTTGCTATCTCTCCTTTTCAATATGTAACAAAAAATATTTAAATTTAAGACTTTCATGGTAACGTTTTTTGTTTTTGGTTTTTAATTTTTTAAAAACGGAAAAAAGTCTTTGTTTTTGTTTTTTTATTTAAAAAAAAAAAAAACACACACACACTAAACTTGTTTGGGAACATTATTGATTTTTGAAAAAAATGATAACAAAAACAGAAAATGTGTTTTGTAAAGCTATCAATGTCAAATTTATTTTTCCAAATGTACCTTATGAAAATACATTTTGGTTCCGAAATTTAGAAGTAAAAATAATGCTATGTTTCTCAAATTTTAACAAAATTTGGTTTTGAAATATTTTAACAATTGTATCATATACAATGGTATATGATACCAATTGGTAATACATTTGGAAACCACGTGGAATATTGTGAGGGTGACAAGTGTCCATTTGTAAAACCTTGTATCACAGAATAAAAACCACACAAGTCAAAAGCATATAATGTCAGCCCAGGTGATAACGCACCGACGATGAACCCGACGGTCCCGACCCACTGGTGTTTTCGTTTTTGAAAATGTGAAAACGACTTTTCTTCGTTTTCGATTTTACGCCAATTTTAAAAACGTTTTCTTTTTGTTATCTCAAAAAAAAAAAAAAAAGTTTTCTTTTTAAAATAAAACAAAAATATTACTAAACGTGTTTTCGATTTTTATTTTCTAAAAATGTTGGTACAAACGTTATTAAAGTGATATTATCTAGCACCAAAGAGAGATTTGGCAATCAAATTGTTGGTACAAACTGTTTGGTTGGAAAATTATTATGTGTGTGCGAGTGTGCCAGACAAGCAAGTTGTCAATGTGTGTGATGTGATTATTCAAACTGCTCCTCACCAGGGTGATTGTGGTGCCGTTCGATGCCTTAACAAGGACTTCAAATCGTGTAAAGATGTAACTAACTGAAGAACTTCGAACTGACTAAGTTAATAACTACTCCTAAATAAAACAATAAATAGACTAAAAGTAAAGAACTACTCTATTAAATTGAAAGCAGACTACAATCTAACCTTGAAGATGACTTCGAAGGTATTCTACTCCTAAGTCTAAATATCTAGATAGAAATACAGTAAATGTATTTAAGAGATATATGTTGATGTTGATCGAATGATCCTTTTTCGAATGCACAATCCTTCTATTTATAGATGTCGAGGCCTGTCAACAACTTCATTTGAATGTTCCCTCCTCTTTTCAAACTGATAACTGCTCCCACACGTGGCATATTCTCGAATTGACAACTGTTCTTTAGTTACTTCATGATGGTCAACACGTGTCCCTTAGCGGTTAGATATTTGAACAAGATGAATCAGCAACAACTGCTCATAATGGTTCCAGTACTCATCAGTGTCCACCCATTATCCTGCCACATCGAATCTTACGTGTCAATTCTGTATTGGCTGGATATTTTCATCACAAACATTACCCCCCGCGCCATTTTCTTTTTGATTCAAAAAAGATAATGGTGATCATGGTCAGATCATGCTGGGTAGTTAGCATCTTTATGCAACCTTCGAATGTTTTTAAATTGCACGCTTGATTCCTCAATTATCTTCACACAAACCATTGTATCTGATTGATCCTTGAACCCTTCACTCTACCTTGTTCCTTTGAATCTACTCTATTGATCATGTCCTCTTCTCAATCTTCTTTTGACACCAGTAATTACTTTCCTCTAGACCTTCCCAAAGCAGTGATGCTATGAACCAAACGCCTTGAAATTCCTTCTCGAACCAATTGGGATCCCCCTGAAATTCCTCCTGAACCCTTCACTTACTCGAAATGGGGAAAGTGGCATGAAATATTAAACAAACCAAGTGCTTTTTTATCAGGGCAAAATTCATCTTCGAGCTCTTCTAAATCAATTTACAACAATCAAACATTTCCTCCTGCTTTGGAACAACCTGTTTCCCATGGTGAAGGGGTTGGATACTATAAAGGTATGAAACTCGAAATACCTACTACAGCAACTTCAGTCATTCACCCAAACTTTGACTACCCTGAAACTGAAGGGGTTATTCGAAGCAGGATAATAAAACCATACTATCCATTTTTGAATCGTCTTTCCCGAGAACAAAATCTATTGAATGCTTGGTTGATATCTTCAACCAATCCTCCTGGGGAAAGGCTTCAAAGGGGAAATATCTTGGTTCCTCAAGGCAGACCTCCCATTTACACATATGTAAGGGCGTCCCATGAAAAATTTTCCAATGAACATTACTCCTCAGCTTTTCTTTCCAAGTGCAAACTTTTCGAGGAAGATTATAAAGAAAGAGTGCTTCTTTTCGACCAATCTGAATTAGGTTTCTGTCACGCCCCGGAGTAAGCCAAAAATAGGGAAAATAAAAATTTTCCTTTATGGATCCGTAGACACGTGACTAGTTTGTTAACCGTTCTGTCCTTCTAACTTCGCACCATAAAAATCATAAGGGAATGCTAGAACATAAGCATAATCTAAACTTATCAGAGTATAAATACAGCGGCGGAAATTAAACAGGGATTACAATAACTTCAATCTTAATACAAGAGGCCATACTAAACAATTTACAAAATCTTAAAACTTGAGGCACTGCCTATCAGGTCTTGAGCAAGGCTTTATCCTCCTTGGCTCCACGGTACAGCATCCTGAACTCTTCTATCTATCTCCAAACCTGCAACACTCTGGGCATACGAATGCCCAGGGCGTAACATGCCGTCAGCCTTGGAACAAGGCTGAGTGAGAGTCTCAACCGCACAATAATCAATAGATACAACACATCTCTCAACTCACGTCATAGTTTAGTACTTTAAAGCATGGTTATTCTCTTATCAAAAGACGCATTCTCACCACGGGCATAATAGAGGTCTTAACGAGAAAGGTAAACAGATAAATATAACATCATAG
This sequence comes from Hydrangea macrophylla, assembly GCA_033977485.1. Taxonomy (NCBI): domain Eukaryota; kingdom Viridiplantae; phylum Streptophyta; class Magnoliopsida; order Cornales; family Hydrangeaceae; genus Hydrangea; species Hydrangea macrophylla. The sequence continues at coordinate 88,945,652 of CM066996.1, read as the reverse complement.
AATGCATTTTCCTTATTACAAACTCGTGCGTGCCAATGCATGATCAATGAGACTCGTTCCCAACTCTTTTCAAAGACGCTTGCTTTTAAAACAGATATTTTCAAAACCATTTTATTTTAAAACCAAAACTTTCCAAAACCAAATCATTTGTACCAAATCATTTCCTCCTCAACTCAATCTCATCATTCGCTTTCTCTTTCCCATCCGCTTGACAACACGCGGTATATCAAGGATGATAACATACCATCACAGCCAATTCATACTCATTCCCTTGATAGGCCACCGGACGTCTTCACGGCGCACACTATCTGTAAACAATAAAACTGGCACATGGGACGTCTTCAACCATGTGTATACTCTCACCGGTCGTCTACACAGCTGAGAAGTATATTAGAGCACTAGCCGGACGTATTCAACGATACATGGGACGTCTTCAACCACGTATGCGCATCACCGGACGTCTTCAACGGCGAGAGGCGCGCTAGGAATCCTAACCGTTCATGTCCACCCGGCTCGTCAGCCGTTGATCCATAGGATCCAGAATCACATCTCATCTCATTCACATTCTCATCAAACACATGACGCATGCTGATCCATGTCATGAAATGCACGTGTGTCCATCATCGATACTCATATGCATTTCTACTTTTATTTCTCTTTATTAATAACATAGCATGCGTTATTTATTCAGTCAACAACATCGTAAAACGTGCATTTAACACATAGCAGCAGAAACGTAACATATACAGCATGGATCATATAACATGGATTTGATACCGATAAACATATAGATAAAACCCTTGACATGCTCACGTATGCGATAGCACTACCATAACATGCTTTTAAACATCTTATAATTAACGGCAATACACTTGACATCATAAATCAGCTCATCACTTATACAGAATATCATACATGTGACTTTAATCATCTTATATTAGTCATAAATAGGATTAGAGTGAGGTTAGGAAACTCACCTCGAGTCGCCGCTCCTCGAAACGCAGATAAACGTCAAGTTCTACAACAATAAACGGAATAAACAGAAGTAATGTATGAGTACAACTATAGGGGCAAAATGGTAATTTTACCAAATGAGGTCATAAACCTCAAGGTAGTGATCTACGTGTCATTCTAAGTCCAACGCCATTGACTAGACTCAAATCGGAGTCCGTCGCGTTTTTTTCGAGGTAATATGCGGGGCTTACTATACTAATACAGACCCTAAAAGACAGGCTGTATTTTCGACCGAGTCAAAAAGTCACCAAACTTTACGGGAATGTTCTAGACATTATTCTAAGACTCTGGGAACTGACCGCGTAATTTTCGGAGTTCTAGATTATTTATTATGAATTATTAAAGATAATATATGCCAGAAAATACCCGAAACGGGATTTAAATATGTAATTATAATTATACAGAGAAATCAGTACTTAGAAGTATTTTTATTAAATACTAGATATTAAAATACACTACCAGTATTTATTTCATAATTTTCGGAGCTCGTTTGGTATTTTTAATAACTAATATACTCATAAGATAGCTCCTTATTAATTATTAAAAATACTGGACTATAATATTATAACTTTATAATTTACACTATATAATAAAATAGTCCCTGGGTCATTACCCTATTTTTCTAGAATTTATAATTACACGTAGGTATTTATTAACTATTTAAAATCATTTAAAACTAATATTTATTATTTATTTTTAACCATATAAATAATAAATATACAATATATATAATATAATAATGATATATAGAATATTAAAATAATATTCTATAATATTAAAACCTTAATGGTTTAATTATAAATTAATTAATAATTATTAAAACTAATTAAACCCTTTAAAACTAATTAATACTAATAATAATAATCATAATAATAATAATAATAATAATAATAATAATAATAATAAAATCTCAGACCCGACGGGTCGACCCGAACCAATCCATGGGTAAACGGGTTACCCGATTACACTCACAGAGGAACCCAGACAAAACTCGCGGGTTTGACCCGAACCCGAACCCGAATCCTAAACCGGCTACCCATTTCTACAAACAAAGAAACCCAAACCAAAAACCCATTCGGGTTGACCCTAACCCGAACCCGAAACCCAAATACACTCACAATCTAAACCTACCCGTTAACCCGCACCCTAACCAAACCCAAACCCAATCCTACTCACATACTAACCCAACCCGCTAGCCCAAGCCCTAACCAAACCCGAACCAAACCCTAACCCATTCCTAGACACAATGCGACCCGGACTAAAACCCGAAACCCAACCCGACGTCAAAACGACGTCGTCCCACTAAAGGGGACCCGTGGGTTATCTAAACCCAACCCGGCCCGCTAACCTAACCCATTTACTCACTCAGACTAATCCTACCCAAACCCGACCCATACCCGCCTGTTATAACCCGAAACCACTCGGGTCTCTTCTTCTTCTCCGGCGAGCTGCTCGTCGCCGGAAAGTCGGGCTTCGCCGGAAAACTTTCAAACACTCACAACTCTCTCATCTCTAATCCAAAATGGACGAGACCAACGGCAAAATGACCGGTCAGGGACCCTCTACAACATACTAGGATATGGAAGATCGGCCTATTCATTTAGACCTCCTACCAGTCGATTATTCTCTCGGCCATTTGAGAGAATAATGGCCTGCATGGCCATGTAAATGGACCCCACTTTAAAAACTGTTCATAGGGAATCTATCTGGGCTCATTAGGGTCTGTTTGAAATAACTTTGAGGCCATTTGGTTGTGATTTGGAAATCAAGCTCCATTAATGGCCGCCGGAGCTGACAGAGAGCCTTAGGCTCTGTTTGGGGCCGTGCATGTGTTCCTAGGTGCTCCTAGATGACATGCAAGAACTAAAAATGAAATGAGGGGGTAGGGTTTACCTTGAAGAAGTCTCAAACTCTCTCTCAACCTCCGATCTCCCTCTTCTCTCTCCTCTGCGCCTCTTCTTCCTCTTTCTGTCTTCTCTCTCTCTCTCTCTCCGGGTCTGTGTGTGTGTAGGAGTGGATAGAGATGATATAGTGAGGGAGTATGTTGGGGTATACAATGAATGGGGTGAGGGGTGTGTGCATAGGCCGAGAGTGTGTGGGGGAGGTTTGAGTGATCTCTCTCCCTTCTCAAGCTCTCTCTCTCTCGGGCACTCTCTCTACAATCTGTATAGAACAGATTTTGTGTGGGTGAAATGGTGTGAAGGGGGTGCATTATATAGAGGGAAGTGGTGGGGAGGTTTGGTTGTGTGTGTAATTGGTGCACCAAATGCATTCCTATACATGTATGTTTGTGTGTCCAGGGGTAGATCAAGGTGGGGCCCATATGATCGCCAAGTGACAGTGTGGGTCCCATACGGGGTAATATGCACTGGGGTGTGTGTGTGGGTCTTAAAGTACGTGCAGGTGTATGTGGTGTGTATCCAGGGGTAGATTATCGGGGGTGGGGTCCACTTGGTTCCTAAGTATAGTGTGGGTCCCACTTCTATTCTAATAAGTCCTAGATTTAATATTAACATAGTCGTCATCAAGACGATTACCAAGGATCCTAATAAGGACTCCTAATGGATCTTCTGTAACTATATCCTGGTGACGTCACCAATCTGATATTCCTACGTGGAATTTGTAGAAAATTCTGGGTGCTACATCTCTACCCATCTTATTTGAGGATTTCGTCCTCGAAATCTAGAGTTTGCTAGATCTTAAATGTGCCAAGTCTTACTCATATGGTTAGTTGTTCTATACCAACTCAGGCGCTCTTATCAATCTAAATGGTCTTCCTGACCATAAGTTGTTGTCCACTGCTCCTGGGTCTGATTTCTATGGAATACATCAGCTCCTTCTCACAATTTCTCTTGAACGTCCCCAATCATCTGGTAATATTATTTCCATGTAGAGTTTAGTATTCTAGCAGTGGGCATGGTACCTTCAGTCTTTCATTTTATTCAGTGCTGATTTTGATTTGTTGATCTACGAGTTCTCTTTCTGGATTTCTGTGGTGGTGGTGGAGCATGGTTCTGAACTTCTTGTTCGGGACAAACTTTGCGTACATGCCCAGTCTTTCCACAATTGAAACACCGTACTTGTTTCCCGGTGAGTTGTCTCGGTGCTGTGCATTCTTTGGAGTGGTGTCCAAGTGTTCCGCAGTTGTAGCAGATATCACGTTGCTTTACATGTGTCTGAACGGCTGTCTGGCTAACTCTTCTGTCACTGATTTGCTGTCTCTTGTTATGATTCTGAGTGCGCTCAGAGTTTCCTCTGGTGATTACAGACTGCATTTGAGCGCTTGCTCGTGACACTTGATTGCCTCTTCGACTTTCTCCTGGGTTGGTTGTCTGGAACCAGTTGTCTTTTTCTCCTTGTGGGTGGCTTTTTAGTTTCTTGCTGTTCAGAGCTATGTTCTCTAGTTGTGTGGCCAATTCGACCATTTCTTCGAACGGTTGATCAAGGTATACTGCTGCTGTCTTTTGAATATCTGGATTTAGTCCTCCGTAATATTGTAGTGTCTTATTTTGCTGAGTATCTACCATGAATGGAGCAAATCGTGATAGTCTCTCAAATTTCGACGTGTATTCTTGCACCGTCATGTCGCCTTGAACTAACTCTATAAATTCCTTTTTCTTCTTGTTTCTTTCTGTTCTTGGGAAGTACTTTGCTAGGAATTTTGTTTTGAATGCTTCCCACGTCATTCTCCTTGTAACATCTTCGCCCACTGTAGCTTCGATAGATTCCCACCAGTCGGCTGCCGAATACGTCAATTGGAAAACAGCCAAGCGTCTTTTCTCCGTTTCGTTGCATTCAAGGGCTTGAAACATTCGTTCCATATCACGAAGCCATTGCTCAGCTTCCCATGCCTCTGTCATTCCAGTGAAAGTTCCTGGTTTAAGTGCACGGAATCTCTCAAGCAGTTTATCTCCTGCCTGACAAGTATTTCCGTTGTTGATGACGCGGTCCAGGTGATCACTTGCTTGTTCCACGCGTCGGACAAGGGCTCCTATCAATCCAGTTGGATCTACTGCTGGAGGTATCACATTTGTTGGTCCGTTGGATGAATTCTGAGTATTCCGTTTTCTCTTAACCATGGTGTACGCTAGAAAGGGTTACACCTACGAGTTAACACCTATTTGGTCAATACCTTATCTTATCTTGTCTGATCATATGACAAGTAACAATATTGAGTTAACAGGGAATTCTAGCATATAACGATCATCACAACTACTACTAGGATTAAGGGTAAGGCATCCTTATCCTTGGTCTTTCTAGACTCTAGGTTGAACTGACTGTTCTGAGATATATCTCAGGAAGTTCGTCGGTGCCTAAAACATCTATCGACTAATGGTCACACCTATATTCTTATTAGCAATAACATATAAGAGGTAAAAGTAGCAATTAGTTAAAAGTAAGAAATCATCTCATCCATACAATTATAGCTAAGTTAAGTCAGAAACAACTACTACTGATCCGAGAATAAAAGGGGTACAACAACAGTACGAATACTAGTTCTACAAACCTGGAGTACAACAAAAGAAGTGGAACAATTAAAAACATAGATGAACTAGCTGAGGATCCATCCTCCATCTCTCTCAACATCAGAGTCAGAGGTCACTTCTCCTAAGTCACTGGATGGTGGAAAGTCAATCGGAGGGATACCAACAAATGCATCCCAGGCTGGCTCTAGGGGCCAATCAGGGTCCTCTATCATCTCAGGTTCCGCTAGTGGTTCTTCATCTGGATCATCATCTGAATCATCATCATCGTCAGAACCTGCAGGGGTAACAAAGTGTACTACGTCTTCTGGTGGCTCGTCCTGGTCATAGATTGCAAGGTTTCCAAGGGCATGGGGAATCTCCTCCATCTCCGCGGACAGTAAACGCGGTGCTACTACTCTGTGATACGCTATCTCTGGAACAGGTCTCTCACGGGAGAAACAGCGTGTCCATCTCCTTAAACTCTGGCGGACTGTATGTCTGATGACGTTGCTAACATATCCCAATCCTCTAGGAGCAAACTGTCTCTCTAAGGTAACTCTGTACTGTCCATCCTCAGCATCGTGCTCTATCTCGTACTCCATGCTAGCCTGCCCAACACAGAAAACTAACTTAGTACTGGTGCCAATTAAAGGAATATCTTATTATTTTATAGTAATAAGGGGGGTACCTTTCTTAATTCTATCTAATTTTTTTGAGTTACTATCAATTGTTCCAAACCTGACTCTCTGATCCTATAATAGTTCTTGCTTTTACATTTATCACACTTATGACTTCTATGGCTCAACTTATTGTGGGGATTTCTCAGTCATTCTCATAGACTAAGAGTATACAAGTTTAAGTAAATTACTAATGACAAGCAAGCAATACATCCATGTTGAACATATATATATCAAGTTAAAGATAACATCCATAGATAGATTTAAACATAGTGCAACATAGTTACAAAAACATTTACATTAGAGAGTGCGTACGCTAAGTACGTACATAGTGAGGAATAGTGCCAACAACATATACATGAAAGGCGTACACGTTACTACTACTACGTGTTACATGCCTGAGTACAGATATATACACAAAAGATGGACTGACAGTCCTATTACATAGTCCTTAATCTTCCAGATCCTAGATCTTCGACTTTCCCTTCTCAGCTATGTCTTTCTTGGGTGGTTTCTTGCCTGAATTCTTAGTTGGGTCAGCATTGACTGAGGAATCAGCATCCTCCACAGAGATGGTCTCCTTTGCCGGAACTCCTTCATCATCATCCTCCTCCCTATCAGTCCCCATGACTGACTCAACAGTCAAGGGTGTATCAGCTATGGACTCCTCTGGCACTGGGGGTGGCATAGCAGAAGATGGTCCTACAGGTCCTGGTGGGGGTGTCAGCTTAACTCGAAAGGTCATGACTCGGAGGGTATAGCTGTCATGAGTCATCTCAGCTGCTTCCTGATGAACAAGTCTAAGGGTGTTCTCTCGATAATATGCCTCTCTCTGCAGAATCTCTGGGTCCTCGATCCCCAACACATGTACATCATGCCACATATTTTCCTCCAAATGTAGCTGAGCACTCCGTCGGATCCTTTGTCGGTACAATACTGGGTATGCAGGCTCTATACGATCTGGATAAACCCAATGTCCTCCAAACCCGTCGTGGACATAGAATGGTTCCATGCTAACCTGTCCAATGTAAACTATCATAGGGTTAGTATCTTCATAAGTAGGGAAAAGATCTAATGGTTTATAACTTAAAGTGCATAGGACAAACGGTAAATGCCTAACCTAGGCTCTGATACCACTAAAACCCTGTCACGCCCCGGAGTAAGCCAAAAATAGGGAAAATAAAAATTTTCCTTTATGGGTCCGTAGACACGTGACTAGTTTGTTAACCGTTCTGTCCTTCTAACTTCGCACCATAAAAATCATAAGGGAATGCTAGAACATAAGCATAATCTAAACTTATCAGAGTATAAATACAGCGGCGGAAATTAAACAGGGATTACAATAACTTCAATCTTAATACAAGAGGCCATACTAAACAATTTACAAAATCTTAAAACTTGAGGCACTGCCTATCAGGTCTTGAGCAAGGCTTTATCCTCCTTGGCTCCACGGTACAGCATCCTGAACTCTTCTATCTATCTCCAAACCTGCAACACTCTGGGCATACGAATGCCCAGGGCGTAACATGCCGTCAGCCTTGGAACAAGGCTGAGTGAGAGTCTCAACCGCACAATAATCAATAGATACAACACATCTCTCAACTCACGTCATAGTTTAGTACTTTAAAGCATGGTTATTCTCTTATCAAAAGACGCATTCTCACCACGGGCATAATAGAGGTCTCAACGAGAAAGGTAAACAGATAAATATAACATCATAGAATGCATTTTCCTTATTACAAACTCGTGCGTGCCAATGCATGATCAATGAGACTCGTTCCCAACTCTTTTCAAAGACGCTTGCTTTTAAAACAGATATTTTCAAAACCATTTTATTTTAAAACCAAAACTTTCCAAAACCAAATCATTTGTACCAAATCATTTCCTCCTCAACTCAATCTCATCATTCGCTTTCTCTTTCCCATCCGCTTGACAACACGCGGTATATCAAGGATGATAACATACCATCACAGCCAATTCATACTCATTCCCTTGATAGGCTACCGGACGTCTTCACGGCGCACACTATCTGTAAACAATAAAACTGGCACATGGGACGTCTTCAACCATGTGTATACTCTCACCGGTCGTCTACACAGCTGAGAAGTATATTAGAGCACTAGCCGGACGTATTCAACGATACATGGGACGTCTTCAACCACGTATGCGCATCACCGGACGTCTTCAACGGCGAGAGGCGCGCTAGGAACCCTAACCGTTCATGTCCACCCGGCTCGTCAGCCGTTGATCCATAGGATCCAGAATCACATCTCATCTCATTCACATTCTCATCAAACACATGACGCATGCTGACCCATGTCATGAAATGCACGTGTGTCCATCATCGATACTCATATGCATTTCTACTTTTATTTCTCTTTATTAATAACATAGCATGCGTTATTTATTCAGTCAACAACATCGTAAAACGTGCATTTAACACATAGCAGCAGAAACGTAACATATACAGCATGGATCATATAACATGGATTTGATACCGATAAACATATAGATAAAACCCTTGACATGCTCACGTATGCGATAGCACTACCATAACATGCTTTTAAACATCTTATAATTAACGGCAATACACTTGACATCATAAATCAGCTCATCACTTATACAGAATATCATACATGTGACTTTAATCATCTTATATTAGTCATAAATAGGATTAGAGTGAGGTTAGGAAACTCACCTCGAGTCGCCGCTCCTCGAAACGCAGATAAACGTCAAGTTCTACAACAATAAACGGAATAAACAGAAGTAATGTATGAGTACAACTATAGGGGCAAAATGGTAATTTTACCAAATGAGGTCATAAACCTCAAGGTAGTGATCTACGTGTCATTCTAAGTCCAACGCCATTGACTAGACTCAAATCGGAGTCCGTCGCGTTTTTTTCGAGGTAATATGCGGGGCTTACTATACTAATACAGACCCTAAAAGACAGGCTGTATTTTCGACCGAGTCGAAAAGTCACCAAACTTTACGGGAATGTTCTAGACATTATTCTAAGACTCTGGGAACTGACCGCGTAATTTTCGGAGTTCTGGATTATTTATTATGAATTATTAAAGATAATATATGCCAGAAAATACCCGAAACGGGATTTAAATATGTAATTATAATTATACAGAGAAATCAGTACTTAGAAGTATTTTTATTAAATACTAGATATTAAAATACACTACCAGTATTTATTTCATAATTTTCGGAGCTCGTTTGGTATTTTTAATAACTAATATACTCATAAGATAGCTCCTTATTAATTATTAAAAATACTGGACTATAATATTATAACTTTATAATTTACACTATATAATAAAATAGTCCCTGGGTCATTACCCTATTTTTCTAGAATTTATAATTACACGTAGGTATTTATTAACTATTTAAAATCATTTAAAACTAATATTTATTATTTATTTTTAACCATATAAATAATAAATATACAATATATATAATATAATAATGATATATAGAATATTAAAATAATATTCTATAATATTAAAACCTTAATGGTTTAATTATAAATTAATTAATAATTATTAAAACTAATTAAACCCTTTAAAACTAATTAATACTAATAATAATAATCATAATAATAATAATAATAATAATAATAATAATAATAATAATAAAATCTCAGACCCGACGGGTCGACCCGAACCAATCCATGGGTAAACGGGTTACCCGATTACACTCACAGAGGAACCCAGACAAAACTCGCGGGTTTGACCCGAACCCGAACCCGAATCCTAAACCGGCTACCCATTTCTACAAACAAAGAAACCCAAACCAAAAACCCATTCGGGTTGACCCTAACCCGAACCCGAAACCCAAATACACTCACAATCTAAACCTACCCGTTAACCCGCACCCTAACCAAACCCAAACCCAATCCTACTCACATACTAACCCAACCCGCTAGCCCAAGCCCTAACCAAACCCGAACCAAACCCTAACCCATTCCTAGACACAACGCGACCCGGACTAAAACCCGAAACCCAACCCGACGTCAAAACGACGTCGTCCCACTAAAGGGGACCCGTGGGTTATCTAAACCCAACCCGGCCCGCTAACCTAACCCATTTACTCACTCAGACTAATCCTACCCAAACCCGACCCATACCCGCCTGTTATAACCCGAAACCACTCGGGTCTCTTCTTCTTCTCCGGCGAGCTGCTCGTCGCCGGAAAGTCGGGCTTCGCCGGAAAACTTTCAAACACTCATAACTCTCTCATCTCTAATCCAAAATGGACGAGACCAACGGCAAAATGACCGGTCAGGGACCCTCTACAACATACTAGGATATGGAAGATCGGCCTATTCATTTAGACCTCCTACCAGTCGATTATTCTCTCGGCCATTTGAGAGAATAATGGCCTGCATGGCCATGTAAATGGACCCCACTTTAAAAACTGTTCATAGGGAATCTATCTGGGCTCATTAGGGTCTGTTTGAAATAACTTTGAGGCCATTTGGTTGTGATTTGGAAATCAAGCTCCATTAATGGCCGCCGGAGCTGACAGAGAGCCTTAGGCTCTGTTTGGGGCCGTGCATGTGTTCCTAGGTGCTCCTAGATGACATGCAAGAACTAAAAATGAAATGAGGGGGTAGGGTTTACCTTGAAGAAGTCTCAAACTCTCTCTCAACCTCCGATCTCCCTCTTCTCTCTCCTCTGCGCCTCTTCTTCCTCTTTCTGTCTTCTCTCTCTCTCTCTCTCCGGGTCTGTGTGTGTGTAGGAGTGGATAGAGATGATATAGTGAGGGAGTATGTTGGGGTATACAATGAATGGGGTGAGGGGTGTGTGCATAGGCCGAGAGTGTGTGGGGGAGGTTTGAGTGATCTCTCTCCCTTCTCAAGCTCTCTCTCTCTCGGGCACTCTCTCTACAATCTGTATAGAACAGATTTTGTGTGGGTGAAATGGTGTGAAGGGGGTGCATTATATAGAGGGAAGTGGTGGGGAGGTTTGGTTGTGTGTGTAATTGGTGCACCAAATGCATTCCTATACATGTATGTTTGTGTGTCCAGGGGTAGATCAAGGTGGGGCCCATATGATCGCCAAGTGACAGTGTGGGTCCCATACGGGGTAATATGCACTGGGGTGTGTGTGTGGGTCTTAAAGTACGTGCAGGTGTATGTGGTGTGTATCCAGGGGTAGATTATCGGGGGTGGGGTCCACTTGGTTCCTAAGTATAGTGTGGGTCCCACTTCTATTCTAATAAGTCCTAGATTTAATATTAACATAGTCGTCATCAAGACGATTACCAAGGATCCTAATAAGGACTCCTAATGGATCTTCTGTAACTATATCCTGGTGACGTCACCAATCTGATATTCCTACGTGGAATTTGTAGAAAATTCTGGGTGCTACAGTTTCCCAGACACTAAGGTTCAAGTGGTGGATCCTACTGAAGATATTAATGACCCTTTCCTAAAGTTAGACTAACTGTGTAGGTATGGTCCTTCTTTCGAACATACTCCACCCATTCTGTCACCTTCTCCATGCTTGATCATCCAAGCCCAAAGGCTTCTGGTTGCCTTTTCGCATCTTCCCTTTTCCATTTTACAAAATCCAAAGGCTCGAATTAAGTTCGAATGGAGTTGCAACATCTTATGCCATGAATGGAGCATTTCAACCCTTGTTCGAACCCAAATGGATTTCACCCTTCGAACTTTGGCCTCTCATATAAGATGGTATTCCCATCATCAAGAAAGTGTCCATTATTTAAATTACCTAATGGATCTTTATGAGAGTCTTAAGGAAGTACCCAATGCACTCCTCGATGAAGTCTCGGGGTTCAAGGAAAAATACATCTATGGTTGTGGAAGTTCTGATGAAGAAAGCAATGTTTCTCACTACTCGAAACCTGACCCCAAAAGTCGAATTGTATATCTTAGAGAAGAAGCCAAAGCTGTTGGCATATCTCTTCGAGGCAAAACTTCATTAGCCAAGGAGCTTCAAGGTCTTCGCAAAGCCTTATTCAAGATCAATTCGCGGCTAGATCAGTATGAAGATCAACTCAAGAAGGCTTACCTTACTCTTCGAAGCGAAGATAAATTGGCCTTACAAGCTAGGAACCTATGCCTCGAAATAGAACTAGAAGCAGAGTATTTTGCTTATTATTGGGCTATGTTCCATAATCTTGTAACTTATGGTTTTCCTCACTTTTATCAATTATGTCTGTAACTTGTATTTGTACTCTTTTCTTAATTCAATGAATTATTCAAAATTCAATATTGACTTAACCAAACTGAAATAGATCATTACTAACCAATATGTCTTTGCACTTGGTATAACGGCTAAATAAGTAACCAACTATAACGGTTACTTTCTTAAAAAGGTGCTCTTTCCAAATGTCACCAAAGGCTATAAATAGTTAGGGCAAAGGAAATGAACCTTTTAGATTTAAAAAGAAAAAAAACTCTTCGATTCTTCTATCTATCTTCTTGCGCTCTATTTCCCTCACAATCATTCCATTTCGCTCTGACTGACTCAATCAAAAAAATGGACTCGTCTTATGACAACACTCAACTTCAAAAGGTTTGTGATGATTTTGAAAAAATCATTCGGGATAAGCAAGAACAGTATTCAAAAGGACAGGAAACCCCGCTAATCAATGAGATTCTTGTCCCCGTAACTCTTCCTGACCAGGAATCTTCCATAGCCGTTGGTCCCTGTCTAAGCAACCCCAATCTCAAACTCCATGTCTACTATCCTAGGTTGGGAGAGCAACTCTTGGCCTACCAGAAAGAGATCCCTCTTTTGAGAACAGAACTAAAGTTCAGACATTGGCCTAAACCTACAAAGGAATGGCCAGAGTGAGTAGATAGAATTTTAGGCAATAAACGAGAGACTCTAATTGCCACTGGGATCTATCATGCTGTTGAACTTTCTAAATTTCCCATCGAAGCCAGTCCTAATCTGTTGGCTGGAGCTTTATGCTATTGGAACCCTATTTTCAACCACTTTCAGTTTTGATTTGGTCCTATAGGTCTAACTGTATTAGATATTTGTCATTTGTTAGGATTTTTGTCTCATGGAGAAGACGCACATCCTTATATTGTCGAATCTCAAAGTCCTATCATAAATACTGATTCGAAGTCATTAGGATATACCAATTTCTTGGCTTCCCATAGAAAAACATCAGGAGGTGTAACAGACAAGGAATATTACTGTTTCCTTCTTTACTGGCTTTCGAAGCATTTGTTCTGCACTTCTTCTCAGAGGGTAGTCCTTGAGTTTTCCAACATTGCCAGAGCCCTAACCGTTGGTCGAAGGCTAGCCTTGGCTCCTTTCCTTCTAGGATCTCTTTACAGGTCCTTTTCTGATTTATGCTTTGACCCTTTCCTTCCTACTCAAGGTGGTCCTTTCTGGATTTTACAATTATGGTTATATGCTTATTTTCCAGAAATTCACAATCTGGGACCTTTATCGAACACTATTTCTCATGGGCTTTTCTTCGCCTTACTACCAAATATTGAAAAAACTTTCAAAGAGTGTCTAACCCTCTTTTTCAATATTCCATTAGTTAGGCCAAATAAACTATTCCAACCATTCTCTGTCCTCTATAATCCTAAAGACAAAACTCCCCTTTCTCCACAATGGCTATGTCAGATCCTGGACAGAGCAGACAATGCAGTTGAACTAAAAGCTGCCTGGGGAAGTTTCCTGATCAGTAGGGATCTATTCTTTGGGAATACCCTCAGTATGAAATCCCATGGTGAACTCTATCCCCCAAATCAATTTTTGAGACGATTCGGGCTCACTCAATCAATCCCTTTCCCAATTTGAAGCCAAGCCAATATATTGATGGCTTATAAGACAAGCTCAAAAGTGCCAGAAACAGTGATAACTGCTGCATTAGCAGTTTATCAAAACAAGGTCAGCAATTTGGAGTTCACCTCTTTACCAGTTTACACAAGCTGCACATCTGCCTTTTCAAGTTGGTGGGAAAACTTGATGTCAGTACAGATGGACAAATGCCACCTTTTAAAACACATTGAGTCGAAATCGACAGGTAAGTATACTACCAATTCAATCCTTTTTCTCCTTATGTGATGAAAAGAACTTTGACTTATTGTTGTCTTGCATTTCACCACACAGGAAAATCTATTGGTGAAGGTTCTTCACCAACAACTAGAGCCTCGAAAGTTAAATCAAGTGCTCCATTCCCTTCGAAGATTTCAAAGGTTCATGTTCCACCACCACCTAAGCCAAAGAGGAAATTAATTTTCTCAACAGAAAGCTCTCCTGTTTCTTTTGGGCATGCTGAATCTGAAGAAGAAAAGGACACCAACCCAATTTCATCATTAATCTGAAAGAAGAAGGCCAAAACAACAGGCAAACCTCTTGCTGGTACAGAGATCATGAAAGAAGTTCCCATTTTAGCAGTTCCTCTTTCAAAGGTAGCACCCCATCTTGAGCCTGAAATGGCACCAATCATTTCAGAAACAGAATCTCAGAGTCCTGGGACCTTAGAAGTCCAGAAATCTCCTCCCTTGGACATTCAACCTTTATTACCCGAATCCCAACCAATGGTATGACATCAAAAATTCTTTGACTCTCGATTTTTTTTTTATAAACGAATTCTGAATAAATGTCTATCCTCTGTTGACCAGGCTGAATCTGTTCCTGAAACTGAGGCTGGTTCTTCAAAGCCAAGTACAAGTTCTAATCCTAAAGCTGCTCCAACATCGGCTTCGTTCGATCCTCAGGCTGCCCCAGGTGTCTCAAGTTCTGAGGAATTTCACCTGCCTCTCCCTCCCAATCTGACTCCTGAAGAAACCAAAGACTTTAAAGAAAGTCTGAAGTTTGTTCTAAAGACGGGAGATGTCACTTCGACCAATGTTCAAGAATTCTTTCAACAAATGACAGGTCGAAGCAAACCAAAAGCACCCAGTTGCTTTAGTTACTCTGAAGCTTTTTAGTCAAGTTTCTTTCGAGATTTTTGAGGACAAGGAGGTACAAAGAGCTATGAAGGTCTTATGTCAGTTTATGTTAGATAGTTCTGCCATCTCTGTTCCAGATAAAGAGACAATTTCTGCAGTCATGTCAACTTTTGATTTTGACTGCTTTTTGTTAGAAAAAGTCCTCGAAGAAAGGAAGAAATTAGAAATCAACATGGAATATACTAGAGAAAAAACTCTCGAGATAGAGCAAACTTTGGCAGAATTTGAGGAAACCAGTAGTTCCATTGAAAAGGCATCTGCCAAAGTAAACCAATTGAAAAAGGAACTTGAACTTGCAGAAACCGAATTGGCCAACCTGCAGATCAAACAAAAAGATACTGAAGCAAAGCTTCTGGTTTTGAAGACAGAGTTTGAGTCGAAGCCTCTGAAGAACCAAGAGCCAATTTCAAGACAAAAATTCATTCTTGGTCAATCAAAACTATACACTAGGTCTTGGGATAACTTTAGGTTGAAAGCCCAATTCATAACAAAATTGGTATGAACAGACTGTACCAATGTAAACTTGTGACTTAACAACATCTGGTTTTGTACTTAACTTTCTGTGAAATGCAAGTTCTTGCTTGAATGCTATATTTTATTCTAAATTTCTTGCTTCCCAAATAGTGGGATAATATTGCTTAAGAAATTTACCACTGATTTTCCTTAAGTGGATATACCCATTCAGATTTTTCAAATGATAAAATCCACCTTTAAAAACTTTGTGGATTTGGAAGGGACCCTCCCATTTGGGTGACCATTTCCCAAATTTTGGATCTTTGGATCCAATTGGCAATACTATTTTCCAAATCAAATCTCTTTCATCAAAGATTCTTGGTTGCACTTTCTTATTATACCCTTTTGCTGTTATTCTTTTTTGTATCAAAATACTATTAAGAGCTTTGATCCTTTCTTCATCAATGTCTTCCAATTCAATAGCCATGGATTTGGTAATTATCCAAAGATAACTGATTTTGCTTCATAACTCGAAGAGAATTAATCTTTATCTCAATAGGCAGGACTGCCTCATGTCCAAAAGTTAGAGCATAGGGAGACACCCCTGTACTTGTTCGTTTCGAAGTCATATATGCCCATAAGACTTCTGGCAAAATCTCATGCCATATCCTTGGATTATTTTTTATGACTTTAGCCATATTTTCTTTTATGACCTTGTTAGTGGCTTCAGCCTGTCCATTTGATTGAGCATAATATGGGGTTGATTTTGACATTGTGATTCCCAATTTATTAGCAAATGCAATCACATCTCCTTCAAATATAGATGCATTGTCAGATACAATGGTTTGAGGAATACCAAATCTATAAATTATGTTTTCTAGGAATTTTACAACCATTGTTTGAGTCACAGTCTGCATAGGTTCTGTTTCCACCCATTTAGTAAAATAATCTGGTGCTAAATTAATGAATCCATGACCCTTTGAAGAAGGAGGACTAAATTTTCCTATTACATCTATGGCCCAACCTCTAAAAGGCCAAGGTTTTACCACATATTGAAGGTCAATAGTTGGCAAATGCTTCAAGGGACCATGCTTTTGACATTCTTGACATCTTTTGGCAAACTCAATACAATCTTTTAAAATAGTTGGCCAATAAATGTTATGTCTTTGAAGTAACCATCTCATTTTAACCCCAGATTGATGGGCTCCACATAATCCCTCATGAATTTGAACTATAGCTTCTATTCCTTCGAGGCTACTCAAACATTCCAGTAATAATCCATCACTTCCTCTTTTGAATAATTTCCCACTGTATAAGATGTAATTGACAGATTTTGTCACGCCCCGACGTAACATAAATAAGGAAAGCGTTTAATTTCCTTTATAGACCCGTAGGTCGCGACAGTTTGAAGGATCGATTCCGTCCCAAACGTCGAACAATTAATAAACAATAATCAGAGTAGAGCAATCAAAGCTTACAAATATCTTTCTAACTTAATAAATATTACAGCACGGGGTCATCTAAAGGCACAGACCGCCTTAAATTAAAACAATAACTTAGTGTCTATGATAGTCATCCTTATTACAAAGCAGTCTATAACTTAAAACATATGAAAGTAAATTCTGTTTCCAGCAGTTGTTCTCAATTAGCATAGTCATAAGGCTCAGCATAGTCGTAACCTGAAAAGCCTGAACACGAATGTCCAGGACGCATCAACGTCGTCAGCTTCAAGAAGCTGGTGAGTAATAAAAACATAACTTTCAATGTAAAACATACTCACTTACCTTGTTCCATTTTCAGTTTTGTTAAAACAATAGTTTAACCATAGAAAGAATCCAATTATAAAAGTAACAGGGAATATATCTTTAAAGTCGTTCATTCATTTAAAAACATATGATCGTGTATGAGACAATGCACCACACTCATCTTACCGACTCTTTTCTCTCGACAAAACACAACCCACTATCTCACTCTAGTATCTTTGAAATACTAAGGTAGCCACACTTTAGCAACGGGGTGCTAGGGAATGTCCAGTTTGCCTCACACTTTGGTCCGGGGTACCAGGGAGTGTCCAATGCCTCACACTTTGAATACCTAAACCGCCATGCAAATACCGGAGGAACCCTCACGTAGTATCCAGACTCGGGTATCAAGGAGTGTCCGTAGGCCACACTTTAGCACTACCATGGGTGCCAGGGAATGTCCAAGTTCGGCGTCACACACTTTAACGCTACCATGGGCGCCAGGGAGTGTCCAATTTTGCCATCGTCGCATTACAAAGATACTCTCACCGCAATCTCAACACGTCACACTTTGGTACACAATAACTAGGGAATGTCCACCACACAATCTCAATCTCAATCTCAATCTCATACTCTTTCCACACTGACCATTACACTTTTTCACACTGACTGACACCCACATGCATGTACAACTGACTCCACATGTATGTCATGAACCTTAAACATAAAGGAATTCCCTGAATTAAAGGAACAACGTACGTACGGGGATTTACAAGTCGCAATACTTTGTTTTAATCTTTCCAACATAACCCATAGTATTCCGTTTTAATAAAATTCCCAAACAGAACCTTAACAGTGCTTTAAAATTAACTCAAACAGTCCCTTATATGAAAACACACAAAAACCAGAAACTGCCAGAAGTCGCGCGCGCGGGCCGCTCGCGTGAAGTGTCGCTCTCGCTGGCCGCTCGCGCGACCTGCCCATTTTTCATTTTCTTATTAAACCTTTTCTGTCTGCCTGAGTATACAAACCTCGCGCGCGCGGGTCGCTCGCGCGAGGGGTCGCTCGCGCGGTCCGCTCGCGCGATCGCGCACGTGAGTTTCAGCAGAGACTTCATCTTCTTCGTGGAACTGCACTGTTTCAGATTTTAGGGGTCTTTTGACCCATGTTCGAGAAACTGAGGTATATATAACATATTATATATGGATCCCTTTATTTTTCAACAAGGATTAAGAATCCATTATCAATTTAACATGATTCTAACTATAACTCTTAAATTTTATGAAAGATTAAAAGCTATCAAAACTTAATTTCTTATATGCTTTTATCACGTGAACCAATTGGACTCTAAAACTTCAAACATGGCATATATGATATCTAATCTTTCATATTTCATTCTAAAAACAGATTTTTGATTGAGTTTAGAAATTCATGGTTTTCAAGCTATGAAATTCATACGTATAATTAACAATGGAGATTTCTAAAACAAGCTATAAAATTAGAAATTGGACTATGTATTACAAGTCAAGTGAGTTAGAAATACTCACTGAGATATAGATTGAAGAAGTTGTTGAGAAAGATATAGGAATTTAGCAACCAAATAAAAGCTTTGGCTATGGTGATGTACTTCCTCTTACTCTAGAAAATTTGTAGAACTCTCTGTGTATCTCTCTCAACTCTCTCTGTGTCTGTGAAGTGCAGCAAGAGTGGTGTGCAAAATGTGAGCTGTGATTGTGTTTATAAAGAGTCACAAGAGCTTGGAGCCCAAGTTCCTTCACCAAGGCTTAATCACCCAATTAAACACACTAATCTCTTAGACAATCTGCAGGTTAGCAAGGTTAACACATGCTGAATTATACCAAAGGTCAAGTATAGGCTAGTAGGGGGCAAGCTTGAGTTGTTTGGGAAAAACAACTTGTGGCCTTAGGAATACATACACACACAAAGCATTCCCAAACAAGCCCAACCCAATGATTAGTTTCCATAAATGGCAAGTAAAGTGTATGTCACATCTAGCTTTACATCACTTCCAAAATCTGTGGAAGTTTAGCACAGCGCGGATAGTTTTGAACGGAAACTGGTATTTTTGGGGTGCGGTGATCACTACAAAAATATAGAAAATTTATTTTAACGTAAGAAATGGTTTTCTGGTTTTATAAAAGTACAGTTTGAATTAAAAGAAAACATTTCCACCATTTTAAGAATACAGATTTTGAAATTCAACACAGGTATTGCTAAAGTTCATATAATTGTAGTTTGACCCCAACAAGAATTCCAAATATGAAATCAAGCGAGAAATAAATTCTACACATAAGAATTGAAATTAAAATAAAAGTGGACAATGAATATAAAATATGACAATGCAAATGAACGAAAATGCAAGTTATTACACCCTTCCTCCCTTAAACAGGATTTCGTCCCCGAAATCAAGACTAACTAGTCATGAAACAACTCCGGGTACTTCTTCCTCATATCAGCTTCAACTTCCCACGAGGCTTCGTTCTCGTCGTGGTGATTCCACTGAACCTTCACCAACGGAATGTCCTTATTCCTCAGTTTCTTGATACTCTGATCCAAAATCTTCACGGGTCTCTCCTTGTAAGAAATGTTATGACTCGTCTCAATATCGTCATAACTAACCACATGTGAGGGATCTCGTATGTACTTCCTTAGCATACTCACATGGAATACATTGTGAACTCCAGACATCTTCGGTGGTAGCGCGAGTCGATATGCCACTTTCCTGACAAGATCCAAAATCTCAAACAGTCCAATAAAACGTGGAGCTAACTTTCCTCTCTTAAGACCAAAACGTACTACCCCTCGGGTCGGTGAAACCTTAAGGAGTACGTGATCTCCAACACTAAATTCCAAATCTTTCTGGCGTCGATCGGCATAACTCTTATACCGACTTTGAGCGGTTCTCATCCTTTCCTTGACTAAGGAAATCTTCTCGTCGGTTTCTCTAACCAAATCCGGTCCCAACAATTTTGTATCTCCGACTTCTGCCCAACACAAAGGAGAATGACATGGTCGTTCGTACAGTGCTTCGAACGGAGCCATCCCGATACTCGTGTGATAACTATTGTTATAGGCAAATTCAACCAACAGCAAGTGTGTCTCCCAAGATTCTTCAAAATCGGTCACACAAGCCCTGAGCATATCCTCCATGATCTGATTAACACGCTCAGTTTGCCCATTTGTCTGAGGGTGAAAAGCAGTGCTCATCTTGAGCGAGGTTTCCATAGCTTCTTGCAGACTTTCCCAAAATCCAGAGGTAAAATGCGCGTCACGGTCTGACACAATTGACACAGGTGCACCGTGAAGTCGCATAACTTGTTGTATGTACATTCAGCTCATCTTCTCTACCGGGTATGTCATACTGTAAGCGATGAAATGCGCAGATTTTGTCAATCGATCCACGATTACCCAAATAGCGTCATGATTCTGCTGTGATCGAGGCAATCCTACTACAAAGTCCATCGTAATGTGCTCCCACTTCTAACCAGGAATAGGTAATGGTTGCAACAGTCCCGAGGGTCTCTGATGTTTAGCTTTGACTTGTTGACACGTCAAACACTTGGATACAAACTTGGCCACATCCTTCTTCATACCTTCCCACCAGAAATTTTTCTTCAAATCTTTGTACATCTTGGTTCCTCCCGGGTGAACTGTATATCTTGATTTATGTGCTTCTTCCAGGATATCCTTCCTTAGCTCTCCATTACCTGGCACACATAATCTATTTCTGCACCGATATCCTCCATCAACCCCCACTTTTCATTCTGTCGGGTCTTTCTCTGACATCTTTACGAACCACGTCTGAAACTTCTCATCTTCTTCCTGAGCTCCAATAATGCGGTCGATAAGAACAGGCTGTAGGATAAGACATCCAAAAAGTTGTCCTTCTCCTTCTTCAGCACTCTGTATATCGAACTCCGCCAAAGTCTCCAATGCTCGCCACTCTCTAACCATTAAGAAGGCGATCGTCTCACGAGTCTGTCGACTCAAAGCATCAGCGACCACATTAGCTTTACCGGGGTGGTATTCTAACGTGAAGTCGTAATCTTTGATCAGCTCCATCCATCTGCGTTGCCTCATGTTCAACTCTTTCTGTGTGAACAAATATTTCAGGCTCTTGTGATCGGAGAACAGATCAAACTTCTCACCGTAGAGGTAGTGTCTCCAAATCTTGAGTGCAAATACTACTGCTGCCAACTCCAGATCATGAATGGGGTAGTTCAACTCATTCGGCTTCATCTGTCTGGATCCATAGGTGATAACTCTGCCATCCTGCATAAGTACACACCCTAGTCCTTGATATGATGCGTCACTAAAGATAGTGAACTTCTCATCAGGCTTGGGTATAGCTAGTACCGGCGCGGTAGTGAGTCTCTCTTTCAATTCTAGAAAGGCACACTCATGCTTCTCTGTCCACTCGAACTTCAAATTCTTCTTCGTCAACCCAGTCAAGGGTGCCACTATTTTGGAGAATCCCTCAACGAATCTTCTGTAATAGCCTGCGAGTCCAAGAAAACTCTGAATTTCCGTAGGGTTGCTCGGCCTAACCCAGTTGGACACAGCATCTGTCTTGGATGAACCCACATAAATTCCTTGAGATGACACCTTGTGTCCCAAAAATTTCATTTCTTGTAACTAGAACTCATACTTACTGAACTTGGCATACAAGTGGTGGTCCTTGAGCGCCTGCATCGCAATCTGCAGGTGTTGCTCGTGTTCTTCTCCCGACTTAGAATAGATCAAAATATCATCCATAAAGACGATGAGAAACTGATCTAAATAAGGCTTGAACACTCTGTTCATCAGATCCATGAATACTGCCGGGGCATTCGTCATTCCAAACGGCATCACCAGAAATTCATAATGACCTTATCGGGTTCTGAACGCAGTTTTAGGTATATCTTCCTTCCGTACCCTCAACTGATGATATCCTAACCTTAGGTCTATCTTGGAAAATATTGTAGCTCCTTGTAGTTGATCAAACAAATCGTGAATCCGAGGTAAGGGATACTTGTTCTTGATAGTCACATGGTTCAATTCTCTGTAGTTGATACATAACCGAAGTGTTTCGTCCTTCTTCTTCACAAATAATACTGGTGCTCCCCAAGGCGATGTACTTGGGCGTACAAAACCTAGGTTCTCGAGCTCTTGAACTTGTTCCTTCAATTCTAATAGTTCTGTGGGGGCCATTCTGTCGGGAACCTTGGTGATCGGTACGGTACCCGGTATAAGCTCAATACAGAACTCTATACTTCTCTCGGGCGGTAGACCAGAAACATCTTCAAACACTTCTTCGAAGTCCTTGACTACAGGTATAGATGACGCTGTCACCTCTGTACTGACGACTTCGATGTTAGCCAAACACCTTGTGAGGAACATATCTCCCGAAGGGTTACATTGAAAATCGAATGATTGATTCTCATTGTCGGGGAATGTAATTCTCTTCCTCGCACAATCCAACTTCACTTGATTATGAGAGAGCTAATCCATTCCTAGGATTATGTCGAACTCCTTCATTGATAGGACAATCAACCTTGCAGGGATTTCACGGCCTCCTAACCGTAATGGACAATCCTTGCACACGTGTCCTAATCTGACTGCAGCTCCTAATGGTGATGTAGCCTTCAAAGCTTTCTCTAAACGATGAGGTAAGATAACCAATCTCCGAATTATATTAACAGATATGAACGAAAGAGCAGCACCCGTATCAAATAGCAGTTTAACATGAGAGTTAAACAGAGTTAATGTACCTTCCACTGCGTGCTGATCAGGTTGAGCTTCTCCATAAACTCCTTCTTCATACACAATTCCATCATATCCTGCTACATCAGGGATAACAGCAATCAAGCGAGTCTGACCCTGTTGACCATAAGTCACCTGTTTAGGAGCAGTGCAGAACCTGCTGATGTGACCTGGTTCACCACAGTTGAAGCAGACTATTCCTTGCTGAGCAGCACGCCTTGGTGCCTTGCAATCTCGAGCCAGATAACCAGGGTTGCCACAGTTGAAGCATTTTCCACCACTACTTCCTTCTCCTACTCGGGGTTGAGTCGGATAGGTAATAGCCTGGGTCTTCTTGCTTTCGTCGAAATTCCTCTTCTACCCTTGGGTACGATTCATTGGTGGTCTATTCCCAAAATTACCCCTTTGAGGCGGCCGAAATTTGAATTGCTTACGGTTCACTCGAGCGTCTTCTTCTAGATCAGTAGCCAAGCCAACCAATCCCTCAAACGACTTATCTAAGTGACCGAGAGTCAAGCGGCGAATTTGCGGTGTCAGCCCTTGATTGTACTTACGGATCTTCTTCTCCTCAGTATCAACCAGGTGTGGAGCGAACCGAGACAGTCTCTCGAACTGTGTGATGTACTCTTGCACCAACTTGGTTCCTTGCGTCAGATCCATGAATTCCTTATCTCTTCTGTGCCTCTCCGTAGCCGGGAAGTACTTTTCCAGGAATCTTCCTTTGAACGCAGTACACGTCATTCCTGTAGCAGCTGTGTTCCCGATAGTGGCTATCACCGAGTCCCACCAATCTGCGGCGGCATCGGTCAATTGAAATGTAGCCAATCTCCTCTTGTCCATCTCATTGCACTGGACAGCTTCGAACATGCGGTCCATTTGTCTTAACCACTGTTCTGCTTTCCATGGTTCTGCGGTACCCACAAACTGCTCGGGCCTTAGCGCACGGAACCTCTCCAACAGCTTATCTCCAGTCTGACGGTCTCGTCGGTTGTCATTCGTATTACCGATTCTTTCCAAACGTCTGAGAAAAGCTTCAAACATTCCTGTAGGATCGGCAGCCTCAGGTGCTCCCTCGATCAAATTCCTGTTCCTCCTTAATCCTCCAGCCATTCTATGCATGATAGTGATGAAAGGATGAGAAACATACATGAAGCAGAAATGTAAAGCGATTTAAGCGATGACAACAACATTTCAAAAGAGTATATTTTATATATATAACTTCTTGTCAAGTTTATACAAAAGCGTGTATGATCAGGTCAATGCCTACCCTATCTATATGGGTTAGGACGCATAGAAGAGTTAATGTTACAAAAATGGGGTCATTGTCCTACACTCTAATGCATGTAATACAGTTTGCAAAAAGAGAATAGAGCTACTAGTCAAAAATAGTAAATATATACAAAGCGACATCTAAACGGTCAGTCATCGCCATAGGTAGCCATCAAAAGGTCAAGTGAGTCGGCCTGATGAAGTCGTGAACATGAGAGGGGCCTGCCCCAAAATTACAGCTATGTGAGGTCAACAACGAAGCAGGTCCAGGGGCTGCCTCTGGCAAAGCTAGCTCAAGTGCTAGTGCCTCCTCAAGTCAATCGCGAGGTCCTATGCCATCCTCCTAAGCGTCCTCGATCATAGGAGCAAGTACAACATCATCGTCACCATCATCCTCAACAGCGGGGACGACGGGTGGAGGCATCTCCAACTGGGCAAGGTGAGACTGCACAACCTGAGCCTCAAGAGGTAGATAGAAGGCTGTTAGGAAACTGCATTCCCAGAATCTGTTGACAGTGTATATAAGTTGGTACTGCAAAAATTTCGTGAAATCTATAATAACCCTACAAGGGCAGAACTAGGGTTACCTTGAACTGCAAAAACGGATTGCTGTAGTAGACGAATCGAGAACACGGGCTCGATAACAGCTCACGATCTTCTACCGTATTCCTCCGCTGCCAGAATATCGAACTGAGTGTGGGCTCTTTCGAAATCCTTTCTGTTTTCTACTCTCCCTCTTTTTCGCTCTCTTTTCTATTCCGAGTTATAATTCTCTATATAGAAAAAAACGCTAGCTGATTAGAGAGCCAAAGCAGCATATATATAGGCTACGATAGGGACCATAAGAAGTCAATAAGGAATAGGCTTCCTTATGGAATTAGGAAACCCTAATTCAAACTGAATCAGATTCCTATTTCCATAAATTATAATTCATACCACTAAAGAATTATAATTGCACTCCTACCCTTGTCTCAAAAAATATATTTCGAGCTCCATGTTATTAAATGCTTATTATCTCCCCATGTTAAGATTACAGATATCCATTAATTAAATATAATTACTGACAATCATATTTAATTAATTTCTTAAAATTCCTTGAGATCCTCTGCTTAACTTATCTGATATGTCGGATACAAAATCCACCTGCAGGGTTTGACATAATCAAAACTTATAAGCTTTCTCAAGGGGATATCATCAATCCCAAAATTGAGACATGGATTCCATCATTAATTAATATCCACCACACAATTAATATTGCCACCCAATCCAATGAGATATTGACCCATTTAAGGATCTCACCCTTTTGGGGATCAAAGTGTAAATATCAAATGTACGTGTCTACAAATTAACTTAGGATTTAGAGCATAAGCACTCATAATAGCCATGAGGTATTAATTATCTTATAAGTCAGTATAAAGATAATTACCCCAAGTCAGTCCCGTTTAATACACAAAGTGTACCAGCATAGTGAGTTAAAACTATACCGTTTTCCGTAGTCAAGACAAACCTACTACAACACCATGCTGCAGTCCTACCGATGGTGTGTCCAATCCCATCTAAGACTGTAAACCAAAATCTTACATTCTATAATATCTGATGGCCTGATCTTCCGTATGTAAGCCGAACTCTACACACCAAACCACCTATTATATAGAATGAGAGACACACATGCATAATATTACATAAATAATATAATACAAACATTGTCCACACAGATTCTAAAAAAAAAATGGATTAACTGATTTTATTAAATGAATAATAAATCAACTACATAAAGCATGTCTTTTAGTATATATCCCTAACAATCTCCCACTTAGACTCAAAGCCATGATGCGACACACCTCACTCCTATCCCATCTACATGACTGTCAAAAATCTTGGCCGATAAGCTCTTGGTGAAAGGATCTGCCAGGTTATTTGCTGATGCTATCTTGGTCACTTCAACATCACCTCTTTGCACGATCTCTCGTATCAGGTGATACTTACGCTTAATGTGTTTTCCCTTCTTATGGGCCCTTGGTTCCTTTGAGTTAGCAACCGCTCCGCTATTATCGCAATAAAGGGTAATAGCCAATTGTACCGTAGGTACTACTCTTAGATCCGTAAGGAAGTTTCTGAGCCAAACGGCCTCCTTAGCGGCTTCCAAAGCAGCCACATACTCGGCTTCCATGGTGGAATCAGCAATACATGACTGCTTGATACACCTCCAAGTAATGGCTCCACCTCCTAGGGTAAACACATATCCTGAGGTAGACTTTCTGGAATCCCTATCTGACATGAAATCAGAATCTGTGTACCCAATGGGTACAAGACTGTCTACTTGGTAAACTAACATATAGTCTCGAGTCCTTTTCAGGTACTTGAGAATATTTTTCACCGCAGTACAATGTTCTTGCCCTGGATTAGACTGATATCTACTAACCATGCCAACAGCAAAGCAGATGTCAGGTCTGGTACATAGCATAGCATACATTAGGCGTCCTACTGCCGAGGCATAAGGAACTGCCTTCATCTTCTCTATCTCATCAGGTGTCTTAGGACACTGATCCTTAGATAGAGTAATTTCGTGTCTGAAAGGAAGGAATCCCTTCTTAGAATCTTGCATGCTAAACCTTGCAAGAATATTGTCAATATAAGTGCCTTGTGACAAGCCCAACATCCTATTCTTGCGATCTCACATAAGCTTGATCCCTAGGATGTGACCGGCTTCTCCCAAGTCCTTCATATCGAATTGACTGGACAACCATACCCTTACAGAAGATAATACCCCTACATCGTTTCCGATTAGCAAGATATCATCCACATATAGTACTAAGAACACCACCACTCTTCCATCAAGTTTCTTGTACACACAAGATTCATCCGTACATTGATCAAAACCAAAAGACTTGATTGCTTGATCAAAGCGGATATTCCAAGACCTAGATGCCTGCTTAAGTCCATAAATTGACGTCTTAAGCTTGCACAACATGTGTTCTTGGCCCTTCGCAATGAACCCGTCTGGTTGCATCATATAGATGCACTCGTCAAGATTCCCATTTAGAAATGCTGTCTTGACATCCATTTGCCAAATTTCGTAATCAAAATGTGCAGCAATGGATAAGAGAATCCGGATAGACTTCAGCATTGCCACCGGCGAAAAAGTTTCCTCATAATCAATTCCTTCTTTTTGAGTGAACCCTTTCGCAACAAGCCTTGCTTTAAAGGTTTCCACCTTACCGTCTGCTCCTCTCTTCTTCTTATAGATCCACTTGCATCCAATGGATTTTATTTCATTGGGTGGTTCTACAAGATCCCAGACTTGATTGGAGTACATGGACTCCATTTCAGACTTCATAGCCTTTTGCCAAAGATATGCATTTTTATCTTGGAGTGCTTCATTGTAGTTACAGGGGTCGGTACCTTGTTCATCAGGGACCCGGTCATAAGACTCTCCCAAGAACATACACCGGTCAGGTTGAATAATAACCCTCCCACTACGACGAGGCACAACCCGTGTCTGTGCATCACTGATATTTCGTTGTGAAGATTCTGAACCTAATACACCATTATCTACACGTTGTACTGGTTCAGGAACCTGCGTGTTAATGGTTGGTTCGGGATCTACACGAGTTTCGATAATCCTCCCACTACAACGTGGTAATGGAATAGCGATAACTCTTTCTTGTGGTGTTTCTTCTCGTACCGTTGGTATCGAAGAAGTATGTCTCGGTGTCTCTCCTCTCATTTCCTCTAGAACAATACGACTTCTGGGCTTGTGGTCCATAACATAGTCCTCTTCTAAGAATGTGGCATTGGTGCTAACAATAACCTTCTGATCCTTAGGACTATAAAACAGACCACCTTTAGTTCCTCTTGGATACCCAACAAAGAAACATACTTCTGTTCTTGATTCCAACTTTTCTGCGTTCCCTTTCAGCACATGTGCTGGACTACCCCAGATCCGAATATGCCGCAGACTAGGTTTTCGCCCAGTCCACAATTCCGTGGGAGTAGTAGGTACTGACTTAGATGGTACCAAGTTTAGAATGTATGCAGCTGTCTCTAATGCGTGTCCCCAAAAGGAAATTGGTAAATCCGAGTAACTCATCATAGATCTTACCATGTCCATGAGAGTGCTGTTCCTTCTTTCTGCTACACCGTTCTGCTGAGGCATACGGGGTGCAGACAATTGGGATGTAATCCCTTGCTCCAATAAGTATTCGCTAAACTCTCCCAAGAGGTACTCTCCACCACGATCAGATCGTAGTGTCTTGATACATTTACCTAGACGCTTCTCCGTTTCAGCCTTGAAGTCTTTGAATTTCTCAAAGCATTCAGACTTACGCCGCATCAAATAAATGTACCCATACCTTGAGTAATCATCGATGAAAGTGACAAAGTACTCAAATCCCCCTCTTGCTTGGACAGTCATAGGACCACACAAATCAGAGTGAACCAGTTCCAACGGCTCTTTTGCTCTATAGCCCATGGCCGAGAATGGCCTCTTGGTCATTTTACCTTCCAAGCAGGATTCACAAACTGGAAGTGCCTCCACTTCCAATGAGCCTAATGGCCCATTTTGAACCAGTCTTTGAATCCTTTTCAAATTAATATGACCAAGGCGTAAGTGCCAAAGATGCGTTTGGTTCATCCTCGAAGGTTCTTTTCTCTTAAATGGCAAACTATTTGTGTTATTCAATTCATTAAGTTGCAGTATAGGAGAGATAGGATTTATAATATAAAGATCATCCACCAATTGACCAGAACAAATAAAACGTTTATTTTCTTTAATAACTACTACTTTATTAAAATGAACTGAATATCCATTCTTTACTTAACTAGAAACTGAAACTAAATTCCTTCTAATAGAAGGTACATAAAAACAATTTTCTTAATATTAAAATTCTATCTCTACCAAAACTAAGATGTAGATCTCATATTGCAACTACTGCTACTCTCATAGCATTTCCCATATATAGATAAATCTCTCCATCACTGAGCTGCCTGGTTCCCTGGAACCCCTGCAAAGAATTGCATACATGATCAGTGGCTCCCGTATCTACACACCAGGTACCGGTAGATCGGACCGCTAAACACGATTCAACAACTAGTAAATGAGATTTACCTTGATTGTTCTGTCTGGCTAGATAAACTGGACATTGCTTCTTCCAGTGTCCTGGATGCTTGCAAACAAAACATTTGCCTTTA
Source organism: Hydrangea macrophylla (assembly GCA_033977485.1). Lineage (NCBI taxonomy): Eukaryota > Viridiplantae > Streptophyta > Magnoliopsida > Cornales > Hydrangeaceae > Hydrangea > Hydrangea macrophylla. The sequence goes on along the minus strand of CM066996.1, from coordinate 88,916,119 downwards.
GGCTTTCCCGGTTGTCCTCGTGGCCTTTGGATTGGCGGAGGACCCGCGGCCTTCTTTTGAGCCTTTTTCATTTTCTTCTTGCCTTTTGGCTTTGAAGCAGAACCTTTCTTAAACACAAGAGCACTCCCTAACTTTCTGTTGAGACCCTCAGCTGCCTGGAGTTCTTTAAGCAGCTCCGCCAAAGTATATTAAAATTTATTCATGTTGTAATTGAGGCGGAATCGCTTAAAAGACTCTGGCAGTGACTGGAGTACGATATCGACCTGGGTTTCCCCGTCGATTGTAGCTCCAAGGATCTCTAGTTCATTAAGAAGAGATATCATCTTAAGAACATGATCCCTTACAGGCGTCCCCTCAGCCATGGTTGTGTTCATCAAGTCTTTCATGGTAACCTGCCTAGCAGCACGACTTTGATCCCCGAACATCTCTCGGAGGCTCTCCATCATGTCATAGGCGCTGGCCATTGACTGATGCTGATGTTGCAGCACATTTAACATGGATGCCAAAATGTAACACCGCGCTATCTCATCAGCCTTGACCCATTTCTTGTGAGCCTGGGTTTCCTCAGCGGTTGCCCCCTCACCAGGTTGCTCAGGACATTCTTCAGTAAGCACAAACTTGTACTCTTCAGCAGTTAACACAATATCCAAATTCCTTTTCCAGTCTATATAGTTTGGTCCAGTAAGTTTATTTTCTTTAAGTATAACAGCAAGTGGATTGAAAGTACCCATTTAAAAGCCTGAGAATCACATAACATAAATAATTACGTTTGGGCAAAAATTACTATGGATTCGAGTTGAAAATATTGGTTCCCTCTACCATATTTGAAAGGAATCCGCCAGCAACCTGATACACCGCGATTAGTATGACTCGATAGGAAGCCATATACTATCCATCACTTGTTCAGATAGACAATTGCCTTTTAATTTTACTATCCAGGCAATGTACTTTGCCTAATAAAATTAAACTGCTGACTTGCTTTGGTCCTATAAATAATAACAGTGACTCAGATGGAGAGGATATTATTATTTATACCTAAATGTATACCATCACTTAATTCTAGGTCAAGAGTTCCATGAGGAACACCTCTGATGGAGAGGTGACCCACACCAACAATCACCCAAAACATTCTTTTAAAGAAGTTTGTACTGATAATTCCATGATCAACTACATCCGATAGGGAGGATGACACTAGAGCCATCACACAAAATTAATCATATCATCTACAAACCAGTGATGGAGACCATGGGATTTATACTTGATAAATTCCCTCTCCCACTTAGAATTTTAAAAAAAATTTGAGGGTTATAATTTTTTAGAAAAACTTTTAATTTAATTAGTAAAAATAATGGAATACTTGACAAGGATTAATTCATCCTTACTAGTGAAACCCACATGTGTAGATAATAAAATTATTCTATTCTCATGATTTTAGAAAAAAAAGTACTTATGTTTTCAAATTATGGAATTAGTTTTATTTCTAAATACACATGTAGTTGTCCATCATTTTAAATTAATATAAATTAAACATGCAGCTAGACATCTGAAATAGGTCTAGGAATAATTATCCATGTTGTCCTATTCATTAAACATGAAACAATAATAATCATTCAATCACACATAAATAAGGAAACCACAATAAAATAGGAATCCTACTATTATGGTCAAGCTGCAACTCTTGTGAAGAAATCTTCATTGAACCCGATTAGCTCTATGTCGCCACTACGCAACGGGGGTCGAGCTGCCCGGTCAGCTCGCGGGGGTCGAGGGGGCAGCGCCCCCCGCGGGGTTTCCGGGGCAGCGCCCCGGAAGCTAAATTCGATTTACCATCAGCAACTACCTTCTAGAACTATTTTCTAAAACAGTCTTCTGAAACTGCCTTCTGAAACTGCTTCTAGATTGCTGTCGAAAACTGCTTGTAAAACTGCTCTCACGAACCATCTTCACAGATTTACTTGAGATATATTACATAAACCCTATGCCTCCGTGAAGGAGTTCACATGCTATATATTTGCAGTAAATTAACCACACATCAATCAAGCGTGGGATCCAATACAGACAAATCCTATGCCTCCATAAAGGAGTTCACATGCTATATCAAAACAACAATATTAACCACGAATAAACCCATCGTGGGATCCAATCACACAAAACCAGTGACCATAATAGTGGAATAAGAACGCTGCAAAACAACGGTTAGCATAGATCTACGTTCTATCCATCCATCAATGCACGCATAAGATCTGTTTTATTGGACAACATGGTTGCGTCCAACCTATAAGCAGAATCAACGTTGCTCTGATACCACTGTTAGGAAACCGCGTTCCCAAAATCCGTTGACAGTGTATATAAGTTGGTACTGCAAAACTTTCGTGAAATCTATAATAACCCTACAAGGGCGGAACTAGGGTTACCTTGAACTGCAAAAACGGCTTACTGTAGTAGACGAATCAAGAACACGGGCTCGATAACAACTCACGATCTTCTACCGTATTCCTCCGCTGCCAGAATATCGAACTGAGTGTGGGCTCTTTCGAAATCCTTTCTGTTTTCTGCTCTCCCTTTTTTTCGCTCTCTTTTCTATTCCGAGTTATAATTCTCTATATAGAAAAAACGCTAGCTGATGAGAGAGCCAAAGCAGCATATATATAGGCTACGATAGGGACCATAAGAAGTCAATAAGGAATAAGCTTCCTTATGGAATTAGGAAACCCTAATTCAAACTGAATCAGATTCCTATTTTCATAAATTATAATTTATACCACTAAAGAATTATAATTGCACTCCTACCCTTATCTCAAAAAATATATTTCGAGCTCCATGTTATTAAATGCTTATTATCTCCCCATGTTAAGATTACAGATATCCATTAATTAAATATAATTACTGACAATCATATTTAATTAATTTCTTAAAATTCCTTGAGATCCTCTGCTTAACTTATCTGATATGTCGGATACAAAATCCACCTGCAGGGTTTGACATAATCAAAACTTATAAGCTTTCTCAAGGGGATATCATCAATCCCAAAATTGAGACATGGATTCCATCATTAATTAATATCCACCACACAATTAATATAGCCACCCAATCCAATGAGATATTGACCCATTTAAGGATCTCACCCTTTTGGGGATCAAAGTGTAAATATCAAATGTACGTGTCTACAAATTAACTTAGGATTTAGAGCATAAGCACTCATAATAGCCATGAGGTATTAATTATCTTATAAGTCAGTATAAAGATAATTACCCCAAGTCAGTCCCGTTTAATACACAAAGTGTACCAGCATAGTGAGTTAAAACTATACCGTTTTCCGTAGTCAAGACAAACTTACTACAACACCATGCTGCAGTCCTACCGATGGTGTGTCCAATCCCATCTAAGACTGTAAACCAAAATCTTACATTCTATAATATCTGATGGCCTGATCTTCCGTATGTAAGCCGAACTCTACACACCAAACCACCTATTATATAGAATGAGAGACACACATGCATAATATTAAATAAATAATATAATACAAACATTGTCCACACAGATTCTAAAAAAAAATGGATTAACTGATTTTATTAAATGAATAATAAATCAACTACATAAAGCATGGCTTTTAGTATATATCCCTAACAAAGGCATCGCTGTTAACCAAGCGAACCATCTCTACAAGCACTAAGCGCTGGATCTCGATAAAGTACAGAATCTCGAGGCGAGCACGGGACAAGTCGACCAGCCCTAACACATGAATCTGGTGCCAGAGATCTAACTCAACGGTAGCAGCTGCACGCTGCCCAACAGTGGTGAAATAAAGCGTCGCAGAAGCCGGTACTATCGCTCCCACAGTAACCCAATGCCCTCCAAAAGCATCAGGCACAAAAAGAGGCGGAGCTGGATCCATACCTGAAAAAGGTACTAACTTAAATCAGGACAGAGATAATCTTAGGCGTTTGGGTTCTGAGTCTATCCTCCCTGTCGTATCATCGGGGTGCAAAGCTTAAGCTAACAGATCGTGGAATCGGGTCTAAACTGGTAAACCCTAACCTGGCTAAACTATCTTGAGATAAATAATAACCTGGCTCTGATACCACTAAATCCTGTCACGCCCCGACGTAGCATAAATAAGGAAAGCGTTTAATTTCCTTTATGGACCCGTAGGTCGCGACAGTTTGAAGGATCGATTCCGTCCCAAACGTCGAACAATCAATAAACAATAATCAGAGTAGAGCAATCAAAGCTTACAAATATCTTTCTAACTTAATAAATATTACAGCACGTGGTCATCTAAAGGCACAGACCGCCTTAAATTAAAACAATAACTTAGTGTCTATTACAGTCATCCTTATTACAAAGAAATCTATAACTTAAAACATATGAAAGTAAATTTTGTTTCCAGCAGTTGTTCTCAATTAGCATAGTCATAAGGCTCAGCATAGTCGTAACCTGAAAAGCATGAACACGAATGTCCAGGACGCATCAACGTCGTCAGCTTCAAGAAGCTGGTGAGTATTAAAAACATAACTTTGAATGTAAAACATACTCACTTACCTTTTTCCATTTTCAGTTTTGTTAAAACAACAGTTTAACCATAGAAAGAATCCAATTATAAAAGTAACAGGGAATATATCTTTAAAGTCGTTCATTCATTTAAAAACATATGATCGTGTATGAGACAATGCACCACACTCATCTTACCGACTCTTTTCTCTCGACAAAACACAACAACCCACTATCTCACTCTAGTATCTTTGAAATACTAAGGTAGCCACACTTTAGCAACGGGGTGCCAGGGAATGTCCAGTTTGCCTCACACTTTGGTCCGGGGTACCAGGGAGTGTCCAATGCCTCACACTTTGAATACCTAAACCGCCATGCAAATACCGGAGGAACCCTCACGCAGTATCCAGACTCGGGTATCAGGGAGTGTCCGTAGGCCACACTTTAGCACTACAATGGGTGCCAGGGAATGTCCAAGTTCGGCGTCACACACTTTAACGCTACCATGGGCACCAGGGAGTGTCCAATTTTGCCACCGTTGCATTACAAAGATACTCTCACCGAAATCTCAACACGTCAAACTTTGGTACACAATAACCAGGGAGTGTCCACCACACAATCTCAATCTCAATCTCAATCTCATACTCTTTCCACACTGACCATTACACTTTTTCACACTGACTGACACCCACATGCATGTACAACTGACTCCACATGTATGTCATTAACCTTAAACATAAAGGAATTCGCTGAATTAAAGGAACAACGTACGTACGGGGATTTATAAGTCGCAATACTTTGTTTTAATCTTTCCAACATAACCCATAGTATTCCGTTTTAATAAAATTCCCAAACAGAACATTAACAGTGCTTTAAAATTAACTCAAGCAGTCCCTTATACGAAAACACACAAAAACCAGAAACTGCCAGAAGTCGCGCGCGCAGGCCGCTTGCGCAAAGTGTCACTCGCGCGAGCCGCTCGCGCGACTCTCGCTCGCGCGCGCGAGTTTCAGCAGAGACTTCATCTTCTTCGTGGAACTGCTCTGTTTCAGATTTCAGGGGTCTTTTTGACCCATTTTCGAAAAACTAAGGTATATATAACATATGATATATGGATCCCTTTATTTTTCAACAAGGATTAAGAATCCATTATCAATTTAACATGATTCTAACTATAACTCTTAAATTTTATGAAAGATTAAAAGCTATCAAAACTTAATTTCTTATATGCTTTTATCATGTGAACCAATTGGACTCTAAAACTTCAAGCATGGCATATATGATATATAATCTTTCATATTTCATTCTAAAAACAGATTTTTGATTGAGTTTAGAACTTCATGGTTTTCAAGCTATGAAATTCATACGTATAATTAACAATGGAGATTTCTCAAACAAGCTGTAAAATTAGAAATTGGACTATGTATTACAAGTCAAGTGAGTTAGAAATACACTCACAGAGATATAGATTGAAGAAGTTGTTGAGAAAGATATAGGAATTTAGCAACCAAATAAAAGCTTTGGCTATGGTGATGTACTTCCTCTTACTCTAGAAAATTTGTAGAACTCTCTGTGTATCTCTCTCAACTCTCTCTGTGTCTATGAAGTGCAGCAAGAGTGGTGTGCAAAATGTGAGCTGTGATTGTGTTTATAAAGAGTCACAAGAGCTTGGAGCCCAAGTTCCTTCACCAAGGCTTAATCACCCAATTAAAAACACTAATCTCTTAGACAATCTGCAGGTTAGCAAGGTTAACACATGCTGAATTATACATACGTATTGCTACACCGATGAATTAGCTCAACAATTACACCAAAGGTCAAGTATAGGCTAGTAGGGGGCAAGCTTGAGTTGTTTGGGAAAAACAACTTGTGGCCTTAGGAATACATACACACACAAAGCATTCCCAAACAAGCCCAACCCAATGATTAGTTTCCATAAATGGAAAGTAAAGTGTATGTCACATCTAGCTTTACATCACTTCCAAAATTTGTGGAAGTTTAGCACAGCACGGACAGTTTTGAACAGAAACTGGTATTTTTGGGGCGCGGTGATCACCACAAAAATATAAAAAATTTATTTTAACGTAAGAAATGGTTTTCTGGTTTTATAAAAGTACAGTTGAATTAAAAGAAAACATTTCCACCGTTTTAAGAATACAGATTTTGAAATTCAACATAGGTATTGCTAAAGTTCATATAATTGCAGTTTGGCCCCAACAAGAATTCCAAATATGAAATCAAGCGAGAAATAAATTCTACACATAAGAATTGAAATTAAAATAAAAGTGGACAATGAATATAAAATATGACAATGCAAATGAACGAAAATGCAGGTTATTACAGATTTCAATCTTTTACTTCTATCAGATTTTTCATTAAATCCTGAGAGATAATCTATGATTGGCTTTCTCCAATCATCATGAATTTCTACATTCGAAATATCAACAGAAAGTAATCTATCCACCAATATTGGTAATAATTTCCTATAAGTGACTTGCTCTATCTCGATATTTTTAATATTTGTTCTGAATCCAGAGGCCTTCCGAGCCACATCATTGGCTTCCTCATTAAAACTTCTAGGAACATGCAGAAGGTTCACATTATCAAATTTGGATAATAATCCCATTGTAGTGTCATAATATATTTTCAATGTACTGCTCATACATTTGTATGTCCCATTCATATGATTTATAACCAACTGGGAATCTCCAAATATATCTACAAATGTAGCTTCAAGATCCAACAAAGTCTCAAGACCCATTATTAAGGCTTCATATTCAACTTGATTGTTGGTACATTGATTCGAATCTAATTTGTAGCCATATTTGGTTTTGATCTTCTCAGGTGACTCAATGACAAAACCAATACCTGCAGCAAATTCAGTTTTTGATCCATCGAACCATAATTTCCATGGACTAATGGTTATTTATCCAATTTCATAATTTTCCTCTGTTTCGAGGCAATTTGGATGATCAGCCAAAAAATCTGCTAAAGCTTGGCCTTTTACTGCTTTTTGTGGTACATAAAGCAAACAAAATTCTGACAAAGCTAGAATCCATTTACCAATTCTATTTCTCAGAATAGGTCGAGTCAACATATATTTGATTAAATCAAACTTAGCAATCACATAAACTTCAGTAGGAAGAAGATAATATCTTAATTTCGTAACTGCAAAATACAAAGACAAACATAGTTTTTCCATAAAGGAATATTTGCATTCAACAGGATTTAAAAACCTACTAAGGTAATACACAGCCTGTTCTTTCTTATCATCATTATCCTGGGCTAATAAGACCCCAAATGATGCTTCTGCTGCTGAAATATATAGCTTCATAGGCCTATCTTTTCTTAGAGGCATTAACACTGGTGGCTTCACCAAATAATCCTTCAAGGCTTGAAAGGCAGTCTGATGTTTGTCTTCCCACTTTAATTCTTCATGATCCTTCAATTTCAATAAAGGAGAAAAAATTAAAGTTTTTCCAGCAGTATTGGAGATAAACCTTCGAATGAAGTTAACCTGACCTAGGAACCTTTGCAATTCTCTTTTTGTCGAAGGAGGTTTACTCTGAATGATTGCTTGAACTTTGTTCTTATCTATTTGAATTCCCTTTTCATGCACCAAATACCCTAAAAAGTTTCCAGTGCTGACTCCAAAGGCACATTTTAATGGATTTAACTTGAGTTTAAAAAATCTCATTCTCTCGAATGTTAGTTTCATATGTACAAGGTGATCATCGAATGTTTTGGATTTAACAATTATGTCATCTATATAACATTCTAAAAATGTTCCAATCATGTCATAGAAGATAGGATTCATAGCCCTCTGATAAGTGGCTCCTGCATTTTTCAAACCAAAAGGCATTTGTACCCATTCGAAGGTACCTATACTCCCTGGACACCTAAATGCAGTCTTATGAATGTCTTCTTCAGCAATACATATTTGATAATATCCTGAATGACCATCCATCATAGACATTATGGTGTTTCCAGTAGATCTATCAATTGATAAATCAACTATTGGCATAGGATATTCATCCTTAGGTGTGGCTAAATTAAGATTTCTATAGTCAATACAGACTCTTATTTACCATTTTTCTTCATGATTGGAACAACATTTGAAAGCCATTCAACATACCTGTCAGTTCTAATGAATCTTGCTTTGAGAAGCCTTTCGATTTCTTCTTTAATCTTCATAGTGACTTCCAGGGTCATCCTTCGAGGTTGTTGCTTTACAGGTTTATATCCAGCTTTGATAGGAAATTTATGCTCTACTAGACTTCTTTCGAGTCCTGGAAATTCATCATAATCCCAAGCAAAATAATCTCGAAATTCCTTTAACAACTTGACCAATTTACACTGGTCACACTTTCTAAGTTTGGAACTTAAGTAAGTAATTCCCTTTTGTTGATCTGATCCTAAATTGACTTCCAATAGAGGATCCTGTGACACTTCTTGTACTGAATTTTCTGGCAATAGAGACAATTCTTCCTTGCTAACATCCTTTAATTCTTGTGAATCTTCCTTGAAAACATAATCTGACTAATTTATGGTTGAATTTTTCTCAATTCTTGACTCTAAATCTACCATTATTAGCTTTTGTAAGACCAGTCGAATGGTCTCTTCTATATCTCCTATTTCCATAGGTGTATGAGTCATTAAATCATTTTATCATCACCTAATGGTTCCAAAGAACCAAATGGCATTTCAGCCAAAATATCCCAATTTTCTTCTGGAGATTCATCTTCTGACTCTTTAAGGTCAATTGGTTTGACATTATCTTGATACAGTTGAGCTTCGACACAATTGAAACTTGTATGAAAAGGATGAACATCAACCTTCACTGTTTTAACTTCACGGTTTTCCTTCACAAGCAACAGTTTCTGATGCATTGAAGAAGGAACACATCTATTAGCATGAATCCAATCTCTTCCTAATAAAGCATGATAACTAGGATTAGCATCTACCACAAAAAAAAGGCAGTTTTGGACTTATTCAAACCTACTATGGTTTCAATAGGTATTACTCCTTTGGTGTTTTTCTTATCACCAGTAAATCCTGATATCATAATGTGAGTTTGTATCAACTTTGCATTTTGTTTATTGATTTTTCTTAAAGTATTCTGAGGAATAATGTTGACAGCAGCACCATTATCAACCAAAATCTTGTTTAAAAGAACACCATTTAAACAAGCCTTTATATATAATGGTTTAAGATGCTTAGTCATTTCCATCGATGGTTCTTGAAATGAATAAACAAAATTACAATCACTAAAAACAAACTCAGGAAGATTTACCTCAGAGACATCCTCAGTAGATGCTTCCATTTCCATTTCTTCATTTATTTGTTGATCTTCTGTTGCCTCGAAGATTTTTGGTAACATGAATGTGGCAGTATTAACTTCCATTTGTTCTGGAAATGTGCCAAACTAAATAAGCATATTTTTACCCTTGGTAGTTTCATCTTCGAGTTTCATTTCAACATTTCCCAATACTTGGGATTCTACCACTGTCATTGCTTCATCCCCATCATCAATACTCATTGCCTTTTCCAATTCTAATACTTTGGCTTTAATAATGCTTTCTTCAGACATAGTATCAGAATCAACCTTTGTATTTCGATCAAACCTGGGATTAGGCCTCGAAATATCACTAAAATCCTTTTTAATTTCATTTCCTAACTCTTGACTTTGAGTCTGCATGTTAGAAAATTCTTTCCACATAGTGAATTTCCTCTGCAATCTCCTTTGTTGAGTCCTGTTTATCATAAGGACCATATTCTGGTTCTTTTCCTTGGGATGTTGTAATATATGCCATGTATTCTTTCCAACATGAAGAGGTTTAATCATCTTATTTTTATTTTGAAGGCCTTGTTGTTCCACCATATTTTTGACTCTGTCATCTTGCAAAACAAACCAATTTGGTACTCCTGATACCAATGTAGATTCACATGATTGTGATGTCTCACCAACTTCTGGTGATTTTTTCAATGCATCAATGTCTATCTCAGCCTGCACCACATGTACTGGTACCAATTTTGACGGTATGAATTGAGTTTGCCTTTCTCTTTGCATCCCATAATATTTCTTTGGTGCATGAGAGAATCCTGGCCTTACATATTGCATGTTCCTTGATGGTCGAACATAGTTACCAACATGGAAATTCATTGAAAAATTGGCTTTAAAAGGAGCCATTGGCTTTGAGGCATACCTTGCTGTCATAGGACCAGTATATGCTGAGGCTTGATGAATTGGTCCTCTAAACTGTCCTCTTTCAACATTCATGATTGGTTGGAAATGAGATCTGTATGAAGTGTTCACCTTCTTTTGCTCAAACAAAGGTTATTTGTTTTTCCTGCTTGTATTGACCCCAACCCTTTCATCATAGATTTCAGCATATCTTTTCCCACAACCAATGCATAAATTCTTTGCATATTCATGGTTGAAAACTGATAACTCAGGGTTTTTCCTTGTCAATTCTTCAAGTCTCTTTATCTGGTCCTCTGATTTTGCATTCTCTCTTTCTTTGACCAGAGTTTCGACAGAAATATTATGGACATTGATTGACACCTCTTGCACTACTGGGAATGGATCTTCATCAACCCCCATTTGTTTTTTAGGGAATTTCAAATTCCCTTTTTTGATTAGATCTTGAATCCTGTCTCGAAAAACAATACAATTATTAGTTGAATGGGTCCAAGAATTATGCCACTTGCAATATTTCTTACCTTTTAATTCATCATTAGAAGGTAATTTTATCCCATCAGACAATTTGATGATTTTCCCTTCTAATAGATGATCAAATATTTCATCCAATTTATAAGCATCAAATGAATATTTTTTGAATGCTCCTTTAGATCTGTATATTTCAGCAGAAATATTTTTTTTCACAAGACCTTTACATGTAAATGGTTCTTTTCCTATTATTTCTGCAGCATCTATCTCATAATTAGGATCTTTATAATATGTTTTTATTGAAGAAGCATTCCTTTCATTTTGTTCTTTCAATAAAGCTTCATATCTAGAGACTTGAGCAGTTAATTCAACAAGATCTCTAAACTCTAAAGCATCGAATTTCTTTCTAAGCCTAAATTCGAGACCATTTTGGGCCAACTTAACAAATTCAGGTTCAGGTAAATTGATTTTACATTTTGTTCTAGCCCTTTTGAACCTATTTATGAATTGAGTAACCTTCTCATTAGGCTTTTGACATAGTCTGGCCAAGTCAGCCATTGATACTTCTGGTTCTGTCTGGAAAAACTGAGTGTGGAAGGATTCTTCCATCTGTGCCCAATTATAGATCGAATTAGGGGCTAAATTAGTAAACCAAGTGAATATAGTATCCGTTAATGAACTAGGAAACAAACGAAGCCTAAGATATTCATTATTTCCTGTGTCAGCATACTGACTTATGAATTTTGCTACATGTTCAATTGTGGATTGACTTCCATCTCCAGCAAACATTGCAAAGGTGGGAAATTTAAATCCCCTAGGGAATTCAATCCTATCAATCCAGTCAGGATAAGGTTTTCTGTGAACTGGAGTTTGTACCCCTCGAGCCATGGGTCCACAAACCTCATGGATTAAATTAATCATATCGTTTCTATCAACCATATTAAATAGTTGTTGATGACCTGGTTGACCCAAAAAGGGTTAATTGGTGGTATTGGAGGTGGTTGAGGATTATTATCCATCCTCCTAGGATTTTCATTCCTTCGACCCGCTCCTATTCCAGTAGGGTCTGGTTCGAATATAGGATTGTTGTTTATCCTCCTATTCTGACCTGTTACATTTTCTCTAGGCCTTGATTCTTCGATATTTACTGATCTATAAACATAATCTTGACCACTCGCATGGTTCGCTTGCATCCCTTCAAATACTGGAGGAGTATTATTAAGGATAAACATATAAAAACTTTCTTGTGAATTAGGCCTAACAGGAAGCCCATTTGCATGAGTCATAGGATTTGGTTGAAATAAGCCATGGGCATGACCTCTTTCATTCTGTCGAATTATGGAAGGATTTCCATTTGACACCATTACTGGTGTAAATTGTGGTATACTATTGTTAAGGGAAGTAATCAGAACATTAACATTCTGGATCATATTTCCCAAATGATCAAATATTGGTGTCAACTGATTCACCAAATCTTGTCGACTTTCTGAACCAACATTCCTATTATTTGGAATTGAATTTAAATTTTCAACTCCAATTTCTGGGTTTTCATTGGTTGCATGATTCCCAGTATTGCTGCTCTGAGGATCTTGGTGTGGAGAACCACCAGTTTCAGCAATATTAACACCAACATTGGCGTTATCAACAGACCTATTGTTTCGAAGGTTTCTGTTTGCCATCTTTTGACACTTATGTCCCACCGGGCGTGCCAAAAATGTTTGGTTGGAAAATTATTATGTGTGTGCGAGCGTGCCAGGCAAGCAAGTTGCCAATGTGTGTGATGTGATTATCCAAACTGCGCCTCACCAGGGTGATTGTGGTGCCATTCGATGCCTTAACAAGGACTTCAAATCGTGTAAAGATGTAACTAACTGAAGAACTTCGAACTGACTAAGTTAATAACTACTCCTAAATAAAACAATAAATAGACTAAAAGTAAAGAACTACTCTATTAAATTGAAAGTAGACTACAATCTAACCTTGAAGATGACTTCGAATGTATTTTACTCCTAAGTCTAAATATCTAGATAGAAATACAGTAAATGTATTTAAGAGATATATGTTGATGTTGATCGAAGGATCCCTTTTCGAATGCACAATCCTTCTATTTATAGATGTCGAGGCCTGTCAACAACTTCATTTGAATGTTCCCTCCTCTTTTCAAACTGATAACTGCTCACACACGTGGCATATTCTCGAGTTGACAACTGTTCTTTAGTTACTTCATGATGGTCAACACGTGTCCCTTAGCGGTTAGATATTTGAACAAGATGAATCAGCAACAACTGCTCATAATGGTTCCAGTACTCATTAGTGTCCACCCATTATCCTGCCACATCGAATCTTACGTGTCAATTCTATATTGGCTGGATATTTTCATCGCAAACACAAACGTTATTAATATGTTGAAACTTTGAAGATTATTTTGGTTTTTAAAGTGATATTCAAAGTTATAATATATTAGAACTAAGTTGTAATGTTTTGTATCAAATTACTACATTTTAGAACTATATTGGGATATATGATACGGTCAAAACTACGATAATATATCATATTAGGTCCCTGCAAGTATAGTATCGAATAACTTTAAATTCAGACTAAATGATGGCAGATGGCTAGATGGCTATATTCCCATCAAAGATCTACACACTTTTGCTTTACGTTACCCGCAATTCACTGCAAGTCTGCAACCCACAATTCTCTCTCCCCTCCTTATGCCTCTTCTCTCTCTCTCTCACATCTCCATTGAGAGAGAGAGAGAGAGCGAGAGAGATTGGAATAGCAACTGGGTTTGTTTGTTTTTTTGGATCTAAGAGCATCTCCAATGCAAATAATTATTTTGTATCTATCAAACCTATATTTTAGCAATGTTATAGTGTCAAAAATTTATAATTTGACAATTATGCTTGATTGCAAAAAGTCATCCAAAATGTCATTTTTTGGCACAAAAGTTATTAATCTAGTACATTGGGTAGTGTGTTTTGTACACCAGTTTTGCCACAACTAATAAAAAATGATATTTTTTCTTATACAAAAGCAATTGATGTTGTACATTGGGTTATTGTTGTGCACTATGATCGAAAAACAAGGAAAAAAGTACAATGGTCAAAATTTGGCAAAAGCCAAATCTTTTTCTATATTTGAGAATGTATACGATTTTCCCAAATTTTGACAACACAAATGGCCTTGCATTAGAGCACACATTTTGTGCAAATTTATCAAATTTTAACTTTATCAAATCTTAACTTTGATCATGGATTTGACTCTAGCATTGGAGTTACTCTAAGCTCTTGGAAGTCACAATGGCCTTCGCTGGAACAACCCAGAAGTGCACAGCCTATGAAAAGACTGTATATCTGGTTGATAAGTTAATTGCCAATAACCGGATTTACCACAAGGCCTACTTCCGATGCCACGATTGATGAAGTACCCTCAAGGTAAATCAAACGTCTCTCTTCCTTTTTTTTTCATCTTCTTATTATATATAATGTCCACTTCTTGTGTGTTAATACGTTGTGGATTTTTGTTTCCAACCATTGGATCTTTGAAATTACTACAATAGTCTTAATGAAAACTGAATCAACGGCTAGAAATAGAAGTCCTCAACTTAATAAAACTATTTATGTATATCTATAACTATATAGGAAAATTCTATGATACACTTTTTGGTATATAGAATGTTAGGGAACTTCTATGATACATTCTAGTGGTTTTAGTTGTAAGATACGTCTCAATTTTGTGCCAAAATAGTTTAACTTTTGTCCCAAAATGTTACAACGTGATTTTTCGAGTTACTACAATCTGGAACCTAGTTACGCATTTTAGGACTTAGTTATACATTTTGGGGAGTTGTTTCCACAAAAAATGCATAATTAATACTTAATTATTAAACCAGGGTGTTTTGAAACTTAAAGACAGAAACAGAGTAAATCGTTTTTACGAATAACGACTCTATAGAGTCGTCTTTAGTAAAAATGAGTTTATATTTAAAATCGGTTTTAGTAACACTGAGTTTAAGTAAATCGTTTTATTATTTTCTACGAAAATATTATTTTTCTGAAAAAAAGGAAGAAAATAAAGGTTATAAGTCGTTTTTACAAATAACAACTTTAAAAAAGTCAATTTTAGTAAAAACGACTATATAGAGTCGTTATTACCACAAACGACTTTAAATAAAAATCGGTGTTACTAATACCGACTTAAAAGTCGTTGTTGGTAAAACTGACTTAAAAGTCCTTTATAGGAATTGACATCTTTTTATCAGAGTGTTGTTCAATCATGCATCTTTTTGTCACCCTAAAGTCGGTTTTACCAAAAACGATTTTAAAGTCAATTTTACTAATAACGCCTTATATATAAAGTCGGTTTTAGTAAAACGAATTTTGAAAGAAATACTCTGTGTAATAAGAGTGTTGTCAATTAAATGCCCGAGTGAAAAAGTTCTGCCACCCTAAAGTCGGTTTTAGTAAAAAAAGAATTTAGGCAGTTTGTTTATATATAGATCTTTTGACCTTTCCCTTGTTCGATATTTTACTTCTTCTTCTTTCTTTCTTTCTTTATTTTTCTTCCTTAGACTGTCTTCTTATCTATTCGTGGTTGCAGACCTTGTTGTGTTTCTTCTCTAAAATTTTCTTCCTAAGACGATGTCAACATTTATTGCATTTTATTGGGGAGAGGTGGGTAGTATGATAATGGATCACAATGAAGGAGGTGTTAAATACAATATTCCAGCCAAGGATATTCAAGAAGTGAATCACGGAACAACCCTGTCTGAGTTAGTTCAGTTGGTATATCATAAATTAATATATGAAGGTAAAATTGTCGATTTGAAATTCACTTGTAGATTTCCAATCAACAAATACAGAGCTGTTATGAATTACATGGCTCTTTCCATAGTGGATGATTCGATACTAGATAAGGTACTTCATATTCCTTCATTATTTTTGGCAGTAAGATGTGTTGAGGTGTATATCGAGAAGGTCCATCATGTTCTAAGACCCTTGCCGCAAATGATACAATCTGGACTGTTTACTCGACTGCTGACACAAGGGCCCGAAAACTTTAATGTTGAGTCCCCTTGTTTATCCCCGTTGAATTTAAACGAAGACTACAGCCACAACTTTGATGGATATCGAAGAAGCTCACATTACTCGAAGTCCTACGGAAGGTACAATAATCTATCAGAAGTTCATGTAAATGAAGGTCCTAGTTGTAGCACTCCAAACTTTTAAAGTGCAGGTCCTAACTCTAGGACTCCAAACTTTGAGAGCAGTTATGACTTCAGTAGCCAGAATCTACGTGAAATGATGTCAACCGATGAAGGGTATATGAATCTGGTTGAGCAGCTGGTAAGAGTTGAGAACAATGCTCAAGATATTACTGCAGACAGTGTTGGTGCACACACAGAATATCCCTTAGAGGAAGAGGAAGAAGAGGAAGAGGCGATGATGGGTGGTTCAGATTCTGATGAAGAAAGCAAAATAGTGGGTGGGCAGAGTGTCCTAACGCCATCATTCCCTCATGTGCAAGAGCTTCACAGTCCAGTACCTTTCTTCACTGACCTTGACGAGGGGTATGAGGGTTGTGAAGTTACTACTCGTGACATCAATCGTATTTTTCTAATATGGGACTCTAAAAAAGTTGAGTTAAAGAAGAAAATGACATTCAGAGATAAGAAGCATCTCCAGGAATGCATAAAGTTTTATCATACAAAGAATGACCGACAATACGAGGTAGTTAAAACAAATCCAAAACTTTGGGTGGTTCAGTGCAAAAATGGGTGCACATGGCGCTTGCGGGCAACAAAAAAATTTATGAAGGGTGGTTTTTAAATTATACAGTATAACAGCGACCACCACTATGTGTACCCGTACAATAGCTAGGATCACGTTAACCTAGATATGAATCTTATAGCGAAATTAATCATGGGTTGTGTGCAACATGATCCATGAATGAAAATCACTTTGGTCATTGAAAGGGTGAAGGAAAGCCATAAATTCACAATCTCGTATAAAAAGACATGGCGTGCGAGGAAAAAAGCTATAGAGATGGTTTTTGGAGACTGGGACGAGTCTTATAGAAAATTGTCTAGATTTATGTCAGCTCTTCAAAAATATAACCCTGGGATAGTGCAATGAAAAACGAATCCTACGGATACCCATGATGTGGTCAAGTCCCAATACTTATTTTGGTCCTTCAAACCTTCAATTGATGGGTTTACTCATTGCCGTCTAGTAATTTGTGTCGATGGGACCCATATTAATGGCAAATACAAAGGCAGGATCCTTGTAGCTATGGGGATAAACGCTGATAACAAGATATTTTTTCTTGCATTTGCAATTATTGATGAAGAGACCCTTGCTAGTTGGTCATGGTTCCTAAGGAACCTAAGTATTTATGTTGTCCGTGGTAGGCAGGGCATATGCCTAATATCTGACCGATATTCTACTATAATCAATGCAGTTTAGAGATTAACAGAGTGGCGTGAGCCCAATGCGTATCATCGATTTTGTTTAAGACACTTTCAGTGCAACTTCCACAAGAAATTTAAGAATATCATGTTGAAGGACCTACTTTGGTTAGCTGGGATCAAGCATCAGATTAGGAAGTTCAACTGTGATATGGAGAATATTGGAAAAATAGATACTAATGCACGGCGTTGGTTAGAACGTGTACCCTCAGATCAGTGGTCTCTGGCAAATGATGGTGGTCACCGTTGGGGTATCATAACCACCAACCACGTCGAAGGATTTAACTCAGTACTGAAGGGGGCCCATGCTCTCCCAATAAATGCATGCATCCAACTCATATTTTACCGGGTTGTGCAATATTTCGACGAAGAAAGGTTAACCGCGCAGAAATGGTTATGAGATGGGTGTACCTTCACGAAGCACGTGGTAGATGAACTTGATAAAGAGCAAAAGAAAGCTAACATCCACGAGTTATAGGCATATGAAAAGCATTTTTCATTACTAAATTTTCACTTACCATACTTATTTAGCTTTTGCAAACAACCTAATCACTATTTATAAATTAACTTTTGCAAGTTTTCACTTAATAGGTCCACAGGGGAGTTCCAAGTTATCACACGGAGGAGTCAAACAAGTGGGGGTAATCGGCAAGTCATGGGACTCAATTTAGGTTATTGCTCTTGTGGGAGGAGAGATATATATAAATATCCTTGCTCGCACATATTAGTTGTAACAACGAATCAAAGACTAGATCAAGTTATCACACGGAGGAGTCAAACAAGTGGGGGTAATCGGCAAGTCATGCGACTCAATTTGGGTTATTGCTCTTGTGGGAGGAGAGATATATATAAATATCCATGCTCGCACATATTAGTTGTAACAACGAATCAAAGACTAGATCCTTTCCAGTTTGGAGTAAAAGAGTATAGCATGGAATATTTTATTCGTACATGGGAGAGCAATTTTCACCCCCTGGAGCACGAGGACTATTGACCACAAATTAACGTACCTGTCTTGCTACCGAATAAAAACACTCGGTGTGTGATAAGGCCGGGTCGTCCCCAGTCTGCACGTATCCACAGTGACATGGATGTACCCAGGGCCCGTGTGCCCAAACAATGTAGTATTTGTAGGGTAACTGGTCATGATCGACGTCGGTGTCCAGCACGACCACGGGTTGTTGCTGATTCTAATATTCAAATGTAACTTGAGTTTTGTGATTTTATGATTTTCTTTTCCCTTAAATGTATAGATTTTTAATCATAATGATTGCTTTGTTCTCTTAAATTAAGTTCATGCTGAGAATTTTGTATACAAACTAGAAAAGTAATGGTAAATCTGACAACTTAGATGATTTGACAACTCACAGACTTAATTCGCCTGACTTGAAAACTCGCTGGCATAAGCCAGATGACTTCAGAACACTCACTGCATCTGACGTCACACAGATGATTTGACAACTCACTGACTTCTGATGCCTTATTTGACAACTCACTGACTTCAGAACACTCACTGACTTCTGACGCATGACTTGAGAACTCGCAACGTCTAACGCCATACATCCATTCAGACTTGCAGTGTAAGCCCTATATATAATGGATTCTTTAACTCTAAGAACGTACCTAACCAATCTAAGATATTATTGCAAACTCCCTACCCTAGCAGATGGGAAGAGGTGGTTCATCCCGAGGTAATTCATTCCGAGTTCCCCTGAGGCACATCCCTGGTCTGACCAGTTTTCTCCGAAGGGCATTACAATAACAGCCCATGGAGGATGATACATTCCGGAAGCACCCTTGGTTGAAAGTCATCAACTGTGGGTATTCAGACATGGGAGACTGGTGACCCATCCAGACATTAGTACCCCAGAATGGCCCTTGGCTGGCATATCGTGTCGTAGGGCTGTTGGAAATCTTGACCAAGATAGATCGTAATGATTTTGTTAACGACACTTACCTTTGTGTTATTAAGGATCACACAGGAAAGATTTATGGTAAGATGGATCGGCAGATATTTGAGGATGAAAAATGGCAAGGAAAGATCGTTTCAGGTGTCGCATTGATCCTAACTAGTGTAGTCGTATAGCGTTCACCTCCTTGAGATGGAAAATTGGATATAACTCTCAGCAATCTTCAGATACGTTTTGTGAGTTACTCCTTCTGTTTGGAAAATTGCTCCAAAAATCTACACCTTGCTCCACCACCACCACCACCCCTACCCTAACCTCATTATCTTTTCTTTCTCTCTCTCTCTCTCTCTCTCTCTCTCTCTATCATAGCCATGACTATCACGGGCCACCTCGCTCATCCATCATCGCCACTACAAAAGAAAAAAAAGGTGTAGATTTTTGGAGCAATTGTCCAAACAGAAGGAGCAACTCACCAAACGTATCGTGAGCAACTCACCAAACGTAATGAGCAACGTTATTCTTTCCGTTTGGTGAGTTGATCCATACATTTGATGAGTTGCTATAACACCCGTTCTCGCAATTAATTGTTAATTATGATTTAGCATCCATTAACATACATAATTGGTGCTTATTAGCACATGTTTAAGTGAGTTTTAGCTCACTAGTTGATTGTAGGTGTCCAGTTTGGGAACCCAATGTTGGCCAATGAGGCAGTCCTAAATTGGGACATGAGTTGATGGAGTTCCATTGTGATGGGACAAGATTGTGGAATTACCCTTATATGCTTAAATGTTTATTAAGGCCTATATGAAATATTTATATGTTATTTAAATTTATTGTTCATTGTTAGGGATCATTTGTGAGGTCATTTAGGATACCTTGGTGAGAACGAAACAAACACGTTATATAATTAGTAGGCCAATTAGTAACTTCATATATTATATGGGACCACTTATGGGACCCATACGTGACATAGACAAATGTCACACCCGTTCCAGAAATTTATGATTTTGAAAATGCATCAATTAAAATTTTGAAATTATTAATGTTATTAATAATTTGAATTGAGGTTGACTGTGAGTCAACGGTAAGGTGTTAGTGAGGACACGGGAACATGGCAGTTCATCTTGCATGGGCATGGGTAAATGGCATTTATATGATTTAAATGCTATCTGACTATCTGGTATTTGATGAATAATAATTTTATCTGTGTTGTGGAAATTCTGGTAATCTTTGATATTGTTATATCATTTTGAGAATTGTGGTGAGAACGTGAGTGTCACGTTAAATAAAAAGGTAGGTTGTGTAGAGATTCCACGGAATATAGTTTTCGGACGTTATTTTTTTTGGACCCAAACGAAACCTAGTCGAAAACTTTTGAACTTTATAGTTTTCATTCGTAAAGTTATAAAATGGACGTGTGCGAAGTTTTGAGAGCTAATTAGAAGTTTGAGGAACTCGTGGAGAGGTAAACGCAATTTCCGAAGAGTTTTTCTATAAATAGGTGGGGGATGAGATTTCATTCTCATCCAAAAACTCACAAATATCTAGAGAGAGGAGAGAGAAGGGAGATTTGGTTGCCACGAGCTTGCCGGCAACATACGACGACCTTCCGTCCGTCAGATTTTCTCCAGATTTCATATTTGAACTCGTGGAGGTAAGATCTACGTTTTGATCCTACTTAGGCCGTGTTTGGCCAATTTTTGTAGAAATCTTAATTCTCGACTTTTGGGAAAAACAGGTATAAACTTGTAGGAATTTTCTCAAATTCGAATTCCGACGTTTATTTGACCTCCTAGTCGATCCTTCAAAGTTTGAGGGAAATCGCATGAGGTATGAAGTTCTAACTCGTGAAATATAGAGAAATACATGTTTTATATTTCAACGATGAAATTGAGATCCGGGCAAAATCCATGCGTTAATTGTAGGCCCGTTAATTATGCACGCGCTAAATTGTGAAAAGCATGTCTAAATTTACGCGAGCACGTTGAGTTGTCTATGTGGGTCAAAGGGGAGTCTTATACAAATTCATGCCGGAGTAAGCTTCTCGATGTTTGAGAATTTGAGTAGCGACGGCTACTGTGCATGGTTGTAGGCTTGGACTTGCCATGACACTTGTGGGGATGTAATGGTTGTAGGCTTGGACTTGCCATTGACATCGCGGTTTAAGGCTTGGACTTGCCGCTACTGGATGAATGCGTATTTTTCTCCCTAGAGACTATTGATATGATTTATGAGATTAAAGCATGTTTTGTTATATATATATTGCACATGTTAGACTTGTACACTCAGCATATAGCTGAGCAGTGGAGATATACTCCATTACAGGTAAGAAGAAAGACAAGAAGAAGCGCGATGGGTGAGGCCGATGAACGCCGGGGGAATCACATTTTGTATATATTTTGTTTTAATCCTAAAACTTGTGCAAGGATTGGGAAACTGTAATACGTTGTAATAGAATCATGGATTAGTTCCGTAGTATGGAAATCTTGTAATTAAATGTCTGTGGTTAAGTTTTAAATGTTGTATTTCAGTTATGGTTGTGATTGTTGTTAGTGTGGAGAAAGCATGAGTTGTTAATTTTCACAACAGGGCTGCCCAGCAGGGGAGCAGTCGACTGAACCCTGTATCAGTTGACTGGATTCCGTGTGTTTGAGACACTGAAAGTGAATAGTAAGGGAGGCAGTCGACTGGACCCCTTTATCAGTCGACTGAACACTGTTGATTTTTGGCTACTGCTTCCATTAATGGCAGAACCAGTCGACTGTACCATTGATCAGTCGACTGGACCCCTTTTTAATATGTTGCATTTTTTATTCTGCATAACACAGTCGACTGGGGAAGTGAGCAGTCGACTGAACCACTGTAGATTTTAGCTACTGATCCAAATAGTAACTAGTGCAGTCGACTGGGTTCCCTGAGCAGTCGACTGGACCTCTGTTGAGAATTTTGGGATTTGGTTTCTGCTAGGCACAGTCGACTGGACCCTAGGCACAGTCGACTGAACCTCTATTTTCAGAACTGATTCTTTAGAATGTGTTTCCACTTGGCCAAAACTTTTTGTAACACCGATTTTCAATGGTTTTTTTTCAACTCAGAGGGCAATGTTTCCTAAGTTTTAAAATACCCAGGGTTGTTTTAAAGTTCTTTCCGCTGCGTATTGTTAGAGGATGTTTGGATGAGCCTTGATGACGTGCCACGTGTCCTATTTCCGCGCGTAGCGGGATGGGTCGTGACAACAAACACCTATTTAAGTTTGGGATAATTTTAATAAGTTTTATAACTAGTAGGGGTATAAATGCAAAACTTATAAAAGTTGGGGGGGCTATAATAGAAACCCAAAGCTTAAATCACATGCCATGGGACATGTGTCCCATGACTCACCAAGTATAGTCATCATCTTCAACAAAATAATGAATTGGATTTACAGAGAATTGACAGAAAATTCTCGACGGCGGAATTCGACGACGCTTGCGACGCCAATCGATGCGCCGTTCCACACCCAATTTCAATTCCGAGACCGGATTTGGACTCGTAGAGGTGAGTTCTACATTTTGATACTGATTTTACTGAATGTAATCATCGTGTTTCTCGCAACCCAATTCAGAGCGGTAATCCGTAGTTTGTCGAAATCATGTAGGATTTAAACCTGGAGTAGATTTGGGCTTTAATTTCTCAACTAGGAGCGAATTGCGAAGAGGTGAATGGTTTCAATCTTGTTTTTGGATGAGATTCATGTTCATGTTCTTTGAATGTTAATAACATGCCTATTTAGCTTAAATTACTCATGTTTTGCTTTGATTTTGTGAAAAGCATTGTGATATGTTTATGTGAGTATGTTTAGTTGTCTATATGGGTCAAAGGAAAGCTTGTATGAATCCGCCATGAGATTGTTCCGTGGTGACGATCACTTGTTGTCGACAATGGCATTATACCGCATATGTGTGGCGTGGGTCATTGGCTTGTGCCGTGAACTATTGGGGGAGTCACGGACTTGCGGGTAGTGGCGGAAGAAATACTTGCTTACCTAGAGACCATTTTATTTGTTGAGTTGAATATAAACACTGATATGTCATCCGTGTGCTTGATTGATATCTCTCACTAAACATATAGCTTATATATTGTAGTGGTTATAGAATAAACATTGTAGGTGAACACGGTGGCGAGAATCCGAGGAGATGAACTTGGGGGATCGTGGAGTTGATGAAGTTTGTGAATATTGTAGTTTCATGTTTATAGTAGTTTTTGTGCAAGACTTGTAATTTTGGGGTAATCCGAGTATGTACAGGTTAAGTTGGGAATGTGTTAAACTTAGTTGGCTGTGTTAGTTTCTTGTTTTGTTGCTCCAAAACTTATGTAAATGTTGTAACCGGAGCTTAAATCATGTTGGGACTTTTCAAACTCTTGTTTTTATGGTTTGGATATGTCAGTTGTGAATTTAGATCAAGACCCTTGTGTTTTGGTTGGTTTTGTGAAAATTGTGAAGATTCAAGTGTGGTAGCAATGGTGGATCATGTTTTTATGTTTAAAATCATGTTAATATATCTTGGGAATGGTTTGGAATGATTTTAGAATGGTTTTGAAGTGTTTTTGGAAAGTTTCATGAAGTTTGGTCTGGTTTTGAAAGTGTTTGGAATCTGCAGAACAAGAGAAACTGCTGTCAAAATCAGTGCTGCAGAATCCGGATCAATCCGAGTCTTGAGCGGATCGATTCGGTACTTCTGGAGGGCCAAAAATGAGGTTCTACTAAAACCGGATCGATCCGGTTTTGGGGCGGATCGATCCTCATGTCATTTTGCTGCACTGTCGACCTTTACGGAAACGGACATAACTCTCTCTAGAAAACTCAGTTTTGCGTGCCATTTTTTGCGTTGGAACCGAAACTCAAAAATTTATCTTTTGGTATAAATTTTCTATACCTTATTAATGACCATTTTTCTTGTAGGCTTGATTTGTCTAACATAATGGTGTAAATGTGCTTGTTTTCCCTCCTTTTTATTCGTAACTTGGTGTTTGAAGGCCTTGGTGGCGTGCCACGTGTCCTAGGTCCACACATGTGGATCTGGGGCGTGAAATTTAGTGGTATCATAGTAATAGGCTTAAAAACTTCCGGACGAGAGACAACGACGACTTGAGATTAACATGTACATATTGAGCATGTTGATGTATCACATGTATGCATATGATTATCAATGCTATGTTTTGATTGTTTGAGAAACCGAGGAAGATATATGATTCACCTTGTCGCTTTCCTTTTGATTGTTTAAAATCATGTTAACATATTTTGGGAATGGTTTGGAATGATTTTAGAATGGTTTTGAAGTGTTTTTGGAAAGTTTCATGAAGGTTGGTTTGGTTTTGAAAGTGTTTGGAATCTGGAGAACAAGAGAAACTGTTGTCAAAATGAGTGCTGCAGAATTCGGATCAATCCGGGTCTTAAGCGGATCGATCCGGTACTTCTGGAGGGCCAAAAATGAGGTTTTGCTAAAATCGAATCGATCCGGTTTTGGGGCGGATCGATCCGCTGGTCATTTTGCTGCACTGTCGACCTTTACGGAAACGGGCATAACTCTCTCTAGAAAACTCGGTTTCACGCTCCGTTTTTTGCGTTGGAACCGGAACTCGAAAACCTATCTTTTGGTATAAATTTTCTATACCTTATTAATGATCATTTTGCTCTTGGGCTTGATTTGTCTAACATAATGGTGTAAATGTGCTTGTTTCCCCTCCTTTTCATTCGTAACTTGGTGTTTGAAGGCCTTGGTGGCATGCCACGTGTCCTAGGTTCACATGTGTGGATCTGAGGCGTGACAGTTGCTCTCAATAAGTTTGGTGAGTTGCTCCTGCCATTTCGACAGTTGCTCCAACCTGCAATTTTTTCCTCTTCTTTTCTGTAAGGCAGGGGTGGATGAGGGAATAGGCCCGTGGTGGTGGTGAGAAGAGAAAAAGAAATAGAGAGAGGTTGGGGTGGTGGTAGAAATCACACTCTCTCTCTCTCTCTCTAGAGCACATGCTCTAACCTTTTAATTTGAGAAATAAACTAACTTATCCCTCCATTGACTCTTCTAGCGTAAACCCACCTCAAAATCTCTTTCTCTCTACAATTCATGCTCTAGCCTTTTAATTTCAGAAATAAACTAACCCAGCCCTCCATTGACTCTTCTAGCATAAACCCACCTCAAAATCAAGACTCCCTCTCTTTTTAGGCCTTGGCTTTCGATTCTCACCTCCAAATTTATCTTATTGTAGTAGTATAATATAATATCCTTTTTTTTATTATCACAAACTATGAAAATTCCATTTCACAAAAGGCAAGTTCAAAAGGAATAAATACAAATAGAAGAAGGAAAAATACATGATAAATCACATCAATCTTCTGGTTTGTATTGCAATCTCCAAAACTGTGATATCGCTGAATGTGGTATAGCTCAAACACTAAGTCGTCTGAAAGAGAAAGCTACCAACAACTGCAGCAAAGATCTGAGCTTCAAATCCACCGTGATTGCGAAAAGGGCTCGAACAAACAACAAATCTAAAGTAGATCTATGTGGAATAGGGCCAGATTCAACCACGGAATACAGATACAAAGAGGTCTAGCTACATCAATCAATCAACCAAACCAAACAAAAAACAAAACAAACCCCCAACAAATAGCGACAAACCCCCTCACAAGAGGGGACATATTATTTGAAGCAATAAAAAATAGTAAAGAAAGTGGTTAATTAAGGGCTCTCCTATGGTGGTTGCGAGAGCCCCTAAGGGGCGGCCGCAAGGAGAACACATAAGTTAGAGAGAAGGGAGAGAAAACCCTAATCGATAATATGATATCCTTGATTGTTAATCATAATCGAAAATTTCAACACCATTTGTACCTTTGTTGCTTAGGTAATTTAGGTTTCCCTTTCCTAATGAAAATTAATAATTTTGGTTTTCCCAAATTGGCCCTGTCACTCCCCGGAGTAGCAAAAATAGGAAAATTTTAAATTTCCTTCTTGAACTCATAGGGAATGACTTGATTGAAAGTCTTCCTGTCCTCTAACACTATAAACAACATGATAATGAAGGAAGAAAGCTAATCGTAACTTAAACTTCTATTTGAAAAATTTAAACGATTACAAATCATTGGTCCCAATATTAATACAACAGACTATTACAAATACACGATGCTGGTGGCTATCTTTGGGTTTCAGTCTAGCTCTACACTTCTAGTGTTTCTTAGCTTTTTACTCCAAAGACTGAATTGCCCTCTGACCAACCTGCAAGAAAATCTGGACATCGGATGTCCAGGCGTAACATACTATCAGCTTTGCAACAAAGCTAAGTGGGCGCTCATAACTACATTCACTACCAATATACATACACCAACTACTCATCTCATGTCATCACTTCATCTTAGGATGCGGTTAGCCCATTATCGATTATTGTCGCTCGCACGGACATAGCAAAGGTCTCAATCAACATATAATGTAATCACCATACATCCACCATTAACCAATTAACACCATCAATATAATTCATAACATGTTTGTCTGGTTCTTGTAGTCATAATAATTTATCTCGTATCATTTCATTTCTTGATTCCCATTATGATCGTGCATGTAAATGCGTACTCAATGAACCCAAACCCAAACTCTGGAATATGAAATCCCACGACTAATGCAACTCAATAACGTCGGGTCCACAATGACAACTTACTCTGAACTTGCTTTCACAATACAACCCATGCTTCCACTGCGAACTCTGATACTCATTTCATACTTCATTTTGTCACGACCCACTGGCAAAGGCACTGTGGTGTGTATCTCCACTTAATCCAAAATAGCATTATGGCGGGATTGGCTCGATCGTCTATACCCTCATTGGTGAATCACCACCAGATGAGTTTCACGTTAGAATACTAATTGTGAATAGGCAATCATGGAGGCAAAAGCGCACACCATGTGTACCATCCCGGTAATGCTCACCAAGGTGGACGACATGTTAGTAACTAACTAGCGCATGATATACAGCACAACGGCAAACTCACACAATGTGTGTACTGTCTCCGGCAAACTCCCTCGGACGACTAGTACATTAGAGCACCAACTACTAAGCAGTACGATGGCAATACTCACTCAAGCGCATGTACCATCTCCGACATTTTACACAGACGAATGGCACAATAGCAGCTCTAACTGTTCTCTTACTATCATAGTCATAATCGCAATAATCTGTATCTCAATCATACTGTCCCGTTTATCACGCATCTTTATTATCTTGACATGTTTCCAAAACATAACGACTCACAACTCATGATACAAGAATCTCAATTGTATCAATTCTCGATTTCCAAGATTCCCATTTACTTTAACTCACGACCTCACTTGGCCGGAGTCACTGATATTGACTGCGTATGCTGACATCATGATGTGATTCAGATACATGATTCTTGACAACATAATTACAGTTGGCAAGACATATAAATAAAATCTTAGCATGCTTTTTATTCTCATTAGTACATTTAGACATGGTTATCAAAGCAATAGCAATGACGTGGTCATATAACCAACATTGATATATAAAACGTACAATCCAATGTCCACAATCAATCACAACATCTACATGGCTATACAATATTTCACATATATTTATTCCCTTTTACTTCTTGTAAATTTAACATAGTAACGTCTAACATGCTTATCTCATAGCAATCAATTCCATAACATATATAACGTATACATCAAGGCACATTGAATAACAATCATAAGTACTGTATATACAAATACTCTAGTAGTCATTATGCATATTGAGAGTGAGGTTACGAAGACTCACCTGGATGTCTTGTCAAGAGTAGGACTCTCCGAACAGAGGATAAGTTATAGTCCTGCAACGTATAATAGAATAACGGTGATGAAGTGTATGTGTTAATGATAGGGGCATAATGGTAATTATACAAAATATGTGTCTAAACCTCAAGGTGATGATACTCGTGTCATTCTAAGTCCAATGCCATTGACTAGACTTGAATCGGACTCCATCACATAAAAGGCTGGACTTTCTATACCAGTGTGTGTCCTAGAAGTAAGTTGTATTTTGGACCTCGTCGAAAGGTCTCCAAACTCAAGGGAATAGTTCTAGACATTAGACTCTGGGAACTGACCGCTTAACTTTCTGAGGTACGGTTTACTTATTATGAAATATCAAAGATAATTTAATATTGGAAATACAATCGATGATGCACCTAATCACATAAGTGTGTCCCAACATAGAAACAACACTTAAAGGACTTTTTGATAAGTACTAGGTACTAAAATGTACTACCCGTATTTATCTCACAATATTCGGAGGTCATCTGTTTTTAAAATAATTAAAACATTGGATAAACGACTCCTTGATAATTACTAAAAATAATAAAGCATAGATTGATAATTTGATAATTATAAAACATGGTAAAATAATATTGGGAACATATTCCTAATTTTTTTAGAATTTAAAGTACTTTAATAGATATTTAATATCTATTTTTAAAATAAGGGAAACACTTATTTAGTATTTATTAAATACTAAATATATTTATTATTAAGGATAATAAATAAACAAATAAGTTAAGAATACTTTAATTAATACACAAAAATATTAGACTATTAATTAATTACTATCCAAATACATAAACATGATTTATGTATTAAATAAAACCCTTAATTATTAATTATGGAATAATTAATAATCAAGAAATATTAATAATAGTTAATTATTTACTAAAATAATTAACAGAATAATAAACTAATATTTTAAAATATAAAATGTACTAATTTACAATATAAGCCGGGTTAATATTTATTAGTTACGAATATAAACATAACTATAATTCAATTATTTAAAACATATCTTAATTATCAATTATGAAATAATTAACAATTAAGAAAAATACAAATAATAATTAATTATTTACTAAGATAATTAACTGCATAATTTATAATGTCAAAAAGCTCATTTAAGCAATATTAGTATAAATAAAACTATATTAAATAATATTAATAATAACTATATTTAAATTTATAGTAAAATCAATTAATAACTAAAGTGTAAAGCTATGTTTGGCAAACTCATATACTAACACACCTAAGCTGACCCAAAATCTATTTTGCCAAACAAGGCCCAGGCCCAAGCCCAACTCCTTTTTCTTCAACGTGACAACATATATATGTTATGCATATATACACATTTCGTTCACGAAAATTCAAATGACCATAACTCCGTTTCTCGACGAAAATTAGCAAACTTTAAATCAAAACGAGTGCCTCGACGAGCTCGATCTAATGGTATAGGTTTTGAAGCCTAACTCTTAGTGGTTTGCAGGTATGGGAGGAAAAATAGATTCGCCCCATAAAGAATAATCGATTCGTAGGATGATCAAACGTGGTCTAAGCTTCGAGCTATTCGTAGGGAAGCTTAAGGGAATCGTTAGGGGTCAGTTTGGCATTGGTTTTACTAGTTTTGGTGACGGTCTGAAAATCCGAGCTTGGCATAGCTTCATGGTGGGGGTCTGGGGACTGTTCGGGGCGTGCGTGAAGGTGTGTGGCTCATTGTGTGTGAGTCTAGTGTATACATAAAACACAGAGAGGGCGTGCGGCTTTACCTTCTCGATCTCGGTTCGGTCTCAGCTCCGGTTCCTCTTTTTCTTGCTCTCTCTCTCTCTCTCTCTCTCTCTCTCTCTCTCTCTCTCTTCTTCTTCTTCTTCTTCTTGTGTGCTATGGGCTCTGTGTGTGTGCTGAGGTGAGGGGGCAGAGAGGGGGTGAGTGTTTGGGTTTTGCTTTTGATTTCTTTTCCTTATCTCTTTCTCTCTCACTCTAACTCTCGGGTCCCTCTCTCTCTTCTATCTTTCTAACTCTCTCTCTTTCTCCCAGCTTCTCTTTCAGTTCTCTCTCTACTCTCATATATAAACTATACCATACAGTACATACATATATATAAGATATAACACACAACATATAATATAGACACATACTAAATACACATATATCAGTGTGTGTGCGGTCTTAGGGGGGGGGGCGGGTGGCACTGAGATGATGGGAAGATTTGAGAGATTTGATTTGAGGGGTGGGGCGGGGGGATGTGCCTGCGGTTGGGGGAGAGAGTGAGTGACCGAGAGACATTTAGGGGGGGGGGGGGTTGAGGGGATTATCCGGTGGTTTTAAGGAGGGACTGTACTTGGTGTACTTAAGCTAGATAGGTTATACTAAAAAGATCCCCAAAATTGTTGGATTTGATATTCCTCGAGTTACGTGCCATCCAGTCTTTGTAATACCAGATAGTACGGTTCCACATGCATGTATTTATCAGTCCGAGTTCAAATACAATCTGGGTCTAACTTAACGTCCAAGGTTAAAATAAAAATGTCGATATAATTTTAATCACAACGTAGTCATGGGACTATCGGGTCCAAATATAAAATATATATAAGCTATGGTTATAATGTATAGTGATAACGAATAATAAAATCTATCGTTTATAAATTAAGCCACAATGAAATGATATAACTTATAGTTATAAATATATGCGACAATCAAATATTAAAATTTAAGATATTAATATACGGGGTCGGACATATTTAATCTAAATTTAGGCGACAACAACAATATGTGTTACTATAGTTATAAAATTAAGTGACATGAACTATATGATAAAATTTACAATTTATAACTTATGTGACAACCAAATATTAAATCACGTAATATTAATATAAGGGGTCAGACTTGGAAATTAGAAAGTTACATTGATAATGGGGTACGAATTTTACAGGTACTACAGGCCCAAGCAAATGACCAAATAGACCCAAAAAAAGAGAACAAATGGAACCCTCGCCCACCGCCCCCCCCCCCCCCCCCCCCCCCCCCCCCCAAAAGAAAAAAAAAGAGAGACCAAATAGACCAAAATGACTTTTATGAAGTACATTTATGGATTTGATAAGTGGTTCATGCTATTGTATAGTGACCTCATTTTAAAATGTTCATCTAGACCCCCAAAACCTAAGGACCCGGCCTGGCCAATAATTTGGGACAAAACTTTGAGTTCGAATACAAACAACACTTTGCATAGTGTTATGTGTCTTTGCCTTGTGATAACTTGTGGACTGTTATGGAGTTGATGTTAGGTTTTAAGCGGCAATTATAGTTTTGAAATAGAAAAAAAAAAAGTTGCATCTTGCAGGCAGAAAACTAACCCGTTCGGCAGAATCTTACTTATCTTTTTGGTGGAGTTAGTGATCTGAATGCCAATTGAAAATTTTTATCTAATTATTTCTCTCTCTCTCTCTCTCTCTTTTGCTTTATCTCTCCAAAGATAATTTGTTTCCTTGTTAAATGGAAATTAATATGATTTTGAAATTAGATCATCAAATTTCTAGAATGGATGTACCTTCATGTCTTTTGACATGTGTCAAGGTGTTACTCATGTTCATAATCATGGGGTAATCCAATTTCGGTAA
The DNA here is from genome assembly GCA_033977485.1 of Hydrangea macrophylla. NCBI lineage: Eukaryota > Viridiplantae > Streptophyta > Magnoliopsida > Cornales > Hydrangeaceae > Hydrangea > Hydrangea macrophylla. The sequence continues at coordinate 88,884,113 of CM066996.1, read as the reverse complement.
TGCTATTGGCATGCATTAACAACTTTCACAAACAAAATTCACAAACATTGTGTTTGGATTAAGAGAATCAGAGAAGAGAAGAGAAGAGAACCTCATTAAGAGAAGAGAAGAGAAGAGAAGAAGAAGAGAAGAGAAAGCATGCTAGTTTGGATGGAGAGAAGAGAAGAGAAGAGAAGAGAAACATAAGGTTGTCTTGCTTGTTTATCTTTGATAAGAGAAGAGAAGAGAAAGAATTAAAATCAATTTACTATTTGACACTCTATTAAATAATGGTGATAAATTAGAATAAGATAAAACATTGAGGATATATTGGTCATTTTATTAATATTTTATTATGGTTCTCTTCTCTTATCTCCGATTTGGAGAGAACCAAAATTGGGTTCTTTTTGTCCTCACGTTTTCTCCAGTTCTCTCCATTAATGTTCTCTTCTCTCCTAACTTAAATATCTAAATGAGAGAACTGGAGAGAAAGTGGTTCCCTTCCGCTTCTCTTATCTCCAGTTCTCTCAATCCAAACGAAGGCTAATAGTCTATCTCTCTCATAGGTGGTACTACGGGGTTCACTGGAATTAATTGAACCCACAATGCCACCTAGGAGAGAGATAGACTGTTTGTGAAAGTTGTAAGTGACCAAATCATTACTCATCCAATTTTCTAATACACATCACATTTGAAGCGAATTGTTCAAATTTGGTGCAATTACTTGAAGAGTAATGCTAGAGAGCATTTTTGTTTACCCAAATTTGGTTCATCATTGCTAGAGACCATTCTAGATATTTGATGATCTGATTTCAAAATCATATAAATTTCCATTTAACGATCGAGGAAACAAATTATCTCTGGAGAGAAAAAGCAAAAGAAAAGGAAGAGAAATAATTAGATGAAAATTTTCAATTAGCATTCAGATCACTAAATCCACCAAAATGATCTTATGCTATGTTTGATGAAATGGATGGGAAAAAATGAAGGGATTTCTCCTTCCCGCCTTTTTTTCTTCCTTGCTTCATACCAAACATAGCATAATATTAATCTCTTTTAGTGATTTTACACAATCTTTAATTGAAGTATTTTTTATCTTCTTTAACAAGCACCACCACATCCGATTCTTTAAGGGGAAAGGCAATTACAGTCAACTCATGAATGACCTCGAAAAAGACCCCCTACCAGCTCCCGGGGAAGTTGCTGTTGAATCTTAGATCTTCTCGAACAAATTGTCATCTCTACCTTTGTCTTTCTCTCCTCATCTTCCATGCTGCTGGTTCCTGAAAGATAATTTCAAGAATCAGGAATAATTTCTAATGAGATGAGGATGGCTTTTGTTGATCTTGCTTGTCATGATATAGGATTTTTGAATGTGATGGGTCGTGAAGTTTGAGAAAGTTTGTACATCTTGTGCTTTTGAGCATTTGCATCATGCATGGGACATTGTTTTGTTGCTTGGATTTGTTAATTTATGTATCACTCTAATTACCAACATATCTCACCATTTCTTTCCCAGAAAAATTAAAGAGAAATAACTTGACTAGCCACATGTTTATAAGTTACATTTGTTTGATGCTTTAAGTACTCCAAAAGCTTAAGCTAATAAAAAAACCGTACGTGCATAAAAATGTATATCAACTTTCAAAAACAAAATTTTATTATAATTACCAAATTTATACTCCAAAGTTGATTTTCTAACGCATGTAACAATGGAACCACTTAAAAACAACTTCCAACAAAAATCAAGAGGCCCTGTTTTTATTTTAGGCGTTGCAATTACCTTGTGTGTTAGGAATCAAATTTAGGAATCATAACATCGGAGACAAAACAACATTTGCAATTGGCTAAACAGAATGGGACATAAATTAGAATCCAAAACGGCCCTAGCAGACAATGCTATGAAACATTGTTAAGTCATTAATTACTCTAAAAACTTGAGCTGGTACAGAATAACACTCCAACATTGTATACTTGAACAACCTTATCAAGAAAAAGAACCTTTGAAAAGGTTTTTATGAGTACTAGATTTTTTTTGAGATTTTTTTTGGGTTAATCATAGATACACCACATGTGCTTAGCCCGTTTTTCATTTTTCCCCCAATACTTCAAATTATGTCACTAATACCCCCTATACTTTGGACTAAAGTAAAACAGTTAGTAATTTTGTTACAATTAACATGACAAAATCTTGTTTAGTGCAATATTTGTTACTTTGAGATGAGCACATTTTTCAATTGGCCCCCTTGTAGTTCCGAACGGGTCACTAATACCGTTGTGAACCGTTTGGTTGCTTCTTTTTCTTATACAATAAAATCACAAAAAATTCCAAGGGTTAAATACATTTTACCCCTCCTATAGGATAGTAGCTCCCTATTAATAGTACCTGTCAACTTTAAACTACCATAACTCACTCGTTTTTTTAGTTTTTTTTTCATGTATATTTTCGAGATCTATGCAATGGAGTTGAAAATTGTACAAAAGAAATTAATTTGGAACCTTATTTTTGATCTATCTATCAAAATTAATATTATTTGTCAACTTTACATCACCATAACTCACTCATTTTTTTAGCCATTTTGTTTGATTTATTTATTTATTTATATATTTATTTCATGTTTTTCTTCGAGATCTACTCAATGGGCTTGGAGCCTCATTTTTTTTTTATTGGTCAAAACAGATGATATTATCAATTGAGACAGATAATATTAAGTTAAACAATCATAATTTTCTTGTTTTTTGGCCTTTTGGGAAGATTTTTTTTCTTCATGTATTTCTTTAAGATCTACGTAATGGGCATGGAAATTTCACAAAAAAGATACATTGCAGCCAGATTTTGAGATTTTATCTGTCTAACAGATAATATTATCTCTTTATATTAGCGGTGATACCTTTCTCAATTCTTAGGTGTCACACCCATTCTAGAAATTACATGGTTTTAATATGACAATGTGGTAACATGTGAATTATTAATGTTTATTAATAATTGAGTTAAGTGGTTGACTGTGGTCAACGGTGATGTGTCGGTTGAGGACACAGTAATCGGAGAATCATGATCCATTAGTATGGCTAAATGGCATTTATACGATTTAAATATTATTTGAATATCTAGTGTTTTATGAATAGTGGATTATACCTGTGTAGTATAATTTCTGGTAATTTTGTTGTCGCCGTAGAGCATTTGGAAAACTATGGTGAGAATGTGAGGGATACGTTATATAAAAGGTAGGTTGTGTAGAGATTTCACAGAATTTAGTTTCCGGACGTAATTTTGGACCCAAACGAGACTTAGTCGGAATCTTTTATAAATTTTAGTTTTCACTCGTGAAGTAATAAAATGGGCATGTGCAATGTTTTCGGGAATAATTAGGAGTTTGGAGAACTCGTGGGGAAGTAAACGTAATTCCCGAGAGTCGTGCCTATATATAGAAACTCATGAATTAATTTCAATTTTTCAAACCTAAATTGGAAATCAAGAGAGGGGAGATTTGGGGATTTAGTTGTTACGAGCTTTCCGACACAAATCAACGACCTTTCGATCGTCAGTTTTTCTCTAAATTCTAGATTTGAGTTCCTTGAGGTAAGGGCTTCGTTTTGATACTAGTTAGGACTCGTTTGGTTAAATTTTTATAAAAGTCCTAATGTTGAAATATTGTGGAAAACATGTCTAAACTTATATGAATCCCTTGTAATCGGAGATCCGACGTTTATTTGGTCTCCTAATTCATCCTTCAAAGTTATAGAAAAATCGCACGAGGTATGAATTCTAAGCCTATGAATTATAGGAAATTCCATGTTTTAATTATCGAACATGATATTTTGGATCCGGGCAAAATTCATGTATTAGTTAGGCCCGTTAAATTTGCATATGAAACTGCGATAAAAGCACGTATATGTGATTGTATGAATATGCTATGTGCCTATGCGGGTTGAAGGGGGGTTTAGTGCAAATTCATCCAGGGGCAAGCTCCTCGATGTTGGAGGATTAGAGTAGCGACGGCTACTGTGCATGGTGTGGGAAAAGGCCTAGCCAGGGCACTGGATGAGTGGTAGGGAAAAGGCACTCCACGACATCAATTTTCAAATGTTTCATTACCGAATGAATGCGTACTACTCTCCCTAGAGACCATTTTTGATGTGTTGATATGTTAAGGCATGAATTGTCATATAAGCATATGTTTAGAATTGTACACTCAGCATATAGCTGAGCAGTGGAGCTTTACTCCATTGCAGGTGAAAGAAAGAAAGGAAAGAAGAAGCGTGAGGAGTGAGACCGTGGGGGTGACGGGGATCCTTCTCTTGTATATGTTTTTGTTTTCAATCCCAAATGATGTAAATTGAAATTTTGAGAAGTTAGAACTATTAACTTCAACTTGTAAGGTTTGGAATGACTTAGAATGTTGTAATAAGTTATAAAATTACGTTTGGTTATGTTGGAACGTGTCCGACCTCATGGGTACGTGTTTGGGATACTTAACTTGTCAAACTCGGATTTGGGAGGAATGTAATAGTTCTTTTATGTTTTTAATCCAAACAAGCCTTAGCTTGTTCCATTATTGTTCTTTTCACGTATTACCATGACTTAATAAGGTTCTTGAAAGTCTAGTATAGATGGTGAAGTTCAAAAAGGTAACCATGTTTGGTGGAAGAGAAGGAAGTATCGGTTGTTTGATGCCTTAGCAAAAATTCTGCAGCATTGTGCAGGATTCTGCTAAAAGGTCATTCGACCGGTCGAATGAGGTCGTTCGACCGATCGAGATGCCCTCTTCCAGAATTATTTTTCTATACCTTCTAGAACATTTTAAATGTTTTGATCAGTTCTTAGGGTACCCTTGGGACTCCTTTGAACATGTATTCATCCGATTCGAAATATAATTACGTTTTCAATTTTATATGGATTTTACAACTCAGAGGGTAATGTTTCCTAAAGTTTTAAATACTCGAGGTTGTTTTAAAGTTCTTTTCCACTGCGTATAGTAATTTAATGATTGGTTGAGCCTTAGTGGCGTGCCACATGCCTCATTTCCACGCGTAGTGGGGTGGGTCGTGACATTTATTGGTATCAGAGCTAAAGGCAACAAAATTTTGAGAATGTTCGACGATGAGTGGAGCGTTGAGTGATTTTGACACTTGTTCTAGAATGCATCCATACATGATAGAGATGTTTGATGTAGATGTATGTTGTTGTACATACATGTTATAAATAATGTCGTACATGCATAGTGTTTATGCATCGAGATTTCAAGAGCTTGCAATCGTGGATGACCGATAATTATCACCGCATACCCGACGTATGAATGAAATCGAAGAAATGATGGGGAATATGGGAGATATGATAGAAAATATAGCAGAATGGTTACCTCCAACACCTCCATTCGAGCCGGCACCGATAACCTTAATGCATGTACCTGAAAATAGGGGTATGAGATTTGTATCCGAATAGTTTACAAAGAAGAAGCCAATGGAGTTTCATGGGACATCTAACACAAGGCTAGCAGAGCATTGGGTCATGGATATGGAGAGAATTTTTTGATCGATTCCGATGACTGATAGGGAGAAAATTGAGAATGCTAGTGATATACTCAAGGGTGAGGCCCAAAATTGGTGGGTGAACGTGCTAGAACAGGGAGCACCAATAACTTAGGAGGGATTCAAAGCGGAGTTCAATCGCCGATTCTTTCCAAGGGCTGGTCTCAATGCAAAGAAGAGAGAATTTGATAATCTTCGACAGGGGGATATGACTGTCACTGAGTACACTTCGAGGTACAACACCTTATTGAGATTTGGAAAGGGGCCTGTGTTGACCGAGGAAGATAGAGCAAGGAAGTACGAGGATGGGTTGAGGGAGAACATCCGCCTAAGGGTGGAAACCTATGAACATTCAATGGTTGCCGCAGTACAATAAACGGCACTTGTAACTGAAAGTGGAATTGAGAGATCGAGGTAATATCAGACAGGCCATCAAGGGAAGAGAAACTATGAGGGTAATGATCGAAACTATGGTGGATCTTTTAAGAGGCCGTTTGCACAGGGCTCTAATTCTAGTTTCAGTGGACCCAGAAGGCTAGCAAGTAGTATACCATTGTGTTCACTTTGTAATCGACCGCACACAGGTCAATGTTTCATGACTAACTTTCAAAACAAAGCTTAAGGGATAAAACAACGCCAGTTTTATACCATACTCGCAAATCAAATGTTTTGATTGTGGTACCATTGGGCATCGAGCGAAGGATTGCCCGAGGAAGCATCCCCAACAAGGAGCTAGTTTTATGGCTTCTAGCGGTGCAAAGCCTAGACAGACCAATGATGGGGGACATAGGACAGAGCGATGCCAGGGGAGATCATTTCAGATGAACCTGGGAGATATGGCTGCTTCGGTGACAGTGGTCTCAGGTATAGTGCCTACATGTTCGCACTTAGCACGCATACTTGTTGACTCAGGATCTACGCATTCATTTGTATCGCATGCCTTTGGTGAACATTTGAATGTTAAATCGACACCATTAGGATATGAATTATCTATAACCGTACCACTTAGTAAGTCGATCATAACGTCTATGATATACAAGGATTGTGAGATCAAACAAGGCGAGAAGCTGATGACGGTAGACCTTATACCAATCATCGTGAACCACTTTGATGTAATACTAGGAATGGTTTGGTTAGCCTTTAACCAAGCCACAATAAACTATGAACATAAAGAGGTTAACTTTCGATCACCGGTGCATGGGAACTTTTGTTTCCAAGGGGGTGGGGTTTCACCGCCACCGTATTTGATTTCAACCATTCGAGCGGGTAAGTTGTTGAGAAAATGGTGTCAGGGATTTTTGTGTTCAGTGACTGACACGGCAGCGACCGAATTGAAAATAGAAGATATCCCAATAGTACGAGAATATCCAGATGTGTTTCTCGACGACCTACCAAACGTCCTAATTGAGAGGAAAATTAAATTTACCATTGAAATAATGCCAGACGCAAGACATGTATCCAAGGCACCGTATAGAATGGCACCAGTAGAGTTAAAAGAATTGAAAATCCAACTACAAGAATTACTTAACAAAGGTTTCATTAGATCTAGCATATCACTGTGGGGAGCTCCAGTATTATTTGTAAAGAAGAAAGATGGTTCAATGAGAATGTGTGTGAACTACCGAGAGTTAAACAAGTTGACAATCAAGAATAAGTATCCATTGCTGAGGATTGACGATCTATTCGATCAACTTCGTGGGGCGTAAGTTATTTCAAAGATAGATTTGAGATCGGATTTCCATCAGTTAAAAGTAAAGGCCGAGGATGCAGAGAAGACAGGTTTCAGAACACATTACGGACACTATGAATTCCTAGTTATGCCATTTGGAGTTACAAATGCACCAGCCGCGTTCATGGATCTTATGAACCGAGTCTTCAAGGACTACTTGGATGATTTTGTGATAGTGTTCATCGACGATATTCTTATCTACTCGTCGAGTGAGGTAGAGCATGAAAATCATTTGAGACTGATACGGGTTACGGGAAAATCGACTATTTGGTAAGTTCAAGAAATGTGAATTCTGGTTGTCTTGTATAAGTTTTCTTGGTCATGTGATTGACAAGAACGGAGTTTCAGTTGATCCTCACAAGGTAGAACCTGTATCTAATTAGCAGAGACCGACATCCGTATTTGAAATTCGGAGTTTCTTAGGGTTAGCGGGATACTACCGCCGTTTCATTGAGAATTTCTCCAAGATTTCATTGCCAATGACCAAGTTGATGAGAAAGGGTATTACTTTTGAGTGGGTCAAGAGTGTGAAGACAGTTTTCAAGAGTTGAAGTTGCGATTGACGAGAGCACTTATCCTAACGATACCATCTGGAACCGAGGGGTTTGTGATCTATAGTGATGCTTTGCATCAAGGCTTGGGATGTGTACTTATGCAAGGTGGTAAAGTAATTGCCTATGCGTCTAGATAGTTGAAGACACATGAGGTTAATTATCCTACTCATGATCTTGAATTAGCCGTGGTAATCTATGCTTTGAAGATTTGGAGACACTATTTTGTACGGAGAAAAATGCGAGATTTTCACGGACCACAAAAGTTTGAAGTACATTTTCACCCAAAGAGACTTGAATATGAGACAGAGAAGATGGTTAGAATTGATGAAGGATTACGATCTTTCGATAGAGTATCATCCGAGAAAGGCTAATGTGGTAGCCGACGCTTTAAGCCGGAAGATGCCAAGGAAGTTAGCCGACGAGCTAACTAGTCAAATGAAATTGATCAAGGAAATGGAACGTTTAGAGTTGGATATGATTCCAGAGACTAATGGTGGATTAATGATGGAGATCATATCATACCCAGATATCATTGATGAAATCAAGAGGGAACAGTTTCACAATATTTACCTGTGCAAAATAAGAGACGAGATACCTTTCGAGAAACGACCGGGTTTTATCTTGGAACAAGGAGTATTAATGATTGGGAATCGATTATGTGTACCGAATGTGAAAGACCTGAAAGAACGACTATTAGAGGAAGCTCATAGTACAAAATATTCAGTGCATCCGGGGAGTAACAAGATGTACCGGAACTTGCGAGGAAACTTCTGGTGGAGAGGTATGAAGCGGGAAGTTGCTAAGTTTGTTTCAGAGTGTTCGGTATGTCAACAGGTTAAGGCAGAAAGACAAGTACCTGCGAAACTACTACAACCGTTACCTGTGTTAGAGTGGAAATGGGATGAGATCACCGTGGATTTCGTATCCGGATTTCCACAATCGTCTAACAAGAATAATAAGATTTGGGTGATAATTGATAGATTGACCAAATTAGTGCATTTCTTACTAATCAAGATAACTAAGCCGTCCAAGTTAGTAGAGTTGTATGTGAAAGAGATTGTGAGACTACACTGGGTTCCAGCAGTGATTATATCAGACCGTGACAATATTTTTACTTCGAGGTTTGGGGAAAGTTTACGAAAGGCCATAGGTATGAAATTGAGTTTCAGTACGACATTTCATCCTCAGACTGACGGGCAGTCAGAACGAATGATTCAGACGTTAGAGGATATGCTTCGATTGTGTGTTCTAGATTTTGGGAGTGATTGGGAGAAACACTTACCGTTAATCGAATTTGCTTACAACAACGGGTTTCAGTCGAGTATTGGAATGGCACCGTATGAAGCTTTATATGGGCGTAAGTGTCGTTCACCAGTTTGTTGGACCGAGGTCGGGGAAAGAAAGTTGCTAGGACCTGAGCTAATACAGGTGACTACTGAGAAGGTAAAGCTGATCCAGGAGCTACTTAAGGTAGCTCAGAGTCGTTATAAGAGTTACGCGGACTCGAAGAGATGACCGATGACGTTCGAAGTAGGTGACTTTGTATACTTGCGAGTATCGCCTTCGAAAGGCATTGTCCGATTTGAAAAATGGGGGAAGCTTAACCTGAGGTTTATAGGATCATTTGAGATCCTAGAGAGTAGGACTGGTGGCTTATCGATTAGCCTTATCATCGGAGTTAGCATTTGTGCACAACGTGTTTCATGTATTGATGTTGAGACGGTGTATGACAGATATGAGCAAGATTATGGTACTTGAACCATTGCAAATCCAAGAGGACTTGACTTATATAGAGCATCCAGTGGAGATCTTGGATCGCAAGTGATCGGCGATGAATAGTCCTAAAAGTACGCTTTGTTATCCCATTTCATGTAGTTATTAGTTGTTTTTTTAATAAGCATTCTAAATTTTGTAAGTTTTGGAGCTCTAAGTTGAAAATGCACAAAAATCCAATGATTAGTGGCTTTGGAAGTCATTCTGGGCTCAAACGGTGATTCTGGTGAAAGTTGAATGCAATAATAGCCTCGAAAAATCACATTTTTGACAAGGAATACTTAAGATTTGAGAAATTTCTCCAGAGATATAAAATGTAGATCTCTGAGTTACGGACGCGTGGTCATAAACGGTGAGTCAATACGATGTCCGTGTCAAAAGTTATCGCAATTATACGATCAGTGCGCAGAGTAGCAAAAAATCTGAGAAAATTTGAAAAATGGCCTGGTCGCTGGAGCGACCCGCTCGTGCGACCCGCCCGATTGCCCTGTGCGATCCGAATTGGCTGAATACGTCCAAAAATGTAAAAATAACAGTTTTAGTGCGATTTGGCTTAGGAAAGCTTCCTAAATCCTTCCAAACTCTATATAAATCATATTCTAAATCAATTTTGTAGTTACACAATAATATACACATCCATATACAACAAAACTTTCAGCCATTGAAGGGAGGAAAGCAAGGAGAAGAAGAAGAAGACCAAGGATTCCCATGGCCTCCTCCATCAACCTCTTGCCAATCTTCAATTCTATGGCCGTTTAAACTAAGATCTAGGGTTTCAATGAAACCCTAGTCAAGTAATAGGGTGTACTTTATGCTTTTCTTTTAGATTTATTATGTATGGATGATGATTACATGTTTAGAGGATTTTTTATAATAAAATCGTGCTTCTATTGATTATATCATTACTTTCAAAGTTTATTCTTGTTGTAGATCTATTTTGACTGTGATGTGCTCAATGGTCTATATTTGTTGTGCTTGTATAGATTATTTACATATAATGGTACTTAATTGAATTGTGCTATCAAGTATCCGAATAGTCCATGCCTAGATTAGACGGATTATGCCACAACCATAGTTTAGTGTTGGATAATTCGTGCTAACCGAAGATGGATTAGGTTGGTGCTTGAACCATCGTTACCTTCTTGACGGAGGAATTGGGCTTGTAGCTACAATTCCCCATTATCATCCAACTTAATAAGCTAATTGAATTCATAAATATTCCTATTATGAAGCTAGTGGAGGATTTGCAATCCTAGGTTCCTTAAACATATTTATAAAAATAACTTTTAAATTGCTTTCATAATTTAAATTTATTTTAATTAGTTTCATTAGTTTAATTACAATTCAAATCAAAATCCGTTTTCTTAATTAATTAGATTTAGATTTTAAAACTAAAAGCTGTACTAATTCAATCTCTATGGGTTCGACCTTTACTTTCACTACTACAAATCTTTAGAAAAGTAAAGTATACTTTTTATATCTTGATACTGACAACATCAATTTTTGGCGTCGTTGCCGGGGATTGTAATTTACTACCTTTAGCTTTAAAATCTTAGTTTAGTTAATTCGTAAATATTAGATTAGTTTTTATTTTTCTTATTTTTTGTTTTTGTTTTGAGTTACTAATTTTTCTTTTTGTTTTGTAGTTTCTCAAGTATTCAAATTCTAGCGTGTCGGAGTGGAAAAGCTTAGCACACCAAAGGAGCTTACGCAATTAAAATAAAATAAAATAAATATGCATTGCTTCCTTTAAATTTCGCATCAAATCACTGTAAGTCAGGGTGCTGAGACGCAATTACTTGCATTAGGTTAGGTGTGGAGTGAGCACTACATTAGCTAGGAAACCCGGGGCACTGGACTTTGATGCGAATCACTGCATAAGGATAATTACATGCATCATAGTAGTACTGTGTGCTTGCTTGCTATCTTATTTGCGTGATTGCTTTTTGTTTTTGTTGAATCAGTCGTCGTTTTAGTTTTTTTTCTTTTAGTTTATGTTTGGTACCCGTTCAAGTAAACCTAAATTAAATCCGCTTAATCTTGAACTTGAACGTACACTTAGAGTCCTTAGGTCCTCAACTCAAGCTTCTAGAGCTCAGTTGATGCTGGATGACGATTCGACACCGAGACCGTCGTCGTTGTTTGAGTCTAAAATACGTAGTACTCTAAAAAGACTAAAGAAACCATGTGTCATTAACATAGAAACGATTCCATGGCCAGCGTAGGAAACAACGGAAATAATGTAAATAATCCTATACCCCTACCTCTTCCGCTTGAAGATTATTTCATTTCTACGGCCTATACACCACATGCAAGCATAGAATTACCGGAGGTGACAGCATCTCACTTTGAGATAAAGTCATCTACCATCGCCCTACTTCCCTCATTCCATGGTCGTATTAAAGAAGACCCTTATCAACACTTAGGGGATTTCCAAGATATGTGCTCTACTTTAAAAATCCAAAACGTAACTGATGATGAGTTAAAATTGCAGCTCTTCCCATTCTCTTTAAAAGACAAAGCTAAATATTGGCTCCAATCTTTGGAGCCAAATACTATTAAAACATGGGAAATCTTACACACTGCATTTTTACAAAAGTTTTTCCCCATCACGAGAACTAATCAGATAAGAAAATCAATAACGAACTTTGTGATGCAAGATGGGAAAACACTTTATGACACTTGGGAGCAATTTAAAGAATTGTTACGCTCTTGCCCACATCATCAGGTTCCCAAGTGGCAATTGGTTCAGGTCTTCTACGAGGGACTTGTTCCCTCAATACGTAATACCGTCGATGATGTTTGTGCGGGTACCTTTCTACACAAAAGCACCGACGAGGCATGGAAGATTTTTGAAACATTAAGCGAGAATTCGATGCACCAAGCTGTGTCGGTCCGGCCTGAGGGATATCTTCCACCTAAACCCAAGCAAGAGGAGTGTTTTGAGTCGAGTCAGTCAATCGAAATAAAGAACTATCTAAAAAACTTGACCGACTTATGACAATGAACCAAACGACTAGCGCACCCTATTACGAAGTATGTGCATTATGTTCCGAACCTTCTCATAATATATTTGCATGTCCTTTCGCATCTCAATTTCTGAAATTCGTAGAGCAACACATAAACTCTATTCAATAATTCCCATGAAATAATTATAATCCTATGCCGAATAATTTTCCTAATACGTACCGACCCCAATTTCAAAAATATGGATATACACAACCCAACCCTCTACCTCCTCCACCTCCACGCAATAATGCATTTGAGGAGAAAGTGTTGGTCTCACTTGAAATTTTTGGGTCAGTGATTCAGTTAGTACACTCTCACCACAATCCATCACAAAGCTGGAATCCCAAGTGGGACAAATAGCTAATACACTAAATTGTTTGACCGAGAGTAAGTTGCCAAGTCAACCTATTCAACAAGCTAAGGGACAATACGAGGTGGGTGGCACGAATGAGCAAGTGAACGATGTGTCAACTAGGACGACTATTCGTGAGGAGGAAATTGTTGAAATTCTGAATGCGAGAGAGAAAGAGGTACACATTAACTCGAATAAAGAAAAAGGGTGAGGATACGAGTAAAATTCGAAAAGAAAATGAACCAACCCCAACAAATTATATTTCGAAAATGCCCTTTCCACCAAACGTTGACGAACCTTCACATTTTTCTAAGAAACGGTCGAAAATGGAAGATATATGTGGATACGCGGAATCCGTCGTCCACTCCCGGTTTTTCCTGTTTGTTTCCGAGGTTTCGGAATTGATTTTCCTTTGTTTTGAAATTGATTTGAAAGAAAACAAGAGGTTGATTTCGAAGAAAAGAAGGTCTTTCGAAGACAGATACAGAGTCGCCGCTTAGTCTTTAAGGAACCAAGAAACCTAATTTGACTCACCCAAATGGATAAAGGGCACCGGCCCTTCATAACCAAAGAACTTGGCTCGAGGTTTTGGTACGAGAGAGGAAGGAGCCTTTGTCACGACTAAAACACCCTCAACTCGCCCCGTCTCTCGACGGGCCTCAATTAGCATCCAAATAATCATCTTATACTATGTATGGTTCGGCAATTAATACTATGATAGTATATTACATCACATAAGAAACTTGAAATGGAAGATCTAAAGATAAAATATTATTTATAAGATCTAAGTCAAATATCATGCAATGTAAAGTGAAAGATCACATAAATAAACCTAGAAAAAATCGTCTAATCATGTATCAAGTAATTAAGTTTCCCTAATCTAAAGGGGACATGAATTGTTCTTGAAGCAAATGATCAAAGAAATCAAAATATGCTTAGCAAACTATTATGATGCATGTTATTCTTTGAGAAAAAGAAGATCTCTCAATCCCCCGGGACGGATGAGAAAGGATGATTAGGTCGAGGGGAAGCATGAACGTGTGACCATAATTATTCCTTATAATCTTCTTAGATTAGGAGTTATAAAAGCCCCAAATCTTTGCATGAATGCAATGTATGTATCTATAGTGTGCCAAGGTTGTAGTGTGCTTTGTGTTCATGGATTCCTAGAATGACTTAGAAGTCTAGAATGTGTATGGATGAATGAATGAAATCAACATGGGATATGTACAATTGTAGTATGAACTACTTCCTAAGATATGAACTAATTTGGAATGCATCTACGCATCAAATCAAAGAATAAAAGTTAAAATGTGCTTGCTGTGAATAGTGGATAGAACAGTAACTAGATCTTTGGAAAATTGAAAAGAGGGGTTAGGAATGTTTTCAATGCATGATTTTTTATAGAGATGTTCCTTATTGTGCCTAGAACACTACCCAAAAAGCCAATCTTTAATAACTATCACAGAATGAGAGAAATAATATGAACAACAGAGGTCACTCAGAAACAGAGTCCGTACTGTCGACTGAAATGTTGAAAAATCTTAGAAACTGAAAACGAATGATCTAGAGGCCCATTTTATACAGAAAGTTCCCTAAGACATTGAAGTTTAATGGAAAAATAAGTTGGGACCACCCTTGTTGGAAAATATTTCTGAAAATGAAGTTGGAAGTTAGTCAAGCTGCTGTGACAGCAGAGGCAGAATGTCTGGAAGGAATGTTTGGGTCCAAATGGACCATTTTCAAGTACTTCCAAGTCAAACCAAAAATCATGGGTGTTCTTCAATGAGTTAGGAAGACTTTCCAAGTGGCCTTGCATCTATATGTTGAGTATTGAGTCCTAGAGAAATCTTTGAACTCAGCTCACTCACTATTTTGACTCACTGTTTTGAAGATTTTGGGAAAAATAAGGTTTTCTTTCTTGAAATCAAAATGAGAGGGATTGAGGGGGGTTTTGAAGTAGGGGTTTTGAAAGTGTATTTTTAATACTCAATAAAGATTACAACCACTTAAAATGCCAACATTCAACTCATCATCAAGAACCTCCAAGATTGTTGGAAAAACTTATTTTTATTTGAGCATAACTTCAATACACTTCAAGGATACCTTGGAGGTATTGAAGTTATGATCATCATCTATCAAACATGTTTTTGAGGTCAAGAGCTACTATCCATAAGGATTCACTCACCCCAAACTTCATGTCATCATTTAGATGATGATGAACTAGTAAGTAAATAAAGAAAATCAAAAAAGAAATGAGGTGAGAAGAGATAAACAATGAATAAACAAGCAAGTAGATAATGATCAATAGATGATATTCATGAAGTATTGAACTTGTAGATTGGTGTTTCACTCATATGTAATGACTTTGGACATGGAAGAAGCTTCCACTCTCCTAAATGCTCACTAAAATGATGGTTGGGTGTATTGAATGTTGAAGTAAATGAGAGGTAATGGAAAAACACAAGATTAGAACTCACTTTCTATAGCAAAATAGTAGGAGGAAGCTCATTTTCTCTCTTCTAAACCTATCTCTATCTCTCTTCTTCTCTACAACTTTTTAAGCTTTTGCACTTGGCCCCCCCAAAATGAAGAGCAATGGGGGGTTTATATAGGCCAATTTGGGGTGGTTTTGGGATTTTAGAAGTGTTCCCATTGGTCCCAAACATCTGTGAACATAAAACTACGTCGTTTTGGTTTTCAATTAATCAAATTGGACCCCCAAAAAAATTACAAAAATGGACTCTGCGAGGGTTGAGTGCCGCGGCGGCACTGGGCCTGTGCCGCAGCGGCAGTGGGCCAGTGTCGCGGCGGCACTGCTCCTCAGACGCTCAAAAATTTACGTTTAGGCCCCCAGAGGTTCCGGTATTCGCGAAAAGGCCCTATTTTGTCCGAAATTCACAGAAAATGCATACGAACTCCAAATTGAGGTTGTGATATACCGTTGGAAAGGTAATGGAGTCTACTTTACATAAAAATAAGTCGGGAATAGGTCACTTTGAAAAGTTTTACGGTATTTGCGATAAAAGCCGATTTGACCGCCTTTTTCGCCTTCGAAAATTCATAATAAACTTGTTTTAAATCCAAAAATTATGTGCGATATACCGTTGGAAAGCTATTGACCTCTAGTATTTATGAAAATTATTTGAAAATTGTTATGGTGCCCCGGTTCTAAAGTCAAATTCTGGTCAAGCTAGTCAAACTTGGGATTCCCGGGAAGTTCTGGGAACCTCTGGGAGCTCCCAGGAGCTGACGTTTTCGCTCGATTCTCTTTTAAAACTCATTTTAATACTTTTCTAATGATTCCGGTGAATTCAGATGATTTCAGTCAAACTTGGTCAAACCTGGTCAAACCTTGGTCAACGGGGACTTTCCGGGAACTTCCGGGACTTCCGGGGGTCTCTGGGAGCTGACGATTTCATCTGATTTCACTTAAAAACTCATTTTTTAACTTTTCTTACAACATACCATGTTTCCAGAATTTCGGGACCAAATTTGGGAGTTTTCGGGCTTTCAGGGGCATTTTGGTCATTCTGAGCATTATGAGAGATAGAGCTGACTTCCAGGAGTCCTTTTGAGTCTTTTACGATCATTGTGAACCACCAAGCTATGGGTCTCCTAAATCTGATAGCCGACAAAATGGGGTGTCTACAATATAGTTGAGGTGTTTAAACAAGTTAAAATAAATATCCCATTCCTCAATGCGATTAAACAAATTCTTATGCTAAATGTCTAAAAGACCTATGCACTCAAAAGCGCAAATTGTGTAGTCATACTCTTAAAAAGGTCTTTCTCACTGAAAAAGTAATTTCGATTTTCCAACACGCTCCTCCAAAGTATAAGGATCCTGGTACACCTACGATTTCATGTGTCATAGGTGACATCGTCATTCATCGGGCTCTCCTTGACTTAGGAGCAAGTGTGAATCTTTTACCTTACTTCGTCTATAAACAACTAGATTTAGGTAAACTTAAACCTACGGCCGCTGATGTTGTCAATATCAAGATATAAAAAGTGTACTTTACTTTTCTAAGGATTTGTAGTAGTGAAAGTAAAGGTCGAACCCACAGAGATTGAATTACTACGACTCTTAATTTTAAAACCTAAATCTAATTAATTATGACAACGAGATTTTGATTTGAATTTTAATTAAATTAATGAAACTGATGAAATTAAATCTAAATTATGAAAGCGATTTAAAAGTGTTTTTATAAATATGTTTAAAGGAACCTAGGATTACAAATCCACCACTAGCTTCATAATAGGAATATTTATGCATTCAATTAGATTATTAAGTTGGATGATAAGGGGTAATTGTAGCTACAAGCCCAATTCCTCCGTCAAGAAAATAACTATGGTTCAAGCACCAACATAATCCATCTTCGGTTAGCACAAATTATCCCACACTAAACTAGGGTTGTGACATAATCCGTCTAACCTAGACATGGACTATTCGGATACTTGATAGCACAATTCAATAAAGCACGATTACATGTAAATAATCTAAACAAGCACAGCAAGCATAAATCATTGAGCACATCACAGTCAAAATAGATCTAAGACAAGAATAACTTTTGAAAGTAATGATTTTAATCAATAGAAGCACGATTTATTCATAAAAATCCTCAGAACATGTAATCATCATCCATACATAATAAAACTAAAATAAAAACATAAATAAAACCGTGTTACTTGGCTAGGGTTTCATTGAAACCCTAGATCTAGAGTTTAGTTGTCCATAGAATTGATGAACAGCAAGAGGTTGATGGAGGAGGCCATGGGAATCCTTGGTCTTCTTATTCTTTCCTTGCTTTCCTCTCTTCAATGGCTAAAATTTTAGTTGTATATGGTTGTATCTAATGTTGTGTAATGATGTGTATATATTGGTTGTATATTAATTGTCCAACCCCTAAATTGAAGTAAAATAGGGTATATATAGATTTACAACAAGTTTTTGGAAGCTTTCCTAACCCGAAACGCACTAAAACTGCTGTATTTAGCTTTCCAGACGTAATTAGGCAGTTTCGTTCACGTAGGAATCATCAGTATACTGAAATACGCAAGTTCCAGTTTTACACAGGTCGCGCGCGCGGGCCGCGCGAGCGCGATATTGGCACCTCGCACGAGCGATTTCTTGGGATTTCGCACGAGCGGGTCACGCGAGCGATATTTGGGTTTTCGCGTGCAATGTGGATTTTTCAGCTTCTTTTTGCTTGCTTTTTCACCCCATTTAGCTTGGTATACTTAATTTCTTTCAAAACCTGTCAGAAAATAGAAAACGAAGTAAAAATATAAAAAAACAGGATAAAAAGGTACTAACAAACGCATGTTAAGGCGTATAAATAGGATTTGTTCTCTCCCGATCACACCCCCAAACCTACATTTTGCTAGTCCTCGAGCAAAACTAAAAATAAAAACTAAACTACTAATAACATACTATTCCATTTTCGCATGGATCACGATTGCATTTAACCTATGCAACAAGCCTTTTAAACCCCTAGGTGTCCCTAGTCGGACGAGTAAAGTCTCGTGAGGGTTCTCATCAACAAGTCACCCACAACCATATTTATTAACTTATAAATTTAAAAAGTTTTATTCAAATTAAAAACAAAACAATCAATACTCCTTATCATAGAACGATGATTTGAAATAGAATAACGAACAAGAAGAAACGAAATCAAACGTCTACCTACATCATGAAAAACAATCATAAGCACATGCATCGTATAAATCAATAGAGTTTCTCATAAAATTGGACGTGTGTGATGTGATAGTCAAACGAACACGCGCATGTCATGAACTTAGAATATAACTCGGATGACCATCTAACTATGCTTCGACTACGAATCTCACAATGTCAATTACACTCTAAAATGAAACACTCAAAACAGGTGTAATTTTTCTAAAATATGTGAGTAAAGGAAAAATATTTTCAAACCAAGAAATGCTCACATATGACTCGAAAAGGACACTTGACACGAAAGAATAGTAGTCTCATGGATAGCATGCTAATAATCAAGAAAAATTAATTAATCATTACCATATTTTAATCCCTCTCTCATCGTTTTCATATCCGAACCATGTTTCCTAGGATCAAATATGACTTTTCAAAGGTTGTAATGTAGCTCAGACAATGGAAAATGATAGAAAGGATTTGTTAGGTAGTTTTAGAATGGCATTGTAAGGCATGTTCGATTTCTTTCATTCATCCCTTCCACCAACTTCATCATTTCATTCTCTTCTTCTCATTCCTTTCAATTCAATTTTTTTTTTCAACCTTATTCTTTTTTTTTTTTCTTTTTCTCTATTATTTTCCTCCTTTTTTTCTTGCTTGTCCATTGATTTCTAAGCAACTACCCCAATAGCATCTTATCTTCTTTTTCTTCTCAATCACACATCGCCTTAACACTACTAAAAGTTGACAAATCTCTCAGTGGTGAACTCCAAGTTTGTCAAGTTGGAGCAAAAACAAGGATAATGGTAATTAAAGAAAAAAAAAGGCATTTTAATGGCTCAAAGGGCGAACTAAGGATATTTATCATTTATCTGGATAGTGGTAAACAAAGAGGTCCTATAATCATGTCCTATGGTTATATGATTCTTCAACATTTACGACGGAAGATTATTTAGCATGGTAACAAATATTTGAACTTGACTATCAACCAAAACAAGAATAATGAGACTAAACAACAAGTTAATGCGCTATTTCAATGAAATTCGACAAACACAAGATGTATTTATAACCCTCTAAAAAGAAAAGATAGGCTCAAAAGCTCACTGGGTTTAGTCTCCACCTTGTGTTATCTAGAAATCCAAATTATATTATAGTTTACATCAAACATGTATTCAAGCGACCACGTGCAGTGCATAGGTTTGTGTGCAAATCTATGATATAAAACTACGATTAGAACGATACATGACTTAAAACATTTCAACATGACTTCAGTAAATGTTTAATCACATCTTTCCTTGTTTACCATTCTATACAATCATAGTTACATAACAAGAAGTATCAAATTAAGATTGTAAAAACGTTGGTAATCATCGTTTATTTAAACACAAGAATCGATTTTTTTTTTTTTAAATTAGTGCATAATAATGTGCATGTGTGTGCATACCCCCAAACCTAAACCTTTCATTGTCCCCAATGAAACAATAAAACGAAAGAAAGGAAAGTACGTAAAGAAGGAACGATAATACCTATATCTCGGCAAACACAAACTAGGTGAACATACAATAATATGGAATCAACGTTCAATTACTCCAAACGGAGCACTATTTCACCTGTTAATACTTAACAAAAGAAAATTAAACAAACAAATAAATAATAAAAGCTAACATATAAGTTTTTTTTTTTTTTTAATTAGAAACAAAACTATAAGTAAAAGAACATAATGAAAAGAAAACAATTAGAAACAAAAATATCTAAACAAAGACAAACTTAAATGAAAAGAACTGAAAAGAACAAACAGTAAAAAAAAAAAAAAAAAACTAAAAATAACTAACCAGGTGCGGGAAACAGAAGGTAAAAGAACAACAAGAAAAATGGGAAATCCCCACCTCGCGCGAACGGATCGCGCGAGCGACCCTCGCTCGCGCGAATCCCTCCGCGAGGTAAACATGAGGCCTCTTTATTATTATTTTTTTTTTCAGAAAAGTTTCTAAGGCACAAGCTCGCGCGAGCGAAACGCGCAAGCGGACCCCTCGTGCGCGCGAATTTAAGCGCGAATAGATACTGAGGCTATATATATATAAAAAAACTTGAAAATTTTTGTCTATGGGAGAATCTCGCGCGAGCAGGCCGCGCGAGCGGGTCGCGCACGCGACTTTGATCTTTTCCTCTTTTTCTTTATTTTAATATAAATAAGTGCAAAATAATTTTACTCCGACCCCCAAACCTGTTCAGAAAACTCAAAAAGGACTCAAAATCGACCAAAAACAATAAAAAATAAGAGAAGTGACAAAATAAAGCTTGGGTTGCCTCCCAAGAAGCGCTATCTTTTACGTCTTTAGCTAGACTGTTCTAGCTCAGGACTTATGGAGGCTGAAACTCGGACTTTGTACCCCTAAGGATATCAGGAAGAGCCCGGTGGTAAGCAGAAAGAATATCGCTTTGTATTACTTCATTCAATGGTTCATCCTTTTCGGTTTCCAATCGATTTCGTACCTTCCGAGTAAATTCGTCATTAGAGTCCAGGTTATTCAAATCCATCCGCTTATCACTAACCATAATATTTTCCTCACACATATTCAGTTCTCTGTTAGGCTCAATATTCCGTCTTACCTCACTCTCCGCCTCACATAGGTAATCGTCGTCTTTAGGAGGTTGATCCATAGCATTAAAAACGTTTAGTTTTAAGTTCATGTTCCCAAATGACACTTTCATTACCCCCGTTCGACAGTTAACACGCGCGTTAGCCGTAGCTAAGAATGGACGACCTAGAATGACAGGAGTGTGCTTCCTAGCATCTAGTACGGGTTCAGTGTCAAGGACCATGAAGTCGACGGGATAATAACATTTATCAACTTTAACCAAGACGTCCTCAACGATTCCTCTAGGTATTTTAATAGAACGATCCGCTAATTGTATTGTAGCGGCCGTAGGTTTAAGTTCACCTAGTCCTAGTTGTTTGTAGACGTGATAAGGTAAGAGATTAACACTAGCTCCTAAGTCAAGGAGAGCCCTATGTATTGTGTCACCTATGACACATGAAATCGTAGGCGTGCCTGGATCTTTATATTTTGGAGTAGCGTGTTGGAATATGGAGCTTACTTTTTCCATGAGGAAGACCTTTTTCGGAGTATGACTGCGTATTTTGCGCTTTTGAGTATAAAGGTCTTTAAGACATTTAGCGTAAGCGGGAATTTGTTTAATAGCATCGAGGAATGGAATATTGATTTTTACTTGTCCAAACACCTCGAGTATATCTTCCGTTTTTGACCCTTTGTTAGACAAATGTGACGGTCCCTCAATGTTTAGTGGATATGGCATCCTTGGAATATAATTCGTTGGGACCGGTTCATTTTCTTGTCTCTTCCTACTCACGTCCTCACCTTTTCCTTATTCAAATTTATATTTTTATCTTTCTCAACCTCATCCGGAATTACAACAACTTCCTCATCTCGAATAGTCGTCCTAGTCGACACAGCGTTCACACTCTTCACTCGACCCCCCATTCTCGTATTGTCCCTTAGGATTTTGAATAGTTTGCGCAGGCAACTTCCCCTCATTTCTACGACTCACCGCAGTAGCTATCTGTCCCATTTGGGACTCAAGCTTCGCAATGGATTGTGTATGAGAGTGGACTATTTGTGCTTGTGCTTGGACTTGAGTTTCTATGTTTTTAAGGGATGCCAACACCGTAGCCTCAAAAGCGTTATCCCTTGGAGGGTTCGGATTAGGAGGTGGGTGTTGGTATTGACTTTGTTGATATTGGGGTCGATAAGTATTAGAAAAATTGTTCGACATAGAATTATAATTATTCCGTGGGAATTGTTGCATAGAATTAACGTGTTGCTCAACAAACTCTGGAAATTGAGATGCAGAAGGACATGCAAAGATATTATGAGACGGTTAAGAACATAATGCACATACTTCTGAAGAAGGAGGAGTGGACCTAATTCCCATCCTCATAAGTTGGTCAAGTTTTCTATTTAATTCTTGTATTTCAATTGATTGACTCCACTCAACTTTCAACTCTCGCTTAGGTTGAAGGTACCCCTCAGGACGGTCAGACACCGCTTGGTGCATTGAATTCTCGCTCAAAGTTTCAAAAATTTTCCAGGCCTCGTCGGCACTTTTGTGTAGGAAAGTACCCGCACAAACAGCATCAACGGTATTACGAAGTGAGGGAACCAGTCCCTCGTAGAAGACCTAAACTAATTGCCACTTGGGAACTTGATGATGTGGGCATGAGCGTAATAATTCTTTAAATTGTTCCCAAGTGTCGTAAAGCGTTTCCCCATCTTGCATCACAAAGTTTGTTATTGATTTCCTTATCTGATTAGTTCTTGTGATTGGGAAAAACTTTTATAAAAATGCGGTGTGTAAGGCTTCCCATGTTTTAATGGTATTTGGCTCAAGAGATTGAAGCCAATATTTAGCTTTGTCCTTTAAAGAGAATGGAAAGAGCCGCAATTTTAACTCATCATCAGTTAGGTTTTGTATTTTCAAAGTAGAGCATATATCTTGGAAATCACCTAAGTGCTGATAAGGGTCTTCTTTAATACGGCCATGGAAAGATGGTAATAGTGCGATGGTAGATGACTTTATCTCAAAATGAGATGTCGTCGCCTCCGGTAACTCTATGCTTGCCTGGGGTGTATATGTCGTAGGAATGAAATAGTCTTTAAGCGGAGGAGGTGGAGGTATATTAAGGTTATTTCTATTATTTCCGTTGTTTCCAATGTCAGCCATTGGAATAGGTTCTATGTTAATAAAACGAGTTTTTCTTAACCTTTTAAGTGTGCTTTGAATTTCGGCCTCAAACAACGACGATGGTTTTGGAGTTAATTCGTCGTCTATTGTCAACTTAGCTTTAGAAGTTATGTTTGAAGACTTGTTAACTCTTAAGGTACGTTCAAGTTCAAGATCGCAAGGTTTTAGTTCCGGTTTACTTGAGCGTGTACCAAACATAAACTTACAAGAAAATAAACTAAAAACAAAAACTAACTCAAATAATAAAAAACAACTAGCAATCACACACTAAGATAACAAGCACACAACTACTATGATGCATGAATATTATCCTGTAATGCAATGACCGTGACACGCGAATAATCTTGTGTGCTCTTGTGCAATACCCAAGTGTAGGTAGACGTGCAAGTAGTAACTGGTAAGACCAGGTCGATCCCACAGGGAAGGTGTTGACCTATTAACTTAGACTAAACTCAAAACAAAGGAAGAAAAAAAATCAATAAGATTTAATAATGGTGCAGAACACAAAGTTCCACAAACTAAGACTACTAACGAAAGCAATTCAGATTAAACTAAAGAACTAATTAGCTAGTTAAAGCAATACTCTAAAATAGGATTGAACTTTAAGAAGAAAGTGTTGGGATTACATGAATCCACAGTAATCTAACCATCTACCATGCAGTTACTTTGAAGCACTAAGGAGTATATTACCCATAGTTTTCCGTATTTCTCTGAAAATAAAGAATCTATAGCCCTTTCATGACCGGGACTATATCATCACAGTTAACTTGAAATACGTGAAAGCGGTTTAATTCAATAGTTAAGACTCGCACTTACAATGGTGTTAGCATTGAAGGTGGTTTGCAAAATATATTGAAAGAAAATGCCTTAGGGCCTTGATTTTAAAAACTGTTTTGACAAACTGAGCATTTGGGGACAGTATGATAACAAATCTCTAAAACAGAAGGTCCTGGAATACTGCAAGGAACATCCTCAAGAATCAGAGAGTTCGATCGATCGATGCGCGTTCGATCGATCGAAAACCTTCATCCCTCAATCAATCAAAATGTCTTCGATCGCTTGACTATCTCTGGTTCGATCGATCTAACTACCTCCGATCGATCGAACACAGAATTTATTCTGCTGCATGGCAGAGGCTGGAGATCACTGTTTCATCGTGTTCTCCCAACCCTAGGACTACTCAGACATCGTCTGGAGTATCACAGACTGGTTTTTATCATATGAAAACATTAAGGCTTTGTTTGGATGTGAGTTTTGCATGAAAACTATGAAAACTAGTGATTTAAACTTGTCTAACATGCAATACTACTAAGTTAACGAGTTACACTATTCTAAACTAAGTGCAGAATATAAATACACAGTAGAGAAGTAACCTGGAACGAAGAACTTTATCAAACCTTAGCGTAATCAAACTATATAAACCGAGAATCAATGGAAAACCTACAATACACCAAGAAAAACTCTCCTCTCTCTCTAAAACTGATAAAAAGCAAAAGTGGGCGCCCCGCTTTGGGACGTATACAATGCTCATATATATAGAAAACCTAAAGGCTAGGGTTAAAAACCCGCATCTGCTGCGTACGCGAAGGTTTCTGAAAATACCATGTTCGATCGATCTAACATTTCTCGATCGATTGAACATTTGGAACTCAAGCGCTTCAACCTTCTTTAAGCGATCGAACTTGCGATCGATCGAACTATCTTCGATCGCTCGAACTTCAAATTTTAGCTTTGAATTCTTTTGTCTGCACTACAGCATTCCAGTTGTCCTGACGTTCATCTCTCTAGTCCACACAGCAGAGATCTGCACAAACAATAGCTAAAACAATACAACTTATCAAAGATTAATCACATTGTATGAAAACTAGCCTTGTAATGCAAATTGCAGATAAAACGGGAAGTTGTGATTAAAACCAATGCAATTCTTCCTTTTAGCGCGGTTGTATTTTACAAATACCCCCGCTTTGCAAACCGCGTCAAGCCCAGCGCCCCGGGTTTCCTAGCTAATGCAGTGCAATTAACCCTAAACTAATGCAAATAGTGCGTCATAGCGCCCTGACTTACAGTGGTTTAAGGCGAGTTTCAAAAGAAGCAATTTACTTTATTTTATTTATATTTTTTAGCGTAAGCTCCTTTGATGCGCTAAGCTATTTCTCCCGGAAACGTTAGAATTTGATGACTCGAGAAACTACAAAATTAAAAGAAAAGTTAGTAACTCAAAACAAAAACTGAAAATAATAAAAGTAAAAACTAATCTAATATTTACGAATTAACTAAACTAAGATTCTAAAACTAAAGCTAGTAATTTGCAATCCCCGACAACGGCGCCAAAAATTGATGTTGTCAATATCAAGATATAAAAAGTGTACTTTACTTTTCTAAGGATTTGTAGTAGTGAAAGTAAAGGTCGAACCCACAGAGATTGAATTACTACGACTCTTAATTTTAAAACCTAAATCTAATTAATTATGACAATGAGATTTTGATTTGAATTTTAATTAAATTAATGAAACTGATGAAATTAAATCTAAATTATGAAAGCGATTTAAAAGTGTTTTTATAAATATGTTTAAAGGAACCTAGGATTACAAATCCACCACTAGCTTCATAATAGGAATATTTATGCATTCAATTAGATTATTAAGTTGGATGATAAGGGGTAATTGTAGCTACAAGCCCAATTCCTCCGTCAAGAAAATAACTATGGTTCAAGCACCAACATAATCCATCTTCGGTTAGCACGAATTATCCCACACTAAACTAGGGTTGTGACATAATCCGTCTAACCTAGACATGGACTATTCGAATACTTGATAGCACAATTCAATAAAGCACGATTACATGTAAATAATCTAAACAAGCACATCAAGCATAGATCATTGAGCACATCACAGTCAAAATAGATCTAAGACAAGAATAACTTTTGAAAGTAATGATTTTAATCAATAGAAGCACGATTTATTCATAAAAATCCTCAGAACATGTAATTATCATCCATACATAATAAAACTAAAATAAAAACATAAATAAAACCGTGTTACTTGGCTAGGGTTTCATTGAAACCCTAGATCTAGAGTTTAGTTGTCCATAGAATTGATGAACAGCAAGAGGTTGATGGAGGAGGCCATGGGAATCCTTGGTCTTCTTCTTCTTTCCTTCCTTTCCTCTCTTCAATGGCTAAAATTTTAGTTGTATATGGTTGTATCTAATGTTGTGTAATGATGTGTATATACTGGTTGTATATTAATTGTCCAACCCCTAAATTGAAGTAAAATAGGGTATATATAGATTTACAACAAGTTTTTGGAAGCTTTCCTAACCCGAAACGCACTAAAACTGTTGTATTTAGCTTTCCAGACGTAATTAGGCAGTTTCGTTCACGTAGGAATCATCAGTATACTGAAATACGCAAGTTCCATTTTTACAAAGGTCGCGAGCGCGATATTGGCATCTCACGCGAGCGATTTCTTGGGATTTCGTACGAGCGGGTCGCGCGAGCGATATCTGGGTTTTCGCGCGAGCGGGTCGCATGCGCGATGTGGATTTTTTAGCTTCTTTTTGCTTGCTTTTTCACCCCATTTAGCTTGGTATACTTGATTTCTTCCAAAACCTGTCAGAATATAGAAAACGAAGTAAAAATATACAAAAACAGGATAAAAATGTACTAACAAACGCATGTTAAGGCGTATAAATAGGATTTGTTCTCTCCCGATCAGCCGCTACTATACAATTAGCGGATCGTTCTGTTAAAATTCCTAGAGGAATCATCGAGGACGTTTTGGTTAAAGTTGATAAACGTTATTATCCTGTCGATTTCATGGTTCTTGACACCGAACCCCTGTAGATGCTAGGAAATACACTCTTGTCATCCTAGGTCGTACATTCTTAGCTACGGCTAACGGTCGTGTCAATTGTCGAACGGGGGTAATGAAAGTGTCATTTGGGAACATAAACTTAAAACTAAATGTCTTTAACGCTATTGATCAACCTCCCAAGGATGACGATTACCTATGTGAGGCAGAGAGTGAGGTCAGGCGAACGATTGAACCTAATAACGTAATAAAGGTGAGTGAGGAGAATAATATAGTGGAAAATGAGCAGATGAATTTGAATAATACGGACCCTAATGATGAATTTACTCAAAAGGTTAGGAATCAGTTTGAACACGATAAAGGAGATTCGTCAAATGAACTAACGAATAGCGTCCTTGTTTCGGCTTTCCACCGAAATCTCCCTAACGCCCTTAAGTGTACAAACTCTGATTTACGACCTCCTTGAGTCTTGAGCTAGAATGGTCTAGCTGAAGACGTAAAAGACAGCGCTTCTTGGGAGGCAACCCAAGCTTTATTTCGTCTGTTTCTCTTATTTTTATTCATTTTGGGTCAATTTTGAGTCAGATTTGGTCATTTTGGACAGGTTTGGGGGTCGGGTGATGTTGTCAAAATCAAGTTCTTATTTAACCCTATTAAAAACGTAGTATGTTGGAAGTAGGGTGTCGAGTCCACAGGGATTGATACAAGAACAACGTTTGGGAAGTTTAGTAACTAATTATGATGCTAAAAAGAAAGAAGTAAGAAAAATGATGAAAATGAATAAAAATGACTTTGCGTCTTGCGACTTTTTGTTTGGTTTTTGGAGGAAAAAATGATAAATAAATACTAATCTAAAAAGCAATAGGTTGGGATCATTCCCCCCATCTTGGGTCACAACAAGATGACATGGACTAGTGTTTCAAGCACATTCTAAGGTAACACTTCATTGTGGCATATTATCAAACACAAGGAGTGCAACTATGTGAAAGATGAAGGAAGCTTTGAGATTTCCATAGAAACGGATTTGAAGCTAACGTTTGACTATCAAGGATGCATGACATACAAGATGAAGCCTCTATGACTTCTAATCCGAATGATTTGTCCACCCAACACTAACTAATCTACTTGGTAGACAAATCACCTATGAAGCCTTCAAAATATAGTATTTAAAACCCAAGAGTTTGAACAATCAAAGATGCTTGACATCAAAGATGAAGACCCCAAGTTATAAATCCCACACACAACATTTATCAAACACATGGAGTGCAAAACACAAGGTTACATAATATTCCATATGAAATACATAGGGCAGGATTTAAAGTCTAAGTTATGACAATAAAAAATGCAATACAAAGAAGATGAAGCCCCTAGTTTTGAATCCTACACAAATGAACCCTAGAAATGCTACAACACTAAATCCAAGAGCTCATGATCCACAACATAAGTAAATCTAACTAATAATAGAAATCATAGCAATATCATCAAAAGAGAAGAGATAGAAAATATACCTAGCCATTAAAACTTCAATCCAAGCTTCAAGTTTATACAAATGAAGAAGAAATGGAAGGGAACCCAAGTGGGTTCCCAAAAATGAGATAAGAAGAAGAAGAATGTTGGGAGAAAAACACAAGAAAGAATATCCCTCTACAAAAACCTATCTCTTTCTATTTATACAACCCACACTCAATGGCAAACTTGTAAATACAAAAGAGGGAAAAATTGCAAGGGCGGATCGATCCCAGGCAAAATGCCGGATCGATCCGCTATTCCAAAACGCAAGCAGAATCTTCGACCAAAATCGCAGATCGATCCCCGTGTAAAAGCCGGATCGATCCGACTTTGCGAGAAGACGTCTCTAGGTCCTGGGGAAGCAGCGGATCGATCCGCCTTTGTGCCCGGATCGATACGGTCATGCTGAATGGTGATTATTGCCCTTTTTATGAGGTGAGAACCAAAATACTTAGTTCCACATCAACCAAGCTCCCAAAATCTACATGAAAGAGTTTTATTAAACAAAAGTGAACAATAAAAGTACAATTTATCCATTAAATCTCCCAGTATAAGTGATAATTCGTGTCCAATAAGGGTAAAATCATGAAGTTAAGAATGCAATATTAGACACGAATCATCGGGGTTAAGTTATTTTAAAGTTATTTACATAAAATAAGTGAAAAAAGAGGAAAATAGCATATCGCACGTGCGGCCCGCTCATGCGATGCGTCGCTCACGCTACCCGCTCGGGCGAGTTTGCCCCTTAGAGTAAAATTTTTAACGTTTCTTATATATAGCCTCAGTATCATCTCGTGCCTAGAATTGCGTGCACAAGGGGTTCGCTCACGCAGTCTGCTCGCGTGATTCTTGGACTTAGAGATTTTCTTTTAAGTTTTATAAAATATGCCTCTGCATTCCCTCATGGAGGGGCTCGCGCATGCGAAGCTCGCTCGCGTGGTCCTCTCGTGTGAGGGGGGGGGGGGGGGGGGGTTCTGGATTTTTCTTTTTGTTTTCTTACTCCTTTTCTCCCGAACCTGGTCAGCCGTTTATATTTTCTATTTGTTTACTTAGGTTCATTTTAGATCGAGTTCTTTGTTTTCATAGTACGTTTATGCTTATTTTAATTATTTTCTTTGCATCTTTTACTTATCATTTAGTTTTTATTAAAAAAAAATTTAAAACATATATGTATATCTATTTCTTTTTCTTTTGTATGTTTTTTTTTGTTCTCAAGTATTGACAGGTGATTAGTAGCTCCATTAGGAGCATTTAAACTTTCCTTCCATATTCATATACGTTCACTTGTTTGTGATTGCCAAGATCGAGGTATTGTCGTTCCTTCCTTACATACTCTCATTTCTTTCATTTTATTGTTTCATTGGGGATAATGAAAGGTTTAGGTTTGGGGGTATGCATTCACATGCACATTATTATGCACTAATTTTTAAAAATTTTTGATTCTTGTGCTTAAATAAATGATGTTACCGACGTTTTTGCAATCTCGATTTAATATTTTTTGTTATGTAACTTGGATTATTATAGAATGATAAACAATGAGAAAATGTGATTAAACATTTGCTGAAGTCATGATGCACCGTTTTAGGTTATATATCGTTCGAATCGTAGTTTTATATCATAGATTTGCACATAAACCTATGCACTGGACGTAGTCGCTTGAATGCATGTTTGATGTGAACTATAATATGATTCAAATTTCTAGATAACACAAGGTGGAGACTAGACCCGGTGAGGTTTTGAGCCTATCTTTTCTTTTTAGAGGGTTATGAATACATTTTGTGTTTGTCGAATTTCATTGAAATAATGCATCTACTTGTTGTTTA
Organism: Hydrangea macrophylla; assembly: GCA_033977485.1. Lineage (NCBI taxonomy): Eukaryota > Viridiplantae > Streptophyta > Magnoliopsida > Cornales > Hydrangeaceae > Hydrangea > Hydrangea macrophylla. The sequence continues at coordinate 88,853,606 of CM066996.1, read as the reverse complement.
GTCTCATTATTCTTGTTTTGGTGGATATTTAAGTTAAAATATTTGTTACCATACTAAATAATCTTCCGTCATAAACATTGAAGAACCATATGACCATAGGAAATGGTGATAGACCCTCTTTGTTTACTACCGACCGGTAAATGATAAAATTTTCTTAGTTCGCCCCTTTGAGCTGTTAAAATATCCTTTTTCTTTAATTACCATTGTCTTTTGCTCCAATTTGGCTAACTTGGAGTTCACCCCTAAAAGAGTGATCAACTTTTAGTGGTGGTAAGGCGATGTGTCGTTTGAGAAGAAGAAGAAAATAAGATGATGTTTGGGGTGGTTGCCTTGTTATTTATTGATTGATTATTTAGAAAGCAACGAAAAGAAAGGGAAAAGAATTAAAAAAAAAAGGGTTGGAAAAAAAGAAGAGGAAAGAAATTTAAAAAAGAAATATGAAAAGGAGGAGAATGAACATGAAAGTTGGTAGAAGAGACGAATGAAAGAAATCGAACATGCCTTACAATACCATTCTGAAAACTACCTAATGAATCCTTTCTATCCTTTTTCATTGCCTGAGCCACGTTATAACCTTTGAAAAGTCCTATTTGATCCTAGGAAACATGGTTTGGATATGAAAACGATGGGAGGGGGATTAAAACATGGTAATGATTACTTTTTCTTGACTGTTGGCGTCCTATCCATGAGACTACTATTCTTTGGTGTCATGCGTCTTTTTTGAGTCATATGTGAGCATTTCTCGTTTTGAAAACATATTTCCTTTGCTTCTATATACTGGAAAGATTACACCTCTTTCTGAGTGATTCATTTTTAGAGTGTAATTAACATTGTGAGATTCGTAGTCGAAGCATAGTTAGACGGTTATCCGAATTATATTCCAAGTTCATGACAAGCGTGTGTTCATTTGACTACCACATCACACACGTGCAATTTTATGAGAAACTCTATTGATTTATACGATGGATGTGCTTGGGATTGTTTTTCATGATGTAGGTGGACGTTTGATTCTATTTTTTCTTGTTCGTTATTCTATTTAAATCACCGTTTTATGATAAGGAATATTGAATATCATTGTTTTCCTTTTTAATAAAACTTTTTGAATGTTGAAAATTTAAATCAAATTTTCTTGTTATAAGTTAAAATTTTCTTTTTATAAGTTAATAAAGATGGTTGTGGGTGACTTATTGACGAGAACCCTCACAAGACTTCACTCGTCCGACTAGGGACACCTAGAGGTTTAAAAGGCTTGTTGCATATGCTAAATGCAATCGTGATCCATGCAAAAATGGAGTAATATTTATAGTAGTAGTTTTATTTTTCTGTTCTTTTTGCTCGAGGACTAGCAAAGTGTAGGTTTGGGGGTGTGATCGGTGACGAATAATTGTCGTTTATAGTCTTAAAAATACGCTTTGTTAGCCCATTTCATGTAGTTATTAGTTTTTTTTAATAAGTATTCTAAATTTTGTAAGTTTTGGAGCTTTAACTTGAAAATGTACAAAAATCCAATGATTAGTGGCTTTGGAAGTCATTCTGGGCTCAAACGGTGATTCCGATGAAAGCTGAATGCAGTAGCAGCCTCATAAAATCGCATTTTTGACAAAGAATACTTCAGATTTGAGAAATTTCTCTAGATATATAAAATGTAGATATTTGAGTTACGGACGTGTGGCCGCAAACGGTGAGTCAATACGAGGTTCAAGTCAAAAGTTATCGTAATTCTACGATCGGTGCGCAGAGCAACGAAAAATTTGAGAAAAGTTGGAAAATGGACTGGTCGTTGGAGCGACCCGCACGCACGACCCGCTCGTGTGACTTGCGTGAGTGACTTGTTGAAAAAATCAAAGTCAAGTATTTTGAGGTCCTGAAGATCCCTGTGTGATCCGAATTGGCTGAATATGTCCAGAAACGTAAAAACAACAGTTCTAGTGCGATTTGACTTAGGAAAGCTTCCTAAATCCTTCCAAACTCTATATAAATCCTATTCTAAATCAATTTTGTAGTTACACAACAATATACACATCCATATAGAACAAAACTTTCAGCCATTGAAGGGAGGAAAGCAAGGAGAAGAAGAAGAAGACCAAGGATTCCCATGGCCTCCTCCATCAACCTTTTGCCAATCTTCAATTCTATGGCCGCTTAAACCAAGATCTAGGGTTTCAATGAAACCCTAGCCAAGTAATCGGGTGTATTTTATGCTTTTCTTTTAGATTTATTATGTATGGATGATGATTACATGTTTAGAGGATTTTTTATAATAAAATCGTGCTTCTATTGATTAAATCATTACTTTAAAAGTTTATTCTTATTGTAGATCTATTTTGACTATGATGTGCTCAATGGTCTATATTTGCTGTGCTTGTATAGATTATTTACATGTAATGGTATTTAATTGAATTGTGCTATCAAGCATCCGAATAGTCTATGTCTAGATTAGACGAATTATGCCACAACCATAGTTTAGTATGGGATAATTCGTGCTAACCGAAGATGGATTATGTTGGTGCTTGAACCATAGTTATCTTCTTGATGGAGAAATTGGGCTTGTAGCTACAATTCCCCATTATCATCCAACTTAATAAGCTAATTGAATTCATAAATATTCCTATTATGAAGCTAGTGGAGGATTTGCAATCCTAGGTTCCTTAAACATATTTATAAAAACAACTTTTAAATTGCCTTCATAATTCAGATTTATTTTAATTAGTTTCATTAGTTTAATTACAATTCAAATCAAAATCCGTTTTCTTAATTAATTAGATTTAGATTTTTAAAACTAAAAGCTGTAGTAATTCAATCTCTGTGGATTCGACCTTTACTTTCAATACTACAAATCTTTAGAAAAGTAAAGTAGACTTTTTATATCTTGATACTGACAACATCACCAAGGAACAAGTGTTGAGGACTAAGACAATTCCAATGGTGAAAGTATTGTGACGTGGTCATTCGGTCGAGGAATCTACGTGGAAGAATGAGGAAGAGATGAGGAATGAGTATCCACACCTTTTGATATATGAGGTGTAAGTTTGGGGACAAACTTCCTTTTTGGAGGGGAGAATTGTCACACCCGTTCCAGAAATTACATGGTTTTAATATGACAATGTGGTAACATGTGAATTATTAATGTTTATTAATAATTGAGTTAAGTGGTTGACTATGGTCAACGGTGACGTGTCGGTTGAGGACATAGTAATCGGAGAATCATGATACATTAGTATGGCTAAATGGCATTTATACGATTTAAATGTTATTTGAAATATTTGGTGTTTTATGAATAGTGGATTATACCTGTGTAGCATAATTTGTGGTAGTTTTGTTGTCGCCGTAGAGCATTTGGAAAACTGTGGTAAGAATGTGAGGGATACGTTTTATAAAAGGTAGGTTGTGTAGAGATTTCACAGAATTTAGTTTTCGGACGTAATTTTGGACCCAAACGAGAATTAGTCGGAATCTTTTATAAATTTTAGTTTTCACTCGTGAAGTAATAAAATGGACATGTGCGACGTTTTAGGGAATAATTAGGAGTTCCGAGAACTCGTGGGGAGGTAAACGTAATTCTCGAGAGTCATGCCTATATATAGAAACTCATGAATTAATTTCATTTCTTCAAACCTAAATTGGAAATCAAGAGAGGGGAGATTTGGGGATTTAGTTGCTACGAGCTTTCCGACACAAATCGACGACCTTCCGATCGTCAGTTTTTCTCCAAATTCTAGATTTGAGTTCCTTGAGGTAAGGGCTTCGTATTGATACTAGTTAGGACTCGTTTGGTTAAATTTTTATAAAAGTCCTAATGTTGAAATATTGGGGAAAATATGTCTAAACTTATAGGAATCCCTTATAATCGGAGATCCGACGTTTATTTGGTCTCCTAATTCATCCTTCAAAGTTATAGGAAAATCGCACGAGGTATGAATTCTAAGCCTATGAATTATAGGAAATTCCATGTTTTAATTATCAAACTTGATATTTTGGATCCAGGCGAAATTCATGTATTAGTTAGGCTCGTTAAATTTGCATATGAAACTGCGATAAAAGCACGTATATATGATTGTATGAATATGCTATATGCCTATGTGGGTTGAAAGGGGGTTTAGTGCAAATTCATCCAGGGGCAAGCTCCTCGATGTTGGAGGATTAGAGTAGCGACGATTACTGTGCATGGTGTGGGAGAAGGCCCAGCCAGGGCACTAGATGAGTGGTAGGGAGAAGGCCCTCCACGGCATCAATTTTCAAATGTTTCATTACCGGATAAATGCGTACTACTCTCCCTAGAGACCATTTTTGATGTGTTGATATGTTAAGATATGAATTGTCAAATAAGCATATGTTTAGAATTGTACACTCAGCATATAGCTGAGCAGTGAGATAAAGTGCACCAGCATTCACATGAATTTGTTATAATCACCTACAAATTGATGATATTAATTTAGTTTCCTCTAAGTGTGTTTTTATGTGTATTAATTTACAATGTTAAAGAAAGAAAGTAAAGTCAAATCAAAGAAAAAGAAACAAAGTAAAGTTTGTAGACACCCAATTTTTGCCCACCCAATCATTTCAAAAATAAAGTGCCCGTTGACATGAGCCTATAACTTTTTAAATCATCTCAATCTGACCTCGAATGATAAAGATATTGTAAGTCAAAGACTATGGGGTCAAAGGGTCAACAATTCCGCATGCACCCTACCACTTCCAATAATTTCTCCTCCTTTTGTAGAGGCAAGTTCAGTGGAGTCATGTAAAGAAAGAAAAAAATAAAGAAAAAGAAAAATGCAAACAAAGCTCGGTGGAGCAAATGCAAAAAGAAAGAAAAAAAAAAAGGAGACAAGAAAATAATGGTTGTGGCTCTTTTCTTTAGTGGAGTTTGCTTTTGATTAAAAAAAAAATAAAAGTGATGCTTTCTTTTGGCCTATAAATTGGCCAATGCACCATTTAGAAGAAAGAGGGAAAGAAGAAAAAAAAGGTTCCTCTCTGTATATTCCTCATACTCTGTATCTCCCTCACTATTCTCTCCATTTCCCTCACTTCATCATTAAATACAAAAAAAACCCCACAAAAAAAAAGGAGTTTACATTTTTTTTTTTTAACCACCATACCACCCCTTCTAACCATCACCGTCAAAGTCAGCACTACAATCACTACCCTCTACTTAGCTATCATATCATCATAATTCTCATCAACATACCTCACGGTCACAGTACCACCACCGTCATCATACCGCCTCAAATCACCGCCCAACATCACAGTCACCTACCATCAATATTCTAGCAGATTTCTCGAGTTCCTCTAATAATTCAGGTTTTTATTATTATTTTTCTTGTACATATCATCTTTATTCCTGCTTGATAATAAATAATAAATATATATATATATATATATATACATCCACGTCATACTCGGAAGTACTTGGTTTCCAATATAAAAATCACGTCCGACTCTGGATTACATGGTTCCCAATACGGAAATCCCACAAGGTTTCTAATACAAAGAGTCATGTTCTACTGGGGATGACGTGATTGCTAATACGGGGACCTATGTTCAATTAGGGACTACATGGTTTTTCTAATATGGAAATCCATGTCTAAATAAATAAAATCATTTTTCAGTTATTTGGGCACTGTCCCTTTCTTCCGGTATAAAATCAAAAAAAAAAAAAAAAAAAAACAAAGAAAAATACAAAAAATGGTCTTTCTCAAAATAAAACTCCAATGCCAACTTTGCTTGGAATCTGCAAACAGCACAGGTAAGACAGGTAAGTCTTCTTATCCTACACACACTTCACATTTTTTTCTTTCTCATGGGCACCGACCCTTACTTCCGGCATAAAATAAAATATCCAAAAATCACCTTTTCAGTCATTTGGGCACCGACCCTTACTTCCGGCATAAAAATAAAAATACAAAAAAAGTCTCTTTTATTTCATTTGGGCACCGACCCTTACTTCTGGCATAAAAATAAAATGCAAAAAAAATTCTCTTTTCATTTCTTTATTTTGGGCACCGACCCTTACTTTTGGTACATTTTTTCAGTCATTTGGGTACAGATCCTTACTTCCAGCATAGGAATAAAAGAACAGAAAAATGAAAAATACAAAAATATATTTTCTTAAATTTGGGCACCGACCCTTACTTCCAGCATAGGAATAAAAGAACAGAAAAATGAAAAATACAAAATTACTTTTTCAGTCATTTCGGTACAGATCCTTACTTCCAGCATAGGAATAAAACAACAGAAAAATGAAAAATACAAAAAATTATTTTCTTATCTTAAATTTGGGCACCGACCCTTACTTTCGGCATAGGAATAAAAAAACAGAAAAAATGAAAAATCCAAAAATATATTTTCTTTCTTTTGGGCACCGACCTTCACTTCCGGTACACTTTTCAGTCATTCGGGCACAAATCCTTATTTCCGGCATATGAATAAAAGCACAAAAAAAAAAAAAGGAAAAGTAAAAAAAAAATGCATCATTCTCCATCCACTTGCATAATCTCATTTCAATCTCAATCACCTTCCAAAGGTTAAAATCTAGGACTATACCACGTGGGTTAAAGTTCTTAGTTACACCAAACTCTTTTTTTCAATTCAATATATCACACATGCACGGTCAAACGGGACCACTTTTCTTTCTCTAAAAAAACCATGCATACACTCACACACAGGTCAGAACTACGTTTGGCCTGAAACCGTCTTGGGATACGTAAGCAACTCTCAAAGATTGCGGCCATACCTATCACAATTTTCCGTCCTTTTCACTCTCCAAAAAAATTATTTTCTTTTTCAAAATGAAATGCCCCATTTTAATAAAAATCACTAAGATTGGCAACCGTGTTTGCACGGATGTTCAAGGGTGCCTAATACCTTCCCTCGACATAATCGAGTCCCCGAACCGATCTCAAAATCTCTGATTTTCGTATGGCTATTCAGAGTCACACTTTTAAAGTGCCCACTTTTCTCAAAACTATTTTTCAAAAGTCAAAGATGAATTACTTTAATTGTCTTTGCAGGGGCCCTAACACCCCAAATGTTAGGTGGCAACTCTGAACATTTCAAATAGGCCCTACCATACTCTCTTCACCTTTCCCAATAAAACATCAAGTCGCAATTCACCCACTCTCAGGAAGCCGGGCCCACACCGACGGCCTGGCGCTCCGGGGGCGCGGGCACGACAGCTGGCGACTCTGCTGGGGACACTTAAGAAGACTCAGGCCATCACTTTAGTGATTTTTGTTACAATGGGGCATTTCGTTCGTTTGTACTAACATTTTTTTTTATTTTACCTTTTCTTTGTAAATTTATATTCCTTTGTACAGGTGTTCGCGACTCAGGCTAAAACAAAATTGCAAGGCCAATGTCAAGATCTTTCACTATCACGCACACTACACACTGGCATGCAAGCATAACATAACGCTTTCTTAAAAGGAAACCTTTAAGATTAGATAGGAGGATTAGTAAGTGGCATGGCCGTTGCGGTAGTACCGCCGGTACCAGCACCGAAACTTCCTCCTCTCGAACCACCAGCCTGAGAAAGTGCTTCGGCGCTGGAGGTTTGAAGTTTGGGGACCATGTCTGATTTAAGTCTGCATTAGACGTCAACCTCTCCACATAGTCATATTCTGCACGTGTGCATTCAAAACTTTTCAAAATACGAAACGACACCGATAGGCTGTCTGATTCTTTCATATCCTCCCCTTATATAAACTGGGGACGGAAAAACTTTTCAAAAACAATAAATGGAGCCGACAAGCTATCGGATCCTTCTCTGTCTTCCCCCTGCACTTTTTGCAAACTAGGGGGCGGAAAAACTTTTCAAACTCAAAATGGCACCGAAAGGCTGTGCATTCTTACTCGTACTACCCTTACATTTTAACAAGGGTGGATGCACTTTTTCAAAATTCATAACGGCGCCGAAGGGCTACCCATTCTCTCTTATCATCTCCTTACATTTTAACAAGGATGGATACACTTTTCCAAAACTTCATAACGGCGCTGGAAGGCTGCCGAACTTTTTCCTAACTCGTTCTTACCTTTCAAAGCAAAAATAAAACTCCCCAAGGCCAAATCCACTTTTCAAAGATATTTGGTGACGCCGAAAGGCTATCCAAATTCATCTCATACCTTGGGAACACACATCACACTAGGGTAGTACTCTCCCATCTCTAATGAGTCACTGGGAGAAGAATCTGTCACGCCCCGACGTAGCATAATACAGGAAAGCATTTAATTTCCTTTATGGACTCGTAGGTCGTGACAAGTGAGTATGACCAATTGTCCCTGCAACAAATAACTTAACAACATTTCTAGAGCAAAGGATACTAACAAAACATAACTTCCATAATTAAAACTTACTAACTATTACAACAGTCATAAACTTAGGCACAAAACGCCTTATTCAAATGTCTAAAGCTAGTTTATTACAAACCCAAATTAAAAGACATAGGAAATATAAAGCAGTCTCCTGGAAAGTCTCCTGACTCTAAGTAGCATAGTCAAAATACCCTGGCTGCTCCTGACCCTGAAAATCTGGACATACAGTCCAGGACGCATCAACGTCGTCAGCTTATGAAAGCTGGTGAGTAAAATAAACAAGTGCTCGCAATGTATATATAAGCAAATAAACAACGGTACCATTTAACTTTAACAGTAATATATTCAAGGTTCCAATTCCAACATGAATCACGGGGGAATATAGTAAGAATTAAAATACGAAATTGTACATGAATTGTGAAACATCTTATTTTGCCAATTCTTTCCTTTAGAACAATCCAATTCAATCAACACATCATTTCAGCTACCAGGAGTAATAAGTATTCAGTCATCCAATTCACACGCTACACTATCGCCTCCAATACCAGGAATACTATCCGATCGGTATTGAAGTCAAACACCACACTACTGCCTCAGATACCAGGAATACTATCCGATCGATATCTAGACCGATCACAACCAACCATCGCTCCGGATATCAGGAATACTATCCGATCAATATCCGAAACGCGCGCCTTAGATACCAGGAATACTATCCGATCGATATCTAAGTCGTACACAACACTATCACCATCGCTTCGGATATCAGGAATACTATCCGATCAATATCCGAAACGCGCGCCTTAGATACCAGGAATACTATCCGATCGATATCTAAGTCGTAAACAACACTGTCGCCTCCAATACCAGGAATACTATTCGATCGATATTGAGGTCGCACACCAAACCGCCACCCTTTACTCTTTTTACACTTCCCCACACACAGGCATGTTGACACAACCTCAACCCTAATATGTATGTCAATGTTTCACAAATAACGCCATTACTTAATCACAAAGCCGGATAATCGTACGAGCATAAATTTCGGCCTAAGTTGTTCTTGTTCGTACAATTCTTAAAACATAGGCTTTTAAAACAATATTTTTGCCAAACTGTTCTTTAAAAACTTTTAAAACATTTTCCAAACAGTCCCTAATAAGAAAACATAGAAACTGCTCAAACTGCCAGGTCGCGCGAGCGGGTCGCGCGAGCGAAGGGGAGAACAAATCGCGCGAGCGGATCGCGCGCGCGAAGGGGAAAAACAGGTCGCGCGAGCGGATCGCGCGCGCGAAGGGGGGAATGGTCCGCGCGAGCGAGCCTCGCGCGAGCGGGTCGCGCGCGCGAGTTCTTGCAGAATGCCATCTTCTTCGTTTTTCCCCTGTTTCTGGTTTTCAAACTGAAATTTACCCATTTCTGTTTTCTGTTCGTACCGGGACATGTAATATATGAATCTCTTCGGTTTTCCGCGTAGATTAAGAATACGCGATCAATTTTAACTAATACCGATTGTATCGCTTAATTTCTACGATTAAAGTTAGAGTGACAAAACTTTAAATCAACCGTTCGTCGCGATACGGACGAATTACTGCGTAGGATTTGAACCGTAGCTTATTGGGACTAAGATCTTTCATTCCCAATTTACAGAATCGATTTTGGTTAACTTTTACAAAACTCCACTTTCAAGCTTTCATGGTGTTTATACATATATATGCATATATACAACTATATACACTGAAATTTACATATATATACGTTGAGAGTGAGTTTAATTTACTCACCGAGGGCGTTAGTACAAAGAATTTGAGACCGATAATATCCGCCGTTAATTCCGTCGTTAAGAATTTCTCCTCCGATCTTGATTTTTGAATATATATCTATGTATGTGTATGAGTATATATATATACCATATATATAATCTGTATATGAGTGTGTGTATGTTGATCTTGAGAGAGGGAGAGAAAGTGAGAGATGATTGAGAGAATTAGAGACTGTGAGAGTTGGGAGAGAAACAGTGAGATATATAAAGAGTTTAACAAATTGGGCTCCAAGCAATACATAGATTTCGCCCGGTGTGGTTGAGCTCACGTGCTCCCACACCCAAACGCGATAAGGATGCAGATTAAAACATAAACTGGTATTTTCTGGTTTAAAATAAAATACAGAAAATTATATTAACATAGGAATTAAATTCCCGGTTATACAAAAATATAGATATCGATTTTGAAACCATAGAAAATATTTTCTATATTTCAAATATTACGGTTTGGCCCCAGATAATTATTTATAAATAGAAATTAAATTAAAATACTCATGGAAATGAAACGCAATATTTATTTATTAATGATAATAAAATACAGGGCGTTACACCCTACCCACCTTAACAGAGATTTCGCCCCGAAATCTGAGCTAACTAATCCTGAAACAACCCGGGGTATCTAGTCCTCATGTCTGACTCTAACTCCCACGACGCTTCTCCCTCGTCATGATGCCTCCACTGAACCTTAACTAAAGGAACGTCTCTTCTTCTCAACCTCTTGATACTCTGGTCAAGAATCCTCACAGGTCTATCCTTGTAGACAACATTCTGACTCGTCTCAATATCATCAAAATTAACCACATGTGAAGGATCCCGTATGTATTTCCTTAACATACAGACATGGAATACATTATGAACACCAGACATCTTTGGTGGCAACGCGAGTCGATAAGCCACTTTCCCAACACGCTCCAATATTTCAAACGGTCCGATGAAACGGGGTGCCAACTTTCTTCTTTTCTGACCAAAACGTACTACTCCCCGAACAGGTGAAACCTTTAGGAGTACGTGATCACCGATACTGAACTCCAAGTCCTTTCGACGTCGATCCGCATAACTCTTATGCCTACTCTGTGCAGTTGTCATCCTTTCCTTGACCAGTGAAATCTTCTCATTGGTCTCTCTCACCAAATCTGGTCCCAAAAGTTCTGTGTCTCCCACTTCAGCCCAACACAAAGGAGATCGACATGGCCGTCCGTACAAAGCTTCGAACGGCGCCATTCCAATACTTGAGTGATAACTGTTGTTATACGCAAATTCAACCAAAGGTAAATGCGTCTCCCAAGACTCTTCAAAGTCGATTGCACAAGCTCTGAGCATATCTTCCATAATCTGATTAACACGCTCGGTCTGTCCATCGGTCTGAGGATGGAATGCAGTACTCATCTTGAGCGAAGTTCCCATAGCCTTCTGTAGACTTTCCCAAAATCCCGAGGTAAAACGTGCATCGCGGTCTGATACAATTGACACAGGCGCACCGTGCAGTCGCACCACTTGCTGTAGGTACATTCGACTCATCCTTTCTACTGGGTAAGTCATATTGTACGCGATAAAGTGTGCAGACTTCGTCAAACGATCCACAATTACCCAAATCGCGTCATGATTCTGTTGTGACCGGGGTAATCCAACCACAAAATCCATAGTTATGTGCTCCCACTTCCATCCTGGAACAGGTAAGGGTTGCAACAATCCCGAGGGTCTCTGATGTTCGGCCTTCACTTGTTGACAAGTCAAACATTTAGACACAAACTCGGCTACTTCTCGCTTCATCCCTTCCCACCAGAAGTTTCTCTTCAAGTCTTTATACATCTTTGTTCCTCCTGGGTGTACTGTCAGTCTCGATTTATGTGCTTCTTCGAGAATATCTTTTCTCAAATCTCCGAAATCTGGCACACACAATCTGTCTCGACATCGGTATCCTCCATCGGTCCCAACCTTCCATTCTATATGGTCCTTTTCCGACATCTTGGCGAACCATATTTGAAACTTCTCGTCCTTCTTTTGGGCCTCGATAATTCGACTCACAAGTGTCGGTTGTACTACCAAGCATCCAAAGTGATGTCCGTCACTTCCTTCAGAAATCTGCATATCAAATTCTGCGATTGTCTCTAAAGCTTTCCATTCCCTTAACATCAATGAAGCAATCATTCCTCGAGGCTTCCGGCTTAGGGCGTCAGCGACTACATTAGCCTTACCAGGGTGGTACTCTAATGTAAAGTCGTAGTCCTTAATCAGCTCCATCCACCTACGTTGCCTCATGTTCAACTCCTTCTGAGTAAACAAATACTTAAGGCTCTTGTGGTTTGAGAACAAATCAAACTTCTCCCCATAGAGGTAATGTCTCCAGGTCTTGAGCGCAAACACTACTGCTGCCAGTTCCAAATCATGAGTTGGGTAGTTCAATTCATTCGGCTTCAACTGTCGTGAACCATAGGCTATGACCTTTCCGTCTTGCATAAGGACACATCCCAATCCTTGATACGAGGCGTCACTAAAAATAGTGAACTTCTCACCATCCTTTGGTATCGCAAGCACTGGCGCTGTTGTCAATCTCTCTTTCAATTCCAGAAAAGCGCGTTCATGCTTATCAGTCCATTCAAACTTCAAATCTTTCTTAGTCAAACCAGTTAACGGGGCTGCTATCTTCGAGAAACCCTCTACAAATCTCCGATAGTAACCAGCTAGTCCCAGAAAACTTCTGACTTCTGTAGCATTGGTCGGCCGAGTCCAATTCGCCACTGCATCGGTCTTTGATGAGTTAACCGCGATTCCTTGTTGAGAGATCACATGCCCGAGAAACTTAACTTCCTGAAGCCAGAATTCACACTTGCTAAATTTAGCATACAGGCGGTGATCCTTGAGAGTCTGCAACGCGATCCTCAGGTGTTGTTCATGCTCTTCCTCTGACTTGGAATAGATCAAAATATCATCAATAAAGACAATAACGAATTGATCCAAGTAGGGCTTGAATACTCTGTTCATCAAGTCCATAAACACAGCCGGAGCATTTGTCATCCCAAACGGAATCACTAAGAACTCATAGTGTCCGTATCTCGTCCTGAAGGCAGTCTTAGGTATGTCCTCCTTCCGCACCCTCAACTAGTGATACCCTGACCGTAGATCAATCTTAGAAAAAGTCGTGACTCCTTGCAACTGATCAAACAGATCGTCTATCCGAGGTAAAGGATACTTATTCTTGATAGTAACCTTATTCAGTTCTCGGTAGTCAATACACAACCGCATCGTCCCATCCTTCTTCTTCACAAACAACACTGGTGCTCCCCAGGGTGAAGTACTTGGACGAACAAAACCCAACTTCTCAAGTTCTTGAACTTGTTCCTTCAGCTCCAACAACTCTGTAGGGGCCATCCTGTAGGGAACCTTGGTTATAGGTCGAGTACCTGGCACCAATTCCACACAGAATTCTATGTCCCTTTCCGGCGGTAATCCTGAAATATCTCGGAATACTTCCTCGAACTCTTTGATTACCGGTATTGATGATACTGTCACCTCTGCACTGACAACCTCAATGTTTGCTAGGCATCTAGTGAGGAACATATCACCCGAAGGGTTACATTGGAAATCGAAGAGTCGATTTCCCTTATCCGCAAATGTGATCCTCTTCCTTGCACAATCCAACTTCGCATCATTCTTCTCGAGCCAATCCATTCCCAGGATTATATCGAACTCCTTCATCGACAGAACCACCAATCTTGCCAAAAGTTCGCGGTCTCCTAACCGTAGAGGACAATCCTTACACACATGTAATAACTTGACTGTGGTCCCTAAAGGTGAGACAGCACTCAAAGCTTCCTCTAAACGTTGCGGTACTATACCCAACTTCTGAACGATCTTAACAGATATAAAGGAATGTGTAGCACCCGTGTCAAACAAAACTTTAACATGAGAGTTAAACAAGGTTAGAGCACCTTCCACTGCTCGTTGCTCAGGCAATCCTTCCTCATAAGCACCTCCTCCATACTCTGTTTCTTCATAACCAGCCGTCTCGGGAATAACAGCATTCAGGCGGGCTTGTCCTTGCTGACCATAGTTACCTCTCTTAGGAGCCTTGCATTCCGGGCTTATGTGACCGGGCATGCCACAATTATAACACACGACTCCTGGACGATCCGCACGCCTAGGTGCTCTGCAATCTTTAGCTCGGTGACCAGGAACTCCACAATTGAAGCAGTTATTGTTTTTGGCCCCTTCTATTGCTAGAGGCTGATACTGCCGAACTGCTTGTGTCTGCTGAGGTTTCTTTCCTCCATCCCAGGTCCTTTTCTGTCCTTGAGGGTACCCTGATTTCTGTCCAGAATAACCCTTCAGCGGAGGTCGATTTCCAAGTGGCTTTGAATTCTGACAACCATCATTTTCTAACCCCGTAGCCAATCTCACTAGGGCTTCAAATGATTGGCCCAGATGCCCCATAGTCAGATGTCGAAGAGACAGGTTGAGACCCCGGTGATACTTCTTGATTTTCTTCTGGGGTGTGTCCACCATATGTGGAGCAAAGCGAGACAGACGCTCAAATCGAGTAGTGTACTCTCGGACAGTCAGATTCCCTTGAGTCAATTCCATAAACTCTTTCTCTCTCTTGTCCTTCTCTTCTTTAGGAAAATACTTTTCGAGAAATCTTTCTTTAAACACCACCCACGGCATTCTCCTTGCAGCTTCTTCCCCAATGGTCGCCTTTTCTGCATCCCACCAATCAGCCGCTGCATAAGACAGCTGAAAGATAGCCAGACGCTTCTTCTCCAGATCAGTGCACTCTATGGTCTCAAAGATACGCTCCATCTGGCGTAGCCACTGTTCCGCTTGCCAGGGTTCATCAGTCACAGCGAAATGCTCTGGTCGCAGAGCGCGAAACTCCTTGAGAAGCTTGTCTCCATTCTGGTGGGCTTGCCTTCCATTCCCGTTGTAATTCCCATTCTGATTATTGTTCCTCGCATTCTGATCACTAACCCTCTCCAATCTTCTTACAAAAGCCTCGAACATTCCGGTTGGATCTATTACCGGGGGTGCATCTTCAATAGCGGGACGATTCCTGAGATTTCTTCCAGCCATATGATCGAGAGAACGGTACCGATCCATTGATCAACAAGAATACGGTCAACCTCTCGAGAAGAAAGAAAACTCTAAACGATAGAAAGCGACTAGACACAGAATAAAGTCGAACTATCTTATCTCAATTCTATCTTAACGGCAGATCCTAGGTGTTCTGGACAATTGGTCGAGCCAAAACCTGGCTCTGATACCAAAAAGCCTGTCACGCCCCGACGTAGCATAATACAGGAAAGCATTTAATTTCCTTTATGGACTCGTAGGTCGTGACAAGTGAGTATGACCAATTGTCCCTGCAACAAATAACTTAACAACATTTCTAGAGCAAAGGATACTAACAAAACATAACCTCCATAATTAAAACTTACTAACTATTACAACAGTCATAAACTTAGGCACAAAACGCCTTATTCAAATGTCTAAAGCTAGTTTATTACAAACCCAAATTAAAAGACATAGGAAATATAAAGCAGTCTCCTGGAAAGTCTCCTGACTCTAAGTAGCATAGTCAAAATACCCTGGCTGCTCCTGACCCTGAAAATCTGGACATACAGTCCAGGACGCATCAACGCCGTCAGCTTATGAAAGCTGGTGAGTAAAATAAACAAGTGCTCGCAATGTATATATAAGCAAATAAACAACGGTACCATTTAACTTTAACAGTAATATATTCAAGGTTCCAATTCCAACATGAATCACGGGGGAATATAGTAAGAATTAAAATACGAAATTGTACATGAATTGTGAAACATCTTATTTTGCCAATTCTTTCCTTTAGAACAATCCAATTCAATCAACACATCATTTCAGCTACCAGGAGTAATAAGTATTCAGTCATCCAATTCACACGCTACACTATCGCCTCCAATACCAGGAATACTATCCGATCGGTATTGAAGTCAAACACCACACTACTGCCTCGGATACCAGGAATACTATCCGATCGATATCTAGACCGATCACAACCAACCATCGCTCCGGATATCAGGAATACTATCCGATCAATATCCGAAACGCGCGCCTTAGATACCAGGAATACTATCCGATCGATATCTAAGTCGTACACAACACTATCACCATCGCTTCGGATATCAGGAATACTATCCGATCAATATCCGAAACGCGCGCCTTAGATACCAGGAATACTATCCGATCGATATCTAAGTCGTAAACAACACTGTCGCCTCCAATACCAGGAATACTATCCGATCGATATTGAGGTCGCACACCAAACCGCCACCCTTTACTCTTTTTACACTTCCCCACACACAGGCATGTTGACATAACCTCAACCCTAATATGTATGTCAATGTTTCACAAATAACGCCATTACTTAATCACAAAGCCGGATAATCGTACGAGCATAAATTTCGGCCTAAGTTGTTCTTGTTCGTACAATTCTTAAAACATAGGCTTTTAAAACAATATTTTTGCCAAACTGTTCTTTAAAAACTTTTAAAACATTTTCCAAACAGTCCCTAATAAGAAAACATAGAAACTGCTCAAACTGCCAGGTCGCGCGAGCGGGTCGCGCGAGCGAAGGGGAGAACAAATCGCGCGAGCGGATCGCGCGCGCGAAGGGGAAAAACAGGTCGCGCGAGCGGATCGCGCGCGCGAAGGGGGGAATGGTCCGCGCGAGCGGGCCGCGCGAGCGAGCCTCGCGCGAGCGGGTCGCGCGCGCGAGTTCTTGCAGAATGCCATCTTCTTCGTTTTTCCCCTGTTTCTGGTTTTCAAACTGAAATTTACCCATTTCTGTTTTCTGTTCGTACCAGGACATGTAATATATGAATCTCTTCGGTTTTCCGCGTAGATTAAGAATACGCGATCAATTTTAACTAATACCGATTGTATCGCTTAATTTCTACGATTAAAGTTAGAGTGACAAAACTTTAAATCAACCGTTCGTCGCGATACGGACGAATTACTGCGTAGGATTTGAACCGTAGCTTATTGGGACTAAGATCTTTCATTCCCAATTTACAGAATCGATTTTGGTTAACTTTTACAAAACTCCACTTTCAAGCTTTCATGGTGTTTATACATATATATGCATATATACAACTATATACACTGAAATTTACATATATATACGTTGAGAGTGAGTTTAATTTACTCACCGAGGGCGTTAGTACAAAGAATTTGAGACCGATAATATCCGCCGTTAATTCCGTCGTTAAGAATTTCTCCTCCGATCTTGATTTTTGAATATATATCTATGTATGTGTATGAGTATATATATATACCATATATATAATCTGTATATGAGTGTGTGTATGTTGATCTTGAGAGAGGGAGAGAAAGTGAGAGATGATTGAGAGAATTAGAGACTGTGAGAGTTGGGAGAGAAACAGTGAGATATATAAAGAGTTTAACAAATTGGGCTCCAAGCAATACATAGATTTCGCCCGGTGTGGTTGAGCTCACGTGCTCCCACACCCAAACGCGATAAGGATGCAGATTAAAACATAAACTGGTATTTTCTGGTTTAAAATAAAATACAGAAAATTATATTAACATAGGAATTAAATTCCCGGTTATACAAAAATATAGATATCGATTTTGAAACCATAGAAAATATTTTCTATATTTCAAATATTACGGTTTGGCCCCAGATAATTATTTATAAATAGAAATTAAATTAAAATACTCATGGAAATGAAACGCAATATTTATTTATTAATAATAATAAAATACAGGGCGTTACAGAATCCCCGTTTCTTTTCTTTGAAGTGACTTACTAACTTTACATCTACCTCTACTTCTTCTAACCTCCACTACAGGTACACTTCTGGCAGAAGTCAATATGGGAAGCTTCTACACGCTCAGCCTACTCTCGGCATCATCGACTTCTCTACGGATCGGAAAAGTCCGAATGGACAACCAGTCCAAACAACTCTGAATTCTGAAACCAAACATGTCCAAGCGTCAAGCCTGAGCATGGCCGGATGACAAAACTTGAGGAGATCAAATCCGAGCAGTACTAGTGCATTCGCGATTGTTCGAACTCTCAAGCCGCTGAACCAATAAGCCTACTTCTACCCATATACACCCACAAGCTTTTGGGTCACTCTCACAAAAGGCCAATACTTCACCCATTGCCTAGAATGCCATTCCTTACAAGGCATCAAAATGCCGCACAGGGGCAATTTTTCCACTACTCAATATATGCATTGTCTGCTATATAAGTACATACATTCATTTCAAAAAATAAATCCAAAAAAAAAAAAACAAAACAAAACACCATTCAATAATTATCATCTTGCTTAAAATCTCATGATTCATTGGATATAACTGTCTTGTAACTTGTTAAAGCCAATTTGGACATCGCAATTAGATTTTTGGACGCAACATGTGTCCAATTTACCATGCAATCGCAGTCCATAACAGAACGTGCCAAAAGATTTCAAGTCTATAATTGATCATTACAGTATTTGACACTGCTCACAAGTACATGTGGCTTTACAACTGCTGTAGCATATGGACAACGCATTCTCAAGGACAAGAATACCTCAAATCCAAACCCAAGGCATGCCACACATCTATCAGATATTAACTGGGACAGCCTGTTGCTCCTCATGACATTGCACATTCTCATGTTGCACATATATGATTTCTAAAATCTAACTAGACTTGTGTCAAAATGATGAGAGGCAATCATTTCAGCTATCCATACACTATTATTCACTTGCTAGCCTATTTGAGCCATAAAATGAAAATCTCTTTCCAAATTCAAAACCCCCTGAGGATCACCCCCACACTGGGGCAAAGAAGAAAAAAAAAAAGAGGCTCGACAAAAAAAGAAAAAGAAAAAAAGAAAAAGAGAGTTCAGTACAGAAGATGGAAACCAATCCACAAAATACTATCCGACTTGGATACTCACTTAGAACTAGGACAATTCTTCCCCAAGTCACATTTCACTCAGCAATGCTCACCCCATACAAGACTGGGGTAAGTAAAAAAATATGAAAACTGGAAAAATCCACAGAATGCTATCCAACTTTGATACTCACTTCGTACTGGGGCAGTTCTCCCTAAGTCACGTTTCACTCAGTAGTACTCACCCCATACTAGATTGGGCCATGCAAAAAAAAAAAAAAACAGAGCATAAGGCGATCTCAGGCATTCCAGTCAACCTTTCCAAAAAAAAAAAAAGAAGCCTTCATGCGATTCTTAACCAATGTACCCTGGCCTACAATACAATCCACTAAAAGTCCACTCTGATTGACACAAGTCTTGTTGGATTTATTAAATCGTACTTTTGCATCATTTCAAAGACATGGGCCATCACATATTGTCAAATTTAAGATAGTCTGACGGGCATAGTGAAAACCTCAAAAGAGCGCTACGAGTAAAAATCAAGACTATGGAAAAACTGTTGACACCACAAATACAGACAAGGACTGGACATTCACCGAATACTGAGGCACTGAGCCCATAAAGTCAAAATGCGTTGTCTTCTAGTGTTCCAACAAACAACAAGACATACAATATCCACTAACTTATGAACATTATTTCGCAGGTGATAAACTCATGCATCGAACACTTTTGTAAATACTCTGTACATAGCATAACATCACATTTAAAAACAAAAAAAAAAATCGTTCATACTTTACAATATAGCAGGAAATGCATATCTTTTGTAACAGGGGCAGCTGGTCCCGATACTTCCATCATCCTTGTAAGGAGAACACTCACCTCTAGCCCAATATACTTTCCAAAGCCCAACTACTGGCCCAACACTTCCAAAAGCCTAGCCACTGGCCCAACATACTTCTAAAGGTCAACCACTGGCCAACACTTCTGAAAACTTCACCTCTAGCCCAATATACTTTTCAAAGCCCAACCACTGGCGCAACACTTCCGAAAACCTCACCACTGGCCCTACATACTTCCAAAGCCCAACTACTAGCCTAACATACTTCCAAAAGCCTAACCACTGGCCCAACACTTCCAAAAGCCTAACCACTGGCCCAACATACTTCCAAAGCCCAACTACTGGCCCAGCATACTTCCAAGACCTCCCACTTCATGCAGCCTTTACTCAGGCTCGCCAACTCTACAACAACCCCTCTGCTCAGATCCACATGTCAAATCATCCTCTCCTTTATGGATTATCAAGAAGTATGTCCCGTACTCGGGATCACCAAGTTCACCTCATCCAGTCTCTATCAAGGGACATCCTGTTCATATCATCCAGCTTCATGTGTGAGTCCGTCAAGTGGCGTCCTGTTCATCTCATCCAGTCACAGGATTGAGTCCGTCAAGGGGCATCCTGTTCACAATCTCACTATTGGGAATGAGTCCGTCAAGAGGTGTCCCGTTTACATCTTCAGCACAGGAGTGGGTCCGTCAAGGGGCATCCTGTTCACGATCTCATTATTGGGAATAAGTCCATCAACACAGGAGTGAATCCGTCAAGGGGCATCCTGTTCACAATATCACTATTGGGAATAAGTCCATCAAGTGGCGTCCTATTTACATCTTCAGCACTGGAGTGAGTCCGTCAAGAGGCATCCTATTTCACAATCTCACTATCGGGAATGAGTCTGTCAAGAGGCATCCTGTTCATAATATCACCGTCGGAAGTAAGTCTGTCAAGTGGCATCTCGTTATCATCAACATCAACCTTAGTTTAGGATTACGCGGCTTCGCACTTTCTGGCTACATCCCTCTTTCCCTAGCATGTACGAACTACGTACGGTCTGATTCTTTGAAAGGAGATACGTAGCCACCTGCAAAGGCTTGACCATACCCTCATTTTACTACATTCTTGGTTAAAGTTTGAGATTACGTGGCTTCGCACTTCTCGACTACACCGTCTCTCACCATCTCTCAGCCACCCAGGTTCGCACGAACTACGCACGGTCTGATTCTCCCGACAGGAGATACTTAGGCAGCTTTAAGAGCTCGACCATACCCTCACTTTACTACATTTTTGGTTAGAGTTTGAGATTACGCAGTAATACAATTATCGACTACACCATTCCTCTTCTACTCAATTCTCACATGAATCCCCAACAAAGTCGTTCACTCTTTCTGGTAATGCTCTCAATCCCCAGCGGAGCTTTTTGCCTACTCTGGTGGTACTCACATTCACTTGACTACATTGGCACCTCTCACACTTGCCTACAATGGAATTTCACATTCACTTGCCTACAATGGCATCTCACACTCACTTGCCTACGATGGCATCTCATATTCACTTGCCTACGATGGCATCTCACACTCACTTGCATACCATGGCATCTCATATTCACTTGCCTACATTGGCACTTCATAACCACTTGCCTACGATGGCATTTCACATTCACTTGCCTACGATGGCATCTCACACTCACTTGCCTACGATGGCATCTCATATTCACTTGCCTACATTGGCACCTCATACTCACTTGCCTACAATGACATTTCACATTCACTTGCCTACGTTGGCACCTTATACCCACTTGCCTACGATGGCATTTCACATTCACTTGCCTACGTTGGCACCTCATACTCACTTGCCTACGATGGTATTTCACATTCACTTGCCTACGTTGGCACCTCATACTCACTTGCCTACGATGGCATTTCACATTCACTCACCTAAGTTGGCACCTCATACTCACTTGCCTACAATGGCATTTCATATTCACTCGCCTATGTTGGCACCTCATACTCACTTGCCTACGATGGCATTTCACATTCACTCGCCTACGTTGGCACCTCATACTCACTTGCCTACAATGGCATTTCACATTCACTTGCCTACATTGGCACCTCATACTCACTTGCCTACGATGGCATTTCACATTCACTTGTCTACATTAGCATTTCATACTCACTTGCCTACGATGGCATTTCACATTCACTTGCCTACATTGGCACCTCATACTCACTTGCCTACGATGGCATTTCACATTCACTCGCCTACATTGGAACCTCATACCCACTTGCCTACGATGGCATTTCACATTCACTTGCCTACGTTGGCACCTCACATTCACTTGCTTACGATGGCATTTCACATTCACAATTCACATTCACTTGCCTACATTGGCACCTCATACTCACTTGCCTACAATGGCATTTCACATTCACTTGTCTACATTGGCACCTCATACCCACTTGCCTACGATGGCATTTCACATTCACTTGCCTACGTTGGCACCTCATACTCCCTTGCCTACAATGGTATTTCACATTCACTTGCCTACGTTGGCACCTCATACTCACTTGCCTACGATGGCATTTCACATTCACTTGCCTACATTGGCACCTCATACTCACTTGCCTACGATGGCATTTCACATTCACTCGCCTACATTGGCACCTCATACTCACTTGCCTACGATGGCATTTCATATTCACTCGCCTACATTGGCACCTCACATTCACTCGCCTACGTAGGCACCTCATACCCAATTGCTTACGATGGCATTTCACATTCACTTGCCTACGTTGGCACCTCATGCTCACTTGCCTACGATGGTATTGCACATTCACTTGCCTACATTGGCACCTCATACTCACTTGCCTACGATGACATTTCACATTCACTTGCCTACGTTGGCACCTTATACCCACTTGCCTACGATGGCATTTCACATTCACTTGCCTACGTTGGCACCTCATACTCACTTGCCTACGATGGTATTTCACATTCACTTGCCTACGTTGGCACCTCATACTCACTTGCCTACGATGGTATTTCACGTTCACTTGCCTACATTGGCACCTCATACTCACTTGCCTACGATGGCATTTCACATTCACTCGCCTACATTGGCTCCTCATACTCACTTGCCTACGATGGCATTTCACATTCACTTGCCTACATTGGCACCTCATACTCACTTGCCTACGATGGCATTTCATATTCACTCGCCTACATTGCCACCTCACATTCACTCACCTACGTTGGCACCTCATACTCACTTGCCTACTTTGGCACGTCTTTTACTTATTCTCATCATTTAGAAGAAAATGGACAAAAATGGGTCGTCTAGTTTCTTTGTCACGATTTGCTTTGCAAAACATGACAAAGAGGGGCAGTTGTAGACACCCCATTTTTGCCCACCCAATCATTTCAAAAATAAAGTGCCCGTTGACATGAGCCTATAACTTTTTAAATCATCTCAATCTGACCTCGAATGATTAAGATATTATAAGTCAAAGACTATGGGGTCAAAGGGTCAACAATTCCACATGCACCCTACCACTCCCAATAATTTTTCCTCCTCCACAAACTCATTGTGGAGGCAAGTTCAGTGGAGTCATGTAAAGAAAGAAAAAAATAAAGAAAAAGAAAAATGCAAACAAAGCTCGGTGGAACAAATGCAAAAAGAAAAAAAAGGAGACAATAAAATAATGGTTGTGGCTCTTTTCTTTAGTGAAGTTTGCTTTTGATTAAAAAAAATAAAAGTGATGCTTTCTTTTGGCCTATAAATTGGCCAATGCACCATTTAGAATAAAGGGGGGAAGAAGAAAAAAAAAAGGTTCTTCTCTGTATATTCCTCATACTCTGTATCTCCCTCACCATCCTCTCCATTTCCCTCACTTCATCATTAACTACAAAAAAAACCCCACAAAAAAAAGGAGTTTACATTTTTTTTCACCACCATACCACCCCTTCTAACCATTACCGTCAAAGTCACCACTACAATCACTACCCTCCACTTAGCTATCATATCATCATAATTCTCATCAACATACCTCACGGTCACAGTACCACCACCGTCATCATACCGACTCAAATCACCGCCCAACATCCCAGTCACTTACCATCAATATTCTAGCAGATTTCTCGAGTTCCTCTAATAATTCAGGTTTTTATTATTTTTATCTTGTACATATCATCTTTATTCTTGCTTGATAATAAATAATAAATATATATATATATACATCCACGTCATACTCGGAAGTACTTGGTTTCCAATATAAAAATCACGTCCGACTCTGGATTACATGGTTCCCAATACGGAAATCCCACGTGGTTTCTAATACGGAGAGCCATGTTCTACTGGGGATGACGTGATTGCTAATACGGGGACCTATGTTCTATTGGGGACTACGTGGTTTTTCTAATATGGAAATCTAGGTCTAAATAATAAAATCACTTTTCAGTTATTTGGGCACCGTCCCTTTCTTCTGGTATAAAATCAAAAATATAAAAATACAAAAAAAAAAAAAGAAGACAAAAAGAAAAAAAAAACAAAAAAATGGACTTTCTCAAAATAAAACTCCAATGCCACCTTTGCTTGGAATCTGCAAACAGCACAGGTAAGACAGGTAAGTCTTCTTATCCTACACACACTTCACATTTTTTTTTTCTAATGGGGACCGACCCTTATTTCCGGCATAAAATAAAATATCAAAAAAATCACTTTTTCAGTCATTTGGGCACCGACCCTTACTTCCGGCATAAAAATAAAAATACAAAAAAAAGTCTCTTTTCTTTCTTTTGGGCACCGACCCTTACTTCCGGCATAAAAATAAAATACAAAAAAATTCTCTTTTCATTTCTTTATTTTGGGCACCGACCCTTACTTTCGGTACATTTTTTCAGTCATTTGGGTACAGATCCTTACTTCCAGCATAGGAATAAAAGAACAGAAAAATGAAAAATACAAAACATATTTTCTTAAATTTGGGCACCGACCCTTACTTCCAGCATAGGAATAATAGAACAGAAAAATGAAAAATACAAAAATTTATTTTCTTAAATTTGGGCACCGACCCTTACTTCCGACATAGGAATAAAAAAACAGAAAAAATGAAAATTTCAAAAATATATTTTCTTTCTTTTGGGCACCGACCCTCACTTCCGGTACACTTTTCAGTCATTCGGGCACAAATCCTTATTTCCGGCATATGAATAAAAGCACAAAAATAAAAAATAAAAAAGGAAAAGTACAAAAAAAAAAATGCATCATTCTCCATCCACATGCATAATATCATTTCAATCTCAATCACTTTCCAAAGGTTAAAATCTAGGACTATACCACGTGGGTTAAAGTTCCTAGTTACACCAAACTCTTTTTTTCAATTCACTATATCACGCGTGCACGGTCAAAGGGACCATTTTTCTTTCTCTAAAAAAACCATGCATACACTCACACATAGGTCGGAACTACATTTGGTCTGATTCCCGTCTTGGAATACGTAAGCAACTCTCAAAGAGTGCGGTTATACCTATCACAATTT
The DNA here is from genome assembly GCA_033977485.1 of Hydrangea macrophylla. Lineage (NCBI taxonomy): Eukaryota > Viridiplantae > Streptophyta > Magnoliopsida > Cornales > Hydrangeaceae > Hydrangea > Hydrangea macrophylla. Next base: position 88,828,231 of record CM066996.1, on the reverse strand, counting down.
TCCGTCCTATTCACTCTCTAAAAAAATTCTTTTCTTTTTGAAAATGAAATGCCCCATTTTAATAAAAAAAATCACTAAGATTGGCAACCGTGTTTGCATGGATGTTCGAGGGTGCCTAATACCTTCCCTCGACATAATCGAGTCCCCGAACCTATCTCAAAATCTTTGGTTTTCGTATGGCTATTCAGAGTCACACTTTTAAAGGGCCCACTTTTCTCAAAACTTTTTTTCAAAAGTCAAAGATGAATTACTTTAATTGTCTTTGCAGGGTACCTAAAACCCCAAATGTTAGGTGGTGACTCTGAACATTTCAAATAGGCCCTACCATACTCTTTTCACCCTTCCCAATAAAACATCAAGTCGCAATTCACCCACTCTCAGGAAGCCAGGCCCACACCGATGGCCTGGCGCTCCGGGGGCACGAGCACGACAAAGTTCATATCTATAGAGAAAAAAAAAAGAGGAAACCAATCTATGAAATAATTAAAAAAAAATAATAAATAAATAAACGTGGCCAAGAAAAAAGAAATTGTTCAATCATCTCATTCACTTTGGTAGCCTAATGATAGTAGAAGTAGAAAAGTCCTTATAAGATGCAAATATGCAATCTAATATTAAAACCGTGAAAAAAAAAAGGGTTGTTCTAAAACGTCAGAATTTGTATTCAAACACCACAACTAATAAGTAATTGGTCGTAGTATGTAATGACCATGTAGCAATTGTGAAAGGGAAAAAAAATACTTTAATGTTGTTATTAAGTTGTATAGGACTCTTATGGACGGACCAAAAAAAACTGGCACATCAAACTTATTAAAACTCTATCAAAAATCAGTTCAGCAAAAGTGCATCGATTGATAAAAGTTCAAAACAGTTAAGCGGATTGGTGCACTTATATGTATTATAGATTATAGATATATATATATATATATATATATGTATATATATTTAGAAATAGGAGGCTTTTTTAATATCAAATTGGGGCCCTACTTAAAGACAAAAAATCAGGGGCCCTGGACCAACTTGGTCGCCTATGCCCAGGAATGGGCCTGCTCATATTCACATGTATTAATGTGGTGATACGAATGACAAACATTGAACATTTTATCGGTGTGTGGACTATTTAGTTTTATTTTTGGTTCTCACAAAGAAAGGAACAATGGTTCCTAGACTCGAATTATGAATATCTGGATTATCAACAGCTAATCTCCAGCAGCACTTTGGGCAACACCCCATGTAGTGTTTGTAGGAGTGCTGCCCAAAGTGTTGATGGGATTGGCAACCGAGGATCCTTAGGCATGCTTTAACAGTTGTACTACCTAAAACAACATGCAATAAAATATTCAGTGACTAAATACAATACTACTATCAGAGTATTTAGAAACCAAAATTTAGAAGTTATGATGTATATTTAAGTTGGATTCTTGTAGATGAACATAACTATTGGATGTGTGGTCATGCATGTTGTAGCTCAAGAAAATTAGGCAGGGAGGGTTCAATGAAATCTTATTATATTATTATAATATGGAAGCCTCAAGTGTCACATGCCACAAAGAGAGGCAATGCTAGAAAAATTTTAAAATTATGCTCATTAAATTATTACAAGCACTTCATTATTAACATCAATACCCAATACACCATTGATTGCATACACACACATATGACCTAAATATAAAAATACTACCACCAAAACTATACGATCAAAGTAGGATTTTCTATCACCCGTGATTTATCAACTTTTTTCCTTTACTTTTTTTTTTAAATCAAAATATCATACTAACACCAGAAAATTTTTATTAAATATTTCTCTCATGCATTGCTCGGGTCAAGAGCTAGCATTAACATAAATCTCAATTTTACATTGATAGTGAGCAACAATATTTAGAGGGGTCTTTTTGAGGTACAACTATTAAAGCATTTAAGAACTATACTTGGGATTCAAATTTAGAAATCATGACATCACTCTATTTTTTTTAATAGGAGCATTGCTCTATATTTATTTCCACAATAAATAAACTGTAAAAAAATATTGTGGGCCATATGGGCACCCACATACATTGGACCAGGTCCAATGGGCTTTGGCTTTTGGAGACCTAGGGTGTGTGCCTATATATATGTATATTGCAGACATAGCTAGGGTTGCCTCTAGCACACCCTATGAGATACAACTGGTCTCTCTCTCTCTCCCCTCTCTCTCTCACGGTATTCTCTCTCTTGGCCATCACCATTGGAGCTATGAGATTTAGCGTGTGACTGTCATGGGGATTGCTCTAGTAGCGTCTTCTACGGCCTATGCGGAGCACAAGAGGGTACACGGAAGCGATGAAGGTGCAGAGGTTCGTGGTTCTTGATTGGGCTCGTAACAACACCGTTCGACGATCCGTTGGGTTATTCCGCTAGGTAAGTGACCTAAACCCGACTAGCATGCTTGCTTGCATATTTATTTAACATTGGTATCAGAGCCTGCAGGTTGTTGATTCGCCCGTAGATCACCCGAATCAGTACTGCCATTAATGCTCTTGAAACTTTTACCAAAAACTTGATAAAATCGATTTTCAAGTGGGTCTAATACAAAACTCCAATAAGGGTCCGAATTTTTAACATGGTTGTGTTCCTAATGGTCCCTAGAGTCCCCCCATAAATTCTCATTGCTTGATTATCTCAATAGAGTAAGAAATCTGAAACCCTATTTTTTGTATTTATAAAATCAATAAAATTTTCAGAAACTTTTGGCTATATTCCCAGCAGTGTTTCACATCCAAACATACATTATTATTACATATTTGAAAACTAGGCCATATGGGTTTTCAGACCATATATAATGCATACTTTTTGGATCGAAAACATGGCCGCTACAATCTGGTGAAGTTGCAACTGCTGCGCAACTATATGGCTGCTGCACTTTCATTGCTTCCAAGGGAAAAAGATGAATAGGTCTCTATTGGACTCCAAATATAGGCACGTGGGGTTCATTAGCGGGCCCCAAATTTTCCCATTTTTATAGGCATGTGGGGTTCATTAGCGGGCCCCAAATTTTCCCATTTTTTTTTTATTTTGATAAAGGGTCATGTAGTATTTTTCAGTTTATTAAAACAACCACTATTGATTTCTTTTATTTTTAAAAAAAAAATTGTGTTTTAATTTTTTTTAAAATTCTGAAAAATTGCTGAAATGTGGGATCAGAAATAATTTTATGGTAAATTATTTCATTATTTTTTGTATTTTAGAGCATAAAAGATATGTTTTAATTATGTTTTTAATTGCTTAAAATATCCAAAAAATGTATATTAATTTTTAAAATTAATATATAGTGTCTAGAACACTGTAAGGGACTCTAAGATAATTTTTGTGTAAATTATCATGTATTTATGGTATTTTAGAGCATATAATTAATGTTTATGGACGTTTATTTAATTGCTTAAAATAGCCAAATACACTATTAATTTTTGTAATTAATATGGGACATAAGGGACACTGTTTTAAGACCATGTAAAATTTTGTGGGACCCACATATAATTTTTGATAAATTATCTCAATCATATTAATATTTTAGAGCATATAATTATGTGTTTTTGTACACATATTAAATTGCTTAAAATATTTTTATTGATTATTAGTACAGGGAATTAACACAATGTGTTTAGAACACTAGTGCTAGCTTGAGAAAATTATTTTAGTGTATTTTCTCGCTCTTTGGAACATATTTTAGAGCATATACATTGTGTTAAATGCGCAATATTAATTGCTTAAGATATAACCAATTAAAGTTGTTAATTCTTGAAACTAATAAATGGTGTTTTTTGAACACTGATTGGAGACTTGAGAAAATTTTATGAATTATCTCATCTTTGTTTTGGTATTTTAGAGCATAAAATTTATGCATATGGGCATTTATTTAATTGCTCAAAATAGCCAAAATACACTATTAATTTTTGAAATTAATATGGGGTGTTTAGAACACCATATTAGACCACTGAAAATCTTTGGAGAACAAATTCCTCAATTTTTTTTTTGTATTTTTGGGAATTCAGTTGCTCATAGTTAATTTTATTTAACTAGATCAATTTATTTTGTTAAATTGATTCAAAACGTTTTTGGGCCTTGATAAATTTTGGAAAATTCTTTATAATGAAAAATCAGTTTTCAGTTATTTAAATTTTTCCATGAGGTATTAAATTAATTTATTAATTTAAAAGCCCTTAATGAATTGGTTTTAAAATATGTTTTATGACCGAAAAGTGTGTTAAAATTAGTGAAAAATAATCAGGATTTTTCATTGATTTTACTTGGCTTATGGGAGTTATCCAGGCTGTGCAATAATTATTTTATTGCAAATTTTATTGTTTCTTAGAGGCTCGTTGCATTGATTGGTCACGTTTAATTACTGTTGTTTGTGATTGGTTGACCCTATGACCTCTAATTCCTCCTCCTTAAGTGGAGTGACGGATGAGTCCATTCATTTTATAATAAGACCACATGAGTGCTTGATGTGTGTGATTAATACATTTTAATCTGGCTTAAATGAATGGACAATAATTGACAATTTATAGAGCTTGTGTCTGCACGATGTATGTTTAAGGCTGTTCTTGTATATGTTTATGAACAAAGCATCCCTATTTTTTATGGGCTATAAATGTAATGTGAGGACGAGGGTTTTATTTCTTGTATTGGAAAAGCCTACTTGTAAAGGGATGGTTTTCTTTGTTCATACATCATACACTTGAACTACCTTAACATGAGTTCTAAGTTATCAATTCGGACCCACGTAGGGGTCCATGCGCACTTTTTGTTGTATGGCGCACTTTATATCTTGTGGATGATCTTAGATAGGTATTTGTACCATCTAATTAATGTTTGTTTAGAAAAATCAATTATAAAAGGTTTTTCTTGATTTACAAAATTAAGATTTGATTAATGAGCAATAGCGAATTTTTGGTCTTAAATTGTAGAAAGGGGAAAACTCATTTGTAATTGGATTTTAAAACAAACCTTATGAAATGTGCAAATAATAATGTCAATCCCTTGCGCATGATCTCAAATATTATTCTTCAAATTTTTTTTTGGATTCACAAAAACAAATGTTTTTCAAACCATACTTTGTTGATCTTTATAAAAGTAACAAGTTTAAAAGGGACTAATTTTTTGTAATATGGCACTGCAAAGTAACACACCGATAGAGTGAGTAAGAGCTTATGGGCTTTATGCTTATTCTATGGTTCAACCCATTAAACTGAATAATGGGCCTCCGGCCCAATATCATTATAACCTTAATAGCCTATAATACTTGACTCGAGAAGGATCATAGCACGCGCTTTGTGATAAGCAGCATGCACCATGATCTTGTTGGGAAGTATATGTACTACCCAATAGCCAAAGTATTATGAGATCAGCTCAAATTTGTTTTCAATGGCACACTCACTACTAGATTGAGCATCTAGTTATGAAGTTCGAGAAAGTAAAGGAAACGTTCCAAGTACACGATGACTGGACATCTAAGGTCGATGACAGGTATGATTCGTGATTTCAAAATACTCGAAACATCTTTACTGGCAAACTGCAATTTTAGGCTATGATTAGTTCTTTGCCTGATTCACGGGTCCATAGAAAACAAATCATGATCCACAACAGAAATATTATAATTTTGGTTTTGACATTTTCTGACATGTTGAGCTGAATACGGAGCTCCAAAAAGGTGAGGCGAACCGTATAGCTACACTCTTGACCGCTACTTCCATAAGTGGAAGTAAGCGCAAGGCCAGTGGGCCTAAACGCAATGGTAAGGGTAAACCCGCCTAGAGGCAGGGTGGGACCAGCAAGTATGCGCCCAAGGCTAACAAGGTGGAAGAGCGCAATCGAGGGTGTTTTTCAGTTCGGTGGTAATAGGATGGACATTTTTGGGTGGTAGTGTTACTAGGACATGGTTACCTAGGGATAACTGCTTAAGAATTATTTTCATAAATTCTGGTTTCTTCTGTTATTCATTTATTCTGAGACATGGCATACTAGACTTGAACGCATAGGATGTAATAGGATGACTTGATTAGCTCGAGAAGCCCTTTTGGGTCCACTCGCTGAGGTTGACCTGCCTATGTGTGAGTCTTGCTTAGTTGGCAAAGCATGTCAAAAGCCTTTTAGAGAGGCTATTAGAACTACTCAAGCATTAGAGCTAGTTCACTCAAATGTCTGTGGACCTATGGTTGTAAAGGCACGTCATGGCTCCTCTTATTTTCTCACTTTTATAGATGATTTCGTGCGATGTGAGGATTATGAGTATTTATCTAATCAGTTTTGGGAACTATGTGAGGAAAAAGGGGTAACGCAGACAACTTTCTGTTCCGGAAACTCCTCAACAATATGGCGTTGCAGAAAGAAGGAATAGGACATTCCTAGATATGGCTAGGACTATGATGGCGCAAGTCAACCTCCCAATGTTGTTTTGGGGGGATGTACTCTCGTTTGCTGCCTACATACTAGAGTGCCCCCTTTCAGTCGTTTTCCTCTACCCCTTATGAGCTATGGAAAGGCGAAAAGCTCATTTTGGAGCATTTGCGCCCGTGGAGCTCAAGAGGTCATGTTCACTATACCTCGTATAAGTGCGAGAAACTATGCTCAAGAGCTGGAAAGTATACCTTTATAAGGTATTCTAACATCTCGACAGACTATGTTACGTATAATGAACAAACGGGTACAGAAATGACAGAAATGGTGTCACATGATATTGAGAATGACTTCCCTAGATTTGTATTACTAAGAGAAATCTTGACCTCTATGAGTTAGAGGATGTTGAAGACAACATACCATCTTTAAGCGAGGGTGGGGAGATTAAGAATCCACATCCAATAATCGTTGTAAAATGATACTAGTCTCCACCCGAGTGGGAGTACACCGCTAGACGCTAGTGGGAGTGTACCAGATAGTGGGAGTGCACCACTAGGCACTCAAGATTCTCAGGTAGTACACTGTATGGTGATGAGGAAAAAGTTTCCTATCACTGTTTTGATATTGAGGAAGACATTTTAATATAGGTGCAAATATGTACACAAGTGGATGAGGATGCTTCTTTTGTTGAAGCATTTTTCATCGTCTGCTAAAGCTGAGTGGATAGTTGTTATGCCAGATGAGATGAGCTCTATGGACGCGAATAAGGTCTGGGAGTTAGTTGACATTCCGCTTGTGCGTAAGACTATTGGAGACAAGTGTGTTTTCAAAATCTAACGCAAGGCAGATGCTTCAATTGACAAGTAGCAGGCGCGCCTTGTGGCGATAGTTTGTACCCAGAGAGGGTATAGACCATGGAAACATGTTCTCCCAAAGGGTGAGATCTGAATCCATTCGCCTTATCCTAGAAATTGTCGCATATTTAGTTTTTGAACTTTTTTAGTTGGATGTTTAAACTATTCTTTTCTCAATGGAGAACAAGATGACGAGATAAATATGGATCATCCCATTGGTGTTGTGACCATAGGGAATGAGCGCAAAAGTGTGCTATCTCAAACGATCTATTTATTGTCTCAGGTTAACAATCGTCTAGGCAGTGGTACAATGTGTGTACATTAAATGGTCCAATTAGGAAAGTGTTCTAATTCTTTATATGTTGATGACGTCCTTCTAGCTGGGAATGAGATGAGTTCCATTGTTGCCACTTGAGAGTGGTTGTCCTCTCAGTTTGAGATTGAGGACATGGGTGATGCCAACTATGTGTTGGGAGTTTAGATTATAAGAGATCGTTCTCAGAAGGTTCTCTCGAGGGTTCTTGAACATTTTCACATGAAAGGCTTAATTACCCATTGACATCCTAAAAAGGGACTCACCTTGAGCTTAGATCAATGTCTGAAGAATAATGAGAAGAGGAAACAAATATCCAGTTTGCCATATTCGTCCGCAATAGGGAATCTGAAGTATGCTAATATGTGTACTTGGTCAGATGTCTGCTATGCGGTTGGTTTAATTATTCGTTGCCGTAGCAACCATGGTCCTGTCACTAGAGAGTAGTGAAGAGTATCTTGCGATATGTTCGCAGGAGTACTGTGGACCTTGCCTTATGCTGTCCACGATGGAAGCATATTATGTGGTGTGCTCTGCAGCTGTTAGAGAAGCTATTTTGGTTGAAGAGTTTTTGTAGTGGCTAGGCTCTTTATCTCATAGTGATGAGGTTGTGCTCATTGAAGGTGATAGCGCGTAAGCTAGAGCATATGCAAAAGATTTCAAAAACCATTCTAGCATGTGTCACATTTGAGATGTGGTTTGTGCAAAGGGAAGTTGTCTTAAGGCACATCTCCATTGGGGGATTTGATATGCTTAGACATTTTATTGTGGTATTGACATTATTATTCAAGTTTTATTATCAGTTAATAATAAACTTATTGGTTTCCATACATATATGTCTATTATATGAATGGAATGAATGCACATTTCTTATATGTCACCGGGCTTGAATCGACCTGCTCACACGGATGATTCACCTTGGCGCCGAGATAGCGAACAAGGACATGTGTGTCCATGGTGCTTAGATGGCGAGCAAGATGAGACATGTGTGTTCATGACGCTTAGATAGCTAGCTAGGACATGTGTGTCCATAGCGCTTAGAAAGCGAGCTTGAACACTTATATCTACGCAGTGTAAGAATAGCGAGCTAGATATAAACTCTTATTATTTCTATATGTCGCCTTAGATGGAGCTAAGATGAGACCTTTATATTTGGTCGAACATAGAGAGATCCCACGACTCTATGTAGCCTGTTTACAGCCGAATGTGAGTTTTCAGACAGGCGCCATGAGGGGCGACTATGCTAGAAAACTCAGGTTAGACGTTTTGTGTAACGTCTAGACTAAGATTCATATGGCGTTACTTGTTTTCCAAACACAGAGTGACATGCCCATTTTTATGGAAGAACGCCATAGCATACATTTCATACGGTATGTACTTTTACAATCAATTGTGGAGCAGTGAATGGATTCCTCTTCATTGCTGTGTGAGCCATGTAGCATATCCAAGACATTGGTTATCCTACAAACTGGTTGCCTTCACGACTTGAGACTATGTCATGAAGAGGACGCTTGATGACAGCTACTTTAGCATGCTATCCTAGGACGACGAGACAATTCCATTCTATGGGGCGTGTCTGGGTAAGCGGTCAAGTTAGTCGGATTGACATGTGGGCTTAGGGAAGACCATTCAATAACACACCATGTTTTTGTGACTCATTAGCAGGCCTGCGACAATCGTAATTTGTTACTGATATGTCATGAGTACATTACATTGAGGTGGTGCAGCAATTCTTTTCACCGAAGGATTGAGAATGCTGTGTCCAGTGTGGTTGAATCGTCTAAGGCATACACGAGAAGCTTCTGAGTGATGTGTCTTGCTGGTTATTGTGATGATTTGGCATTACACTCCTGTCGCTGTACTTTCCTTTAGTAAGGTCGCACGTTCTATTTCCCTGTATGAAAAGATGAGAAGTTCTGTTCTGAGAGATTGTTTTAGTAACAAGCCCTATGTGGGTGAGTGGGAGATGTAAAAAATATTGTGGGCCATATGGGCACCCACATACATTAGACCAGGTCCAATGGACTTTGGCTTTTGGAGACCTAGGGTGTGTGTCTATATATATGTATATTGCACACATAGCTAGGGTTGCCTCTAGCACACCCTATGAGATACAACTGGTCTCTCTCTCACGGTATTCTCTCTCTTGGCCATCACCATTGGAGCTATGAGATTTAGTGCGTGACTGTCATGGGGATTGCTCTAGTAGCGTCGTCTATGACCTATGCGGAGCACAAGAGGGTACACGGAAGCGATGAAGGTGCAGAGGTTCGTGGTTCTTGATTGGGCTCGTAACAACATCGTTCGACGATCCGTTGGGTTATTCCGCTAGGTAAGTGACCTAAACCCGACTAGCATGCTTGCGTGCATATTTATTTAACATAAACAAACCAATCTTAATTTCTACTATTAATGAAAATTGATAGTGTTGAAAAAGTAGAACAGTTATCCTTATAGTTTACTTTCTTCACTGTAATGGTGGTTTCATATATAAGTAATAATATTTGTTTATCCCATTTATATAATATTGTTTTACAGCTCTTGTTTTCTCTTTAATGTTGAACCTTTCAAAAAGATCTATTGAGTCCAACCGATAAGGGTTCTCATTATATCACACCACTTTATATCTTCACGGACTAAGATAATTTCAACCTAGAAATAGTCTATGTTTTAGAGTACTTATAATCTCTAAATTTACAGTTGGCATGAGTAGTGTTGAGTTCTAGTAACAATAGGATTCATAGGTACTCATCACAGAAATTACTAATTCGTTAATCAAAGAAAAAAAAAGTGAGTAGAAATTACTAATTCAACTCATCCAATTAGAGGTCTCTTATATAATTATTATTAATAATACTCATTAAATTAAAGAATTAAAGATATCACATATATCCTCCTGTTTCAGTAACTATAGGACTCATAATGTCCACACAAAAAAAAATAGCAACTGTGAAGGAAAAAAAAATGCTTTAATTGATGTTATTAGGTTGTAGGACCCTCACGGACGGACCAATATAATATAGATATAGATATATGCGCCAATCTGAGTTCTTGTTTGCTTCCTTTTTTGAGTTTTTCTTGACCAATGAGGTAAGTCCACATAATTTGCATTTAGAGAGGACGTGAAACTACTAGAAGGTAGTCAATTATCAGTCAATAACCACTACATGTTCGTGTGTATTTTGATAAAGAATTAAAAATACTATGATAAAGAATTAAAGATAATCATTAATTTATTATAGGAGTGGATAAAATATTTGTGCTTAAAAGACAGATAAGTAAGCATGCATGCCGCTCTCTAACTGCTTGATCCGAAAGTTGTCACATGATATTTTCTCAGCTTATATATTACGTTCAATAAACACAGCAAACCAATCTTCTACTAATGGATAAAATATTTGTACTTAAAAGCAGATAAGTATGCATGAACTGCTCTCTAGCTACAGCTTGATACAAAAGCTATCACATGATATTTTCTCAACTTATATATAGACATACACCCATTACGTTCAATAAACACAGCAAACCAATCTTCTACTACCCAAAAACCTTGATATTTTTTCTTTTTTATTTTGCCTTCCATAGTCTTTGTTTTTCTTTTCGTTCATCAAACCCAACAAACAGAAAACCCAAAAACCTTTAGCAAATCCAACAAAAAAACCTTCATCAATGTCGACGGGATTGATCGGAGATTCATGGGTGAAAACTCACGTGCTCGGCAGAGGAAGTTACGGTACAGTGTTCCTCGCCACAAATCCTCATTCACAGCTTCTTTCTTACATTGCTGTCAAGTCCGTTGTTTTCATAAAGTCCTCTTCTCTACTTTCTCTCAAAATAGAAGAAATAACACTATCCATTCTCAATGGTTGCCCAGAGATCATACAATGTTACGGACATCAACATACGATTGAACGCGGTTATGGATTCTACAACTTGTTACTTGAGTACGCACTTGGAGGTACGTTATCAGACTTGATCAAGAATCACTACGGAGGGAAAATACATGAATCGGATATACAAAGATATACGCGTATGTTACTCAATGGGCTCGCTTACATTCATCAAAAAGGTTTCGTTCACTGTGACCTCAAGCCGGATAACATTCTAGCATTTCCAACTAGATTTGGAATCAATCTTAAAATAGCCGATTTTGGACTCTCCAAGAAAGCTGGAGAGTGCAAAATATATCAAAATGACGATGATCCATGTTATCGAGGAACTCCTCTATATGCATCCCCGAGTCATATTTCGACGGTCAGGGGCGGATCCAGGAATTTGGCCCAAGGGGGCTATCTTTTACGTATTACAGTACTTAAGTAGACTTTTCATATTTGACAATAAAAGAGATACGGAGAAGTGGAGAAAACACATAAACATGCACTTTTTTACTAGCTACTCGATCAATAATCTGCATAATTCTTCGAAGTACAGTTTTTTTTCTCGAGAAACTTTATAATTCTTGAATCATTTTGATGAAGGCCACCCGATTTATAAATAATAGGTAGTACGATCAATGACCAAGATTTATATAAGGGGCGATCTTCCAATGGAATAGAAACTCATGATAATATTTTAGAAGTTTTGGACCTCATAATAAAGTAATCTTTCTAGAAAGTCACCCTACTTATAATAAATATTATGTACAAGTCTCTAAAAGACTCTAGAGAATCCAATGATTTCCTTTAAGTCTAGGGAGTTCTGAGCATTATGTACAAGTTAATGTAAAACTACTTACAGCAAAATAAAAGTTCCTTAAATTTTATTTATTTATTTTTTTCAGATAGAGAGAATACCCTAATTTAATTACGATAACACAACCCCTAAACCTTTTTGGTGGTCAGGATAATAGGCATATAACTTTTATCCGACGTTTGGTGGTGCCACCAGATATGATAAAATAGTTCTGAACTTGGTTTTTATCTCATGGAGAGCGCAATAACTCTAACCCATAGAAGGGGGAATATTAGGTGAGATTAGAAGTTTGAGATAACTTCTTGGGACAAAAAAACTTTTTTCATTTTCAGATTTTTTTTCTTTTTCTTTTTTTAAAGATCCAGTTTTTTCCCTTCAGATCTACTTTTTATTTATTTTATTTTTTTTCAAATCTCTTTTTCCTTTAGGATAATAATTTTGTTATTATCTGGAATATATATATGGGCACGTTCCAAACACAGAACAACATAATAACTTATCACACAGAATTACTATCCTATCTGATCATGCCTTATCATGTCCTATCAGCCAGATTTATCCGGCCTGCCAAACGAGGCCTAATAGAATAGGGACTTAATTAAATTTTTAGGGGGACTTAACTTAAATATAACTTTCTTTTATAGGGTATATAAAGAATTTCTAAAACTTAGGGGGGAGGGGCTCAAGCCCCCCCTTGCCCTTATATAGATCCGCCCCTGTCGACGGTATACACGAGGCTGCATTGGATATATGGTCTCTAGGATGTGTTGTTATTGAGATGTTTACCGGAAAACTAGCATGGGATGTTGAAAATTTGGATGATTTAACATGCAAGTTGGAATTCATATACGTGCCTGAGATTCCAAGTGGAATGTCTGCGAATGGGACTGACTTTTTGAAGAAGTGTTTACGAAGAAATCCGAAGCAGAGATGGACGGCCAAGATGTTGTTAAACCATCCATTTATGGTTGAAGATTGCAGACCCTCACTGACTTCTTCTACATCCTCTCATTGCAAATCAGAGGAGCAATCTTTAGATTGGTCAAAGCTGATGGACGATGATGCAAAACACATAGCGGATAGTTATTACTCCGCTTGGGATCGCAAACAAGGGATTAATTTGATGAATGTTCACTAATTTGGGGGCTAGTTTGGAGTAAGATAATATGTTTGAACAAGCTTAATTAGAAACAAAAGATATGGGTGCTCACTTAAATTCAAGGCCTAACTCTGGCGATTTTGCTGAATTTTCTCCACATTGGCAATTGTCTCTGTCTCTCCTGATAGGGTTTCTTCTCTGGAATTTTTTTTGCTTGGATGGGTTCTATAGTTATTGACCGATGTGATTTATCATGAATCTTGTCAAGAATGGCAGAACCAAGTAGTTCTTATACAAGATTGTTTAAAAAGTCCTAATTTGTAGGTTGTTAATAGATCTCTTATTTCAACAAGTTATTCTTTTAAAGGCTTGTTCTTATAGTATAAATATGTGGTTCAAAATGTGTAAGATATAGTATAAATATGTGGTTCCAATATTGTGGTGCAGATATATTTCCAATATTGGCCTTCTGCTAAGGTATATGTAAAGAACAAGATACACTTTCACTTATTTCACTAGGAGGCATAACTGAATAGAATTCTCTGAGTTGTATGGATACTACATGAGCTTATGTTTTAACTTTTAAGAAGCTAAGAATATAAAGATCAACAGTGCTCACTGAAATTCGAAGGCTAGTTTTTCATGGTACAATTCAGATCGTAAACTTTGTAAACCTCCATTGTGACAATTCTTCAGAGGCCTTATTAATGCCGAGCCAAATAAAAATCTCAGTGTGGTGCTTTTTTCTTCTTCTTTGTTTTGCTTTCTTCAACTATTACAATAGGATTTATTGACCCTTTTAAAGTAAGTGTCAAAACAATTTTCACATACTTTGCATTTTGGTTTGATGCATTAATGAATGTCTCTGTTATCCTAAATTCTTTAGAAAGTTCCAAGCAGGAAATTTGCTATTTCCTTATGCAAACAAGATTTTCTAAAATTTTATTGTATGTTGTGTGTAAGTGTATCAATAGATTCAAATTAACGCAAGCCTCAAACTAAGGAAAGGTTAATTAAAACTGGTATGTGATAACTAAGAATGACTTGTAGGAAGTTCCAGAGAGTAGTTCTTGTGGTAATGGGCATCAACTCTTCAAGAGAACTGGCAGCTTGGACAAGAGTTTTGAAGGTAAAAGTTATGAAACAAAAAGAATTCCCAAAACATGTCTATATTCCTATAATAATTAAACGACACTACATTTCCCATACAGTCCTCAATCAGCTTATGTCACCAACATTCTTTCAGGTACACCAAAGACAGTGAAACCTGAAAAGCCTTATGACAGTGAGGTGATTTCCGTGGCAGCTATTTTAAACCACACTACATTTCCAAGCACTTATATTTTGAAGTGCAAATTACACTCTGCACCCTTGTAGTTTGGGTGTGATGTCACTTTGGTTCTTATAGTTTCAAATTCAACACTTAGGTCCTTACAATTTCAATTTATGTTTAATGTAGTCCATTCATGAAAATTTCTTACATGTTTTGACAGAAATAGGTCACATGATGCGCATGTGAGATATTAGTACGGGCATAATGGTAAATTTATCTAGAATATTACACTTTAACTCCTATATTGAACTTAATCCGGAAAAAAAAATTAATATGAAAATTTGACTAATGGACCATATTGAACCTAATTTGAAACTGTAAGGACCAAATATGTTTGCGGGCACTAGGGAAAAATGTGTGGGATGTAGCAGGACTGTCTATCCAATTGAGAAGGTAAGGCCTATTAATTCTTTTGATCAACTCAAGAACACTATTATTGTTAAACTCTCTACAAATATGTGAAAAGCATGTATTGATGTGGAATTACATTGTTGGATTTGGGAGTCTTGGGACTAATCTTCATGCATTTGTCATTAGCAGCATATATAGATTAAAATTTTGATGGTGTAAATTTAATATATGCAAAACTTTTAGTGTCTCCAGTCTCCACCAAATTCAAAGAATATATTGGGCATCTCGAGTTTAACTGACCCCAATAGTTTGGGACTAAGCTTAACTCTGAGTGGTTAAAAGGATGGAAAAAAAGGAAGGGAAGGGAAGAGGTATCCTAGGGAAAGTAAAAGTGGTCTTTTTTTTTCGTTTGATCGATAATAAGTAAATGACAACCACATCTTTTGTGGTTGAGTGGTAAATTTCTTAGGTGTACTATTCAAGATGTTTAGTGTTCCGAGTCATGGAGTGCGTGACCACTGGGAAATTCGCCCGGCGACTCCAGGGTCTCGGGAGATTAGTCGAGGTGCACGCAAGCTAGCCCGGACACCCCGATTACCCAAAAAAAAAGATAATAAGTAAATGATGAAAAGGAAGCATAGAATACTAAAAGTACGCCTTTTTTTTTCGGGGGGGGGTGGAGGGAGGCAAAAGAGTGAAAAAAAAAAGGAGAGAAACTTCTCCCCTCTCCCAATCTTTCCCCTTTGGATGAATGAGGGGCGGTGGGCCCAGACCCGGAAGGATCCCTCCTTCTCCTTTCTCTTCCCTCTCCTCTGCCACTATACTACCAAACGAAGGAATTTCTCCTTCCCCCCTTTTTCTTCCTTACTCGGTACCAAAAATAGCATAATATTAATCTCTTTTAGTGTTTTGATACGTGAGCCATGTGAGCCGAGGAAGCCAAGCCGTGAGAAGAAACCATGCATGAATGAGCTTGCTACGTGGGCCATGTTTATCTATTCTGTTTTGCATGTTTTAAGAGTTAGTGTCATGATTTAGTTTTGTGTATATGTCCATCCCTAGTCAGTCTAAACATTGCATTAGTTAGTTCCTTATAAGTAGGC
This sequence comes from Hydrangea macrophylla, assembly GCA_033977485.1. Taxonomy (NCBI): domain Eukaryota; kingdom Viridiplantae; phylum Streptophyta; class Magnoliopsida; order Cornales; family Hydrangeaceae; genus Hydrangea; species Hydrangea macrophylla. The sequence goes on along the minus strand of CM066996.1, from coordinate 88,812,111 downwards.
ATGATAGTTGCATGATATAGCTGCATATTTACACGTCTCCCCATATTTACACGTCTCCCTTACTGCATGCATAGTGGTGTATTGCTTTTGGTCCTTTATATATGATCAGTACATGAATGAGAAGGTTATGAAAAAGTATTACCCATTTTCTATCTCTCTCTCCCTATTTCTCTCCCTCTCGAATTGTCTTCCTTCTCAATATTCTCTCTAAGTTTACACATATCAATTGGTATCAGAGCCGTTGAATTCATGGACACCCGTGGGAAATCGAATACCGAATTCCGCAACGAAGTCACTGAACTTCTAGCTCGCCACGAATCTAACTTTGATCTACTTCATCACAACCAAGATAACCTTCAAAACACCCTCCGGACCATTTTGGCCAAACTTGACATCCATATCAACCCCTTCGCTTCGGGTTCCAGCTCCCAACCGCACAACCTTTCCTCCAAACTGTCTCCTACCCTTAAGCTCCAATTTCCTAAATTCACCGGAGATGACCCAACTGGTTGGATTTACCGCGCAGAGCAATATTTCCAATTTCACCAGGTTGCTCCCACCCAACAAGTCCAGCTCGCCTCATTTCATCTCGAGGGCATCGCCTTAGAGTGGCACCGTTGGTTCATGAAAGCCAAAGGCCCCGTGGCCTGGCAAGAATTCACCACCGCCTTACTCCGCCGCTTTGGTCCCACAGAATTCGAAGACCCCTCCGAATCACTCACCCGGCTCAAGCAAACTACCACGGTAGCGGCTTACCAGGAAGAGTTTGAAAGACTCTCCCAACTAATTGACGACCTCCCCGATGCCTACTTGATTGGGTGTTTCACCGCCGGACTTAAGGACGAGGTTCGATTTGATGTGAAGCTCAAGAAGCCACGCACTTTATCCGATGCCATTAGTGTGACGCGCCTCATCGAGGAACACAACAACTGACACAAAAAATCAGCCTCTTACTCTCGTCCCTTCTTACCTCACGCTATCCCAAACCGCCAACCAACCAGTAGCCCGTCCGCAGGCCTCCTCGGACCTCCACCACACACCAAACCAACCCCTCTTTCCACATCTTCCGCCCTTCCCTTCAAGCGCATCACTGGTCCAGAGGCTCGAATTCGTAGAGAAAAAGGCCTTTGCTATTATTATGACGACCAATACGTGCCTGGTCATCGTTGCACCAAACCCCAACTTTTCATGATTGTTGATTCCATACCTCCCGATACTCCACTCGAACCCCCGCTGCCCGATCAATTTCCCGAAATCGAGACTGACACCACCCCTGCTTGCCCAGCCTTGTCTGACGCCAACCACTTTTTCGAGCCCGTTCCTGAAATTTCATACCATGCCATGACCGGCATTGCTCACCCTCAAACCCTTCGTGTCTTGGGAAAATTATCCACCAAAGATATCACTGTGCTTATCGACGGGGGTAGTACGCATAACTTTATTGACCAAAATGTGGTCTCTAAGTTTGGGTTACCTGTCGAACAAGGAGAGCCCTTCCAAGTCATGGTGGCTAATCAAGAAAAAATTGATTGTGGCGGTCGTTGTATGGCACTCACACTGACTGTCCAAGGTCACAATATCACGACTGATTTCTACGTCCTTCCCGTGTCGGCCTGCCAAGCTGTGTTGGGTGTCCAATGGTTAGCCACACTTGGTCCCATTGAGACAAATTACCGCGACTTGACGATGAAATTCTACCAAGACAGCCAGTCATTCCAGTTCCAAGGATTACGGAGTTCCGAGCTCGAAATAATGAATAACAAGCAATTGCACAGCCTCCAAGGCCACGGATTCTTTCTCCAAATTGTGCCTTCCATTGTTCCGATCAGCACCACGGTTCATCCACCCGACCTGGTCCAAGTCCTTGACCGATTCCATGTTGTTTTTTCCGAGCCCAAAGGCCTTCCTCCGAACCGCACCCATGATCACCAAATACCACTCCAACCCAACCATTCCCCTGTAAGTGTTCGGCCTTATCGGTACCCGTACTACCAAAAGACCGAAATTGAAAAAATGGTACAAGAATTACTTACCTCTGGCTTAATTCGGCCAAGTGTTAGCCCCTTTTCCTCTCCAGTGTTGCTGGTTCGTAAGGCAGATGGTGGGTGGCGGCTTTGTGTCGATTATAGAGCCCTTAACACGGTCACTGTTAAGGACAAATACCCAATTCCCGTGATCGACGAGCTCCTTGATGAGTTGCACGGTGCTCAGTATTTCTCCAAATTGGACTTACGCTCGGGATATCACCAAATTCGTGTGTGCGATGCCGACATACATAAAACCGCCTTCCGAACTCACGAAGGTCACTACGAATTTTTGGTCATGCCCTTTGGTCTCTCGAACGCCCCCTCCACCTTTCAAAGTCTCATGAATGATTTGTTCCGGCCGCACTTGCGCAAGTTTATCTTGGTGTTTTTCGACGACATTCTCATTTATAGTCGAACATGGGCTGATCATCTCCACCACCTTGCCACAACTTTATCGATTTTATTAACTAACACATTATTTGTAAAAAAATCAAAATGTCATTTTGGAGTTTTGCAGGTGGACTACCTTGGTCATTTGATCTCTTCGGACGGCGTGGCGGTCGATCCCTCTAAAATTCAGGCCATCCAGGATTGGCCAATTCCAACCTCAGTCAAGGGTGTGCGCAGCTTTCTTGGGTTGGCCGGCTACTATCGTAAATTCATACGCGGATTTGGCGGAATTGCCGCACCTTTGACTCGCCTGCTCACCAAAGGCGGCTTCCACTGGAGCCCTGAAGCTATGGCAGCCTTTCTCCACTTAAAACAAGCCCTCACAACTCCTCCGGTGCTGCAATTACCAGATTTCACACAACCATTTGTCATTGAAAGTGATGCTTGTGGCATGGGAATTGGCGCCATACTCATTCAGCATGACCGACCAATCGCTTTTTTCAGCCAAGCATTGAAGGGATCCGCTCTCTCTTTATCCACATATGAAAAAGAGATGTTAGCCGTGGTCAAAGCAATTCGTAAATGGCGCCCATACCTTCTTGGCAAACCATTCATCGTCCGCACGGATCAGAAAAGTTTGAAGTTCCTTCTTGAGCAGCGTATTACCACTCCGACACAGACTCATTGGTTACCTAAGATTTTGGGCTATGACTATGTCATTCAATACAAAAAGGGCACTGACAATCAAGGGGCCGATGCTCTATCTCGTGCCGTATCCTTTGCACTCTCAGCCATTTCATTGCCCGTGGCAAATTGGTGGGCCCTCCTCCAACAAGAAGTTCTGACCGACCCTTATTATTCCAAATTGGGTGCTTCTTCCCTCCATTATGTTCAGAGCGATGGGATTTGGTTTCACAAGGGCCAAATTTTCTTAAGCCCCAACTCACCCTTAATTAGCGCCATCCTCGCTGACAGCCATTCTTCGGCCATTGGGGGGCACTTTGGGTTCCACAAAACCCTTAGTCGCGTCCACGCTTGCTTCACTTGGGTCCACATGCAAACGGCAATCAAGACCTTCATCAAAGAATGTGAAATTTGTCAACGGTGCAAGTATGAGTGCATGAGTCCCGCCGGGCTCTTACAACCCCTTCCAATCCCAACTCAGGTTTGGTCCAATGTCTCCATGGATTTTATTGAAGGGCTTCCCTCGTCTCACGGGAAATCGGTCATTATGGTGGTGGTGGACCGGTTATCTAAATATGCCCACTTCGTTCCTCTAAGACATCCATTCACTGCTTCAACGGTAGCCCAGGCCTTTCTCGACTCCATTGTCAAACTTCACGGCATTCCCACATCCATTGTCAGCGATCGTGACAAGATATTCCTTAGCAACTTTTGGCAAGCTTTATTCAAGATGCAGGGCACCCAACTCCGCATGAGTTCAAGTTACCACCCACAAACCGACGGCCAAACCGAAGTGGTCAATCGCACCTTAGAACAATACCTTCGTTGTTTCACAAGTGAACAACCCAAACGATGGCCCGAGTGGATAGCATGGGCGGAATTCAGCTATAACACTTCAGTCCATTCCGGGACCAAAGTGTCACCCTTTGAAGTAGTTTATGGAGTCCCTCCCCCCAACCTGCTCACATATGTTCCAGGGACTACATCGGTCCAAGCCGTGGATGACCACCTCCGTGATCGTGATATTATTTTGAAGGATTTACGCCACAATCTGTTGGTGGTCCAAAATCGAATGAAGGCTAAGGCCGATCACCACCGGAGGGAGGTAGTCTTTAACGTGGGAGATTTCGTCTTCTTGAAATTACAACCATACCGGCAGAAGACGGTGTCCTTTAGGAGTTCGCTGAAGCTTGCTCCTCATTTTTTTGGCCCATATAAGGTAGTGAGTCATGTGGGTCCAGTCGCGTATCGTTTAGAGCTACCCAAGGGGTCCCAAATTCACGACGTATTTCATGTAAGCCTCCTCAAGCTGAAAATCGGTCCAAGCCTACCTCTTTCTCAAGACCTGCCACCGATTTCCACCGACCATGAACTTATGCCTCAACCAGATTACATCATTGACAGCCGCGTGATTCGCAAAGGCAATTATCGCCCTAAAACTGAAATTTTGGTCAAAAGGAAGGGGGCCCCGCTGGATGATGCAACTTGGGAAAATAAGTGGAGGTTCTCGAAGTCTTACCCAGAATTTATCCTTGAGGACAAGGATAGTCCAAGTGGGAGGGAATGATACGTGCGCCATGTGAGCCGAGGAAGCCAAGCCGTGAGAAGAAACCATGCATGAATGAGCTTGCTACGTGGGCCATGTTTATCTATTCTGTTTTGCATGTTTTAAGAGTTAGTGGCATGATTTAGTTTTGTGTATATTTCCATCCCTAGTCAGTCTAAACATTGCATTAGTTAGTTCCTTATAAGTAGGCATGATAGTTGCATGATATAGCTGCATATTTACACGTCTCCCCATATTTACACGTCTCCCTTACTGCATGCATAGTGGTGTATTGCTTTTGGTCCTTTATATATGATCAGTACATGAATGAGAAGGATATGAAAAAGTATTACCCATTTTCTATCTCTCTCTCCCTATTTCTCTCCCTCTCGAATTGTCTTCCTTCTCAATATTCTCTCTAAGTTTACACATATCATGTTTGTACATAATCTTTAATTGAAGTATGATTGATAATCTTAAAGGTTTCTGTTAACAGCGCTGCATATATACCACAAGAGCTGTTTCAAATGTAGCTATGGAGGTTGTACCATTAGCGCCCATCAAACTACATTGCACATGAAGGAACACTGTACTGCAAGCACCACCACATCCAACTCTTCAAGGAAAAAGACCCCATGCCTGCTCCCGTGGAAATCGCTGCTGAATCTTAGTTCTTCTCGAACAAATTGTCATCTCTCTCTCTGTCTTTCTCTTCTCGTCCTCCATGTTGCTGGTTCTTGAAAGATAATTTCAAGAATCAGGAATAATTTCTAATGAGATGGGGATTGCTTTTGTTGATCTTGCTTGTCATGACATCATTTTTTTCTGATTGTGATGGGTATTTGACTATTTGGGAATCAAATTTGGCTTCAAATTTGAAAAGCATGGCATCGTTCTAAATTTATACCTCCAATTTAATTCTGAGCACATGTGGTAGCAAAATTTATACTCCCATTTTACTTCTTTCAACAATGTCATTACTTGCATTTTTTTTGTTTTCTTCCTTTTGGTTGTACGGAGTATTATGCATTCAAGTGTTGCTACTACTAATATAGACAGATTGATAAAAATTGCACCAAAAACCCAAGGTCATCATGTACAAATAAGCAAAGTAGTGCCGATAAATAACATGATGCCTTGTACAAACATACACAAGTAGTGCCATCCATATGTATACTGGTACCGAAACTGCAGCAACACCAAACATATATCCAACAAGTGTTGCATCATACATAAATATTTAAGAGCATCAAAAATTGAAATCTTTCTAAGCCTGTATCTTAATCTTAATCAAGTACATAATGACAAATCTGATAATTGATTCCAACAATTGTTTACACCCTAAACATAGCCAATAAATAATAAACTGATCAGTTACAAAAAGCCTCAAAATTCTCTTTAAAAAAAAACCGAACGAAATACATTATTTCTGATCTCTTTAAACCTTAATTCATTGGCTTTTGCAATTTGTGTTTGTTATATATTTTGCCAATTTAAGATCTCCTTATCAATTCTGTAATAATTTAATAAATTAGTAAAAGACAACAATATCACTACTTGTATATTATTTGTATTTTCTCCCTTTTGGTTGTGTTATGGCATTCAAGTGTTACAACTAATAATACACGATAACAAATGAAATTTGAGTAAGCCATGCTTCCAAAATATTTACTGTGATCCTATATGATGCGTCTATCTTTGCATATTTTTTTTTCCTTTCAAGAAAGCACTAATGACTAATGACTGCATTAACAAATATCTAAGTATGAGTTTTTTTTTTTTTTTTCAAAGTTCCTTAATAGACCATAGTTTTGAAAGTATAACTACACATTCAATGAACTGGAGGATTAATTATTTGTAGTTGTTTCCTTGTCCATAATTCTAACACATAAAATAGGATGAAGAAGTAATTGTTTGTAAGTTGTTTTCTTTGTCCAAAATTATAACTCATACTAAGTAATGATATTAGACATGTGTGTGTAATAAAATTAAATTTATAAGCATGTGCGAGTAAAGTATTTTTATGAGCTTGTGTTAAAATAAGTCAAACATTCATTTGGTATGGACATTTCCAATTGTCATACTGAATTTTTTTATAGGGTAAATTACACTGACCTCCCTTGAGGTATATGACAATTACAAGGACCTCCCCTCTAGTTTGGAAAATAACACACACCTCCCCTCTACCTACTTTTTGTGTATAAGATTACCAATTTACCCCTTTTATAAATTTAGATTTATAGTATTTAGTCCTAACCTTATAAAAATTGCCATTCGAAAACATAATTTATTTATAAAAATTTATAAACAAAGAGTAGTGCTATGCTTCCCAAATTTCTTTCCCAAAAGTATTTTCCAACACATATGGCAGCGAACCCAGTTGATTTTGATTGGTTGATGTTAAAGTGGTCCCACTTTAATATCATTTGGGAAGTATAACATTACTCTTAATAAATGTTCTAATGTCTTTCATCTACTACTTGGACAAAAAAGTTAATGGCTTAATATTAAAAAACTAAACCACTGTGGAACCACTTTAACATCAACTAATCAAAATCAACTGGGTCCACTACCACATGTGTTAGGAAAAGCTTTGGGGAAAGAAATTTGGGAAGCATAGCATTACCCTTTTATTTATAATTTTTTTTTCGAACTGTAAATTTTTATAAAGTTAGGGCTAAATACTATAAATATAAATCTATAAAATTTACTAATGTATGTATAATTTTATCTAATGCACGCGCGCACGCGCGCGCGCACACACACACACACACACACATATATATATATATATATATATATAAAGAGATAAGGGGGTAAATTGGTAATCTACATATAAAAAGTAGTTAGAGGGCAGGTGAGTGTTATTTTTCAAACTAGAGGGGAGGTCCCTATAATTGTCAAATACCTCAAGGGAGGTCAGTGTAATTCGTCCTTTTTTATAAGATGATTATTTCTTTTTATAATGATATAAGATCATTATTTCTCTCTGTTCGAGTATAAGTTTTGAATTGTGTTATTTTTGGTATGGATGGTTCTATGATTATAGAGTAATATCTAATTTTGAAACTGTAGATTGACTTTTAAATTTAGTATGAAAATATAAATAAAATACTTTTGCTCACCCAAAAAATGGTTCATCAATACTCACCCAAGCATCCCATTGGTCAATGCACTGGAACCTAAGATTAAATTAATGGTGTTTAAATCTGATAATTAATTCCAAAAACTGTTTACACCTTAAACATAGTTACAAATTAACAATAGACTTCGAAAATCTAAGATCGGAAGTGTGCACAAAGGCCATCCAAAAATCTCAATGAAATTCCAGTGTAGCCAATAAATAATAAACTGATTTCAGTTGCAAAAAGCCTCAAAATTCTCTTTAAAAAAAAAAAAAAAAAACGAACGAAATACATTATTTCTGACTGTGCATAAATTTTTGGGTACCTTGGGATACCACATAGTACCACGTGGCATGCCTACGTGGTACCCTCTAACCAATAAAAAATAATCTTTTAAGTGGAAATCACACCCAAAATTGAGACTCCTACACTTAGGGAGTGCATGCTTGGACGTCAAGTTAGGAGTTAGGATAACAAGTATATATATGCGCCAATCTGAGTTCTTGTTTGCTTCCTTTTTTGAGTTTTTCTTGACCAATGAGGTAAGTCCACATAATGTAATTTGCATTTAGAGAGGACGTGAAACTACTAGAAAGTAGTCAAATTATCAGTTTATTATTGCCACTAGATATTCGTGTGTATTTTTATACAATTAAAATATTTTGATAAAGAATTAAATATAATCATTAATTTATTATAGGACTAGATAAAATATTTGTAGTTAAAAACAGATAAGTATGCACGAACTGCTCTCTAGCTACAGCTTGATACAAAAGCTATCACATGATATTTTCTCAGCTTATATATATAAACATCCATTACGTTCAATAAACACAGCAAACCAATCTTCTACTACCCAAAAACCTTGATATTTTTTTCTTTTTTATTTTGCCTTCCAGATCCTCTTTGTTTTTCTTTTCGTTCATCAAACCCAACAAACAGAAAACCCAAAAAACCTTTAGCAAATCCAACAAAAAAACTTCATCAATGTCGACGGAATTGATCGGAGATTCATGGGTGAAAACTCACGTTCTCGGCAGAGGAAGTTACGGTATAGTGTTCCTCGCCACAAATCCTCATTCACAGCTTCTTCCTTACATTGCTGTCAAGTCCGCTGTTTTCATAAAGTCCCTTCACTATTTTCTCTCAAAAGAGAGGAAACAATACTATCCATTCTCAACGGTTGCCCAGAGATCATACAATGTTATGGACATCAACATACGATTGAACGCGGTTATGGATTCTACAACTTGTTACTTGAGTACGCACCTGGAGGTAAGTTATCACACTTGATCAAGAATCACTATGGAGGGAAAATACATGAATCGGATATACAAAGTTATACATGTATGTTACTCAATGGACTCGCTTACATTCATCAAAAAGGTTTCGTTCACTGTGACCTCAAGCCGCATAACATTCTAGCGTTTCCAACTAGATTCGGATTCAATCTTAAAATAGCCGATATTGGACTCTCCAAGAAAGCTGGAGAGCGTGAAATATATCCGAGTGATGAGGATCCACGTTACCAGGGAACTCCTCTTTATGCATCCCCTGAGTCATATTTCGACGGTATACACGAGGCTGCATTGGATATATGGTCTCTAGGATGTGTTATTATAGAGATGTTTACCGGAAAACTAGCATGAGATGTTGAAAATTTGGATGATTTAGCATGCAAGTTGGAATTCGTATACGGTCCTGAGATTCCAAGTCGAATGTCTGCGAATGGGACTGACTTTTTGAAGAAGTGTTTACGAAGAAATCCGAAGCAGAGATGGATGGCCAAGATGTTGTTAAACCATCCATTTATGGTTGAAGATTGCAGACCCTCACTGACTTCTTCTACATCCTCTCATTGCATATCAGAGGAGCAATCTTCGGATTGGTCGAACCTGATGGACGATGATGCAAAACACATAGCGGATAGTTATTACTCCGCTTGGGATCGCAAACAAGGGATTTTGATGAATGTTCACTAATTTGGGGGCTAGCTCGGGAGTAAGATAATATGTTAGAAGAAGCTTAATAAGAAACTAAAGATATGGGTGCTCACTGAAATTCAAGGCCTAGTTTTCATCATCAAATATGGTGTAATCGTGATTTACTATGAATCTTTTCAAGAATGGCGGAACCAAGTAGTTCTTATACAAGATTGTTTAAAAAGTCCTAATTTGTAGGTTGTTAATACATCTCTTATTTCAATAAGTTATTCTTTTAAAAACTGGTTCTTATAGTATAAATATGTGGTTCCAAATGAGTAAGATATAGTATAAATATGTGGTTCCAATATTATGGTGTAGATATATTTCCAATATTGGCTTTCTGCTAAGGTATATGTGGAGAACAAAAGACACTTGCACTTATTTCACAGGAGGCAAAACTGAATAGAATTCTCTGAGTTGTATGGATACTACATGAGCTTATGTTTTAACTTTTAAGAAGCTAAGAATATAAAGATCAACAGTGCTCACTGAAATTCAAACGCTAGTTTTTCATGATACAGTTCAGATCATAAACTTTGTAAATGTCCATTGTGACAATTCTTCAGAGGCCTTATTAATGCCGAGCCAAATAAAAATCTCTGTTTGGTGCTTTTACTTTATTTTATTTTTTGCTTTCTTCAACTATTACAATAGGATTAATTGACCCTTTTAAAGCAAGTGTCAAAACAATTTTCACATACTTTGCATTTTGGTTTGATGCAATGAATTTCTCTGTTATGCTAAATTCTTTAGAAAGGTCCAAAGAGGAAATTTGCTATTTCATTATGCAAGCAAGATTTTCTAAAATTTTATTGTATGGTGTGTGTGAGTGTATCAATAGATTCAAATTAAGGCAAGCCTCAAACTAAGGAAAGGTTAATTAAAACTGGTATGTGATAACTTATTTATTTATATATATATATATATATATATAACTGTGAGTTCTTTATAGCTAGGCTGTTTTGTGGAGTTTTTGTGTTTTGATAATTTTGGAGGGAGAGGATGTGCTTGTTTTATTGGCAAGGTAATCCAAATGTACATATGTGTGTGTTGGAATATATTTTAATAAAATACTAATTTCTAAAATGTAATTACTCTTAAAGAAAGTGGTTATAGAAAATATGAACATGATTTTGCATGTGGGTTAATGCTTTAATTCCACTAAAGAAAATGGAGTTAAAGAAAGTAGTACTAATACAATTTTAAAGCTTTTGATTATTATAGTGTATAAATATATCTCTTATATAACCTATAGCTCATAATAGTGGAAAAAACGTTTTCTTTTGACCTAACCTTTTGACTGGATTAATTTCTCTTGTACATATAGTATTTATACATACATGCACCAATCATGATAAAATATGCTGAGAAGAAAAAGAAAAGCACCGAAAATGCTATGAAAGCTAAGGGAGAGAAAGGAAATCATGTGGAACTTTAAAGGTTTGCGCAGCGGAAAACAAAATTTTAATGATTTCTTAAACTCATGATTAAATCTATGATGTATACAAAATATACACAACATTCATAGAGGGTTAATCGAATAGTTACCCTTGTAGCGAGGTTTACAAAATATTAATTTCCCTTCGTCCCACGAATAGTTCACTAAATCGTCCAAGCGTCCGATCTCTAAAAGTATCCACACGAACAATTCACGAATTGGAAGAAGCTTACAATTTTCTTCAACAAATTGAAGAACACCAAACAAGATCACAATATATATATATATATATATTTGACCGTACAGTTGTTAGGGGGGAGCTTTTATTGGGAAAAATTTAGGTGTGCTAGCATTCATATTGTTTCCCATACCTCATATATATAATAATGCTATAAGCCCCTTTCCTAATCTAACTAGGAAACTATATTTGATTGGAAGACTTTCTTAAATCAAATATAAACTAATAGTATTATTATACTACTTCCATATTAACAACTTAATATCAAGTAGACCCTCACAACTTCTTCCAATTACACATTGTCCTTTTGTGTGTGACCCTTTAGGTTCATACTAATCTGGTAGTAGGTACTAATACTTTAAAGTATTACAATTAGAACCCTTTCTAATTAATTTAAATTAGAACATCTTCTAATTCTCCCTTATAGAAATAATTAATATTAATATTTATTATTTCTGGGCTTCTACTAGTCATGAGTGACACCTAGCAGTATATCATGACACACCCTAGACAGTCTGAAAAATAGTGAACCTTTTCGTTAACAGTTACCGTACAATTCAATCATTCTATCAAACAATGTCCCAATTAAATCTCTTGGGTAATGGACATATTATCAAACCCAGATTTAATTGAATGTTCTCGAACTAATTGATATTTCTCTACATTTGGTGAAATTAGAAAACTCTTTCTAATTCTCACCCTGCCCTGGCCAGGAAGCTTTACTTGAGATATATCATAGAAGATCACATAGGACATTCACTCCCTCACTTGAGAGTGATAGATTCCTTGTTGTACATTCACATGTCTCCATGTATAACTTATTATACCCAACAATACATGAATATGCCCTTAATTAAAACATAAACACCGTGCACGTTAAAGCATAATAACTCATACACAAGACAACAGCAATGTCTCAGGTCTAAGGATTACTTGTACCACTGCAACTAAGAACAATCCATTGATAGATAAGTAAAACTCCATTTGGATTTTCCTAATAGTTGATCACGTTCAGTGAACTTGTTCTATAACAAGCACCCATATGTCTGTTCCAGCGTCCCCACACTGATGACTTAAGACTAGCCATATTTTATCAAATAAAATAAACATGACACATATTAGTCTAACCGGATTATTAAATGCCCAATTTAATAATCCTACGACTAAGAACAATTTTAGAATAAAGCAACTAAGAAGTATATGGTCTTGTTCCTTAACTCTTTAAGTGCATACCTTCTTAACTTTAATTCTGTGGACTTATCATATCAAAGTTAAATAACAATAATGATAAATAATAAACTTGCCCTTTATTAATATGAAACTGTTATTACAATATAATATTCCTAAAATGCTACTCCAATCTAATTGGCTTTTAGGGCATACTACTAACAGAGACATATACACATATAGATCCATTTTTCCTCTCTTTGTGATCTTTTCTTCATTTAGAAAAATTCCCCATTACAAGAAATGGATTTCTAATCTCAATGAATTTCAAGTTTTAGAAAGGAAAAAATATTTAAGCTTTCGCTTTTCGAAAAGAAGAGAAATCTTTTCAGTGTAGTTTCTGAGCAACTAAATTTGAAGGGTGTTTAGTATACCAGTTTCTCGATATGCAAGAGAAGCTGAGACAGATGTGATTATGGGCTGTTTTATCCTGGGACGGCGGGGCATGTACGAACTGCTTGCACACTTTGGACAGAGCCGCGAAACGTCTTAAAGAGAGCGAGGTCCGCGACTCGGCCCAAGATTTGTTAAGAGACTACTAATCCGGTAATTTTGTTCCTATTATATTTACGGTTCTAGCAATTTTAAGACGGTTTTCTTCTGCTATGAATTTTGATAATCCTCTTTTAGTCCCCAGATTTCAAAAAGTTCATTTAACTCTGAAAATCTTCACTTCAAAAATTGAAGACAGAAAATATTATTTTCTCGAAGTACAAAAAAATTGACTATCTTTTGTATGCTAAAATCTGTTGAACCCAAATTTTTGTAGAGCTACAGATACTTGGGTAGAAAATAATTTTTGTGTAAAATTAATGGGGACAGAAGATGTGTATGCATATGTCATATGTAGATTTAAGTACATATGCGTTTTCATATGTTTCAAAGTATTTATTGTGGTGCTTTCAACCAATGAGTTATACAAAGTTGACGGTTTTGATCAACATGTTACAAAGCCGTTAGTGGGAATTGAATTCGAATGAATTGGCTTTATCATTCCTTTTAGCTGCCCCACAGACAAAAACGTTTTTTCTTAAGGATTGTTTGATACCTTGAACAGTCATTTCATATATACATATACATATATATAATCTAATATGTATGAATTTATTTATATATGGAGTTTGCTTTTTTGCCCCTACTGTATATATGTGTGTGTATATATATATATATTGAGCATCCATGAGTTTGGTTTATGTGGGTCAGTGAAAACAATTAGGAAAAGAGATCATTTTTCTGAGTGAAAAAAAGAAGAAGAAAATATTATAAGGAAAAGAATGTCACATAAGAGGAACGCTATTATTGATGAAAATGATACAGACTTGTACTCCATAGTCAGAAGTACAGCTAATATCCTCACTCAGCTTTTCTCTCAAGCTACCACTTAAAAGAAATTTGCTTTTGATGCTGGCCCAAGATGCCCTTGTGAGAATGAATTCCCATTTTTCCTTCATCTCTTTTTCCTTCTCATTCATTTTTAATTTATAGATATTTCTGTGATGCCAGTTGAATTTAAGTCGTACCCATTGTATGTCCTCTTCGACTTGATTATTTGAAGCATATGTGAGCTTTTATTGGGTATGGTAGGGTCCCATGAACTTGTTGATCCTATTAACCCAATAACTTAGATGCCTGATATTTTATTGATCCGAGACCCCCATTGAGATGATCCAAATATTTTTTTGGACAAGCTTTACTAATAAGTAAGTTTTGTTTTAATAAGAGTACCCCACTCTAAGATAAAAACTACTCTATTGAGTATTTGAAAAAAAAATCTAAATTTATTATTTTCGAATGTTGGGTTATTTGGCTTATGATAGGATTTCAATCCTAAGAAAATTGCTAGTAAAGCCATAAAATATGCTTTTTGAGATATGTATTTTAGTAGTAATGCTTGTAGATTCTTAGACATGGATATAATGTGTCTTTTGAATCCATTGTTGCTAATTTTTGTGGATAAAGGTTTTCCTTATTAATTGAAGGATAGTGGGGGCACTCGACCTCCAGTTTAAGTACGTCATGCCTCAACCTTGGATTTAGCACTTGAGTTGGATATGGTTCTATTGAAACTATGAAGCTACTTTAGTAGCTAAGAGTTTTTAAACAAAAAGGAAATTTATCTGGATAAATTGGAAATAAAGAAAAAATTGTGTATGCTTGTACATTCTTTATATGGTTTAAATGAGGCACCCAAAAAGGTGGTATGAAAAAAATTTGATCGAACCATTTTTCCAAATGGTTTCAAATTTATTGAAAGTGAAATGAATTTATTTATCATAAACACTGTGATAGAGTATGTGTTATGATATGTTTATATGAGAATGATTTATTAGTTTTTGGTTCCAGTTTAGAGGTTATAAAAGAGACCAAAATCTTATTGTCACTTAGTTTTAATATGAAGATTTTGGGTAAAGCCAATGTAATTTTATGGATTAATTAAAATTACAAGAACTGTTGTTTGCATATATTGATCAACATCATTATATATAGGGTGATGTTATTTCCACTCCATCATTGAACTAAGACACTCTATGGTACCACTCTTAGAGCATGTGGTACCATGTATGTCACGCATTGCATACATGGTACTACATGCTTTAAGAATGGTACCATGGAGTGCCTTAGTTCAACGATGGAGTGGCAATAACAATTCCCTTATATATATTGAGAAAGGTTTTGGAAAGAAAAATATTATTATTTTTTCATTTCACTTTGAGTAAAGCATATATGAACATTAAATCTCCTTCAAAACAAAAATGACCCCAATATATTTTTTATTGTGGGAAAATTTAGAGAAGTCGGATGCATCAGTCAATCTGTTGCACAAGCTAATGTCACTGAAGGGTCATTTGTGGCTATGTTTACAAAATTATATTCCATGACAAATTTTGAAGTATGGTATTTTGATATGTGTGCCTCTAGGCATGTGTGTAATAATCTCAACTGTTCCAAGAGATACTCTCCAACGGAGAATGAAATGTTGCTTGGTGATTTACACAATACCAAAGTTTTGTTACTTGGGAAGTGAAATTGAATTTTGCCTCCGAGAAGAAATTAAATTTTGGAAATGTATTGTATATCCTAGAGATAAAAAGAGATTAATTTTTTAAAATGTATTGCATACTTTAAAATTTGAAAGAATATAATTTTGGGTTTTTCAACGCTGATTTTTAACCAAATTGGATTGTATATCATATGATCACTCTCCGACACGTTACCTTCTTAGAAGTATGCGTGCTTTACTAGTTGTCAATTTGAACAATTAAAACCTGATTAATTCTGTTTTAGGTGTGGTTCGTTTTTTGGCTATAACATACACTTTCACTAACAAAATTTGGTAATTGGGCTATGTGATAATATGAATAAAACACACTTTTAACATATAAATATACCCCTGAATATGTCACAATTATAAAGTGAATACGGATAAAAAAGTAGATTAGTTCTAAATACTTTCTTTTCTTCTTCTTTTTTTTTTTTGTTGAAAGCCAACGAAACTAGGGAAGCTATGTTTCTCTTCTCTTTTATATTGCCTATCTACTCAGAGTGGACAAAACCTTGCTTTCTCTTGGGATATGAAGTTAGAACTTCAAATCCCCAGAGCAATATTTGGCTTCCTCTCTTTAGTCCTTTCCAATTTTAGTCAATAGTAGTGTAATATTCCTAGGGTTGCTGCTTATGAGCTTGTCACAGCCCGGTCCCACAATAGCGGAACCGGAGCCCGTGGCACGCCACCGAGGCTAAACCAATTCATTAACGTTCCCAAAGATTAGGTTTGAAGAACACACGCAGCGGAAAAACAAAACACATTTAAAAACCAGAGGTTCAGTCGACTGCTCAGTCGACGGAGGCGGGCAGGGATTTTAATATCGAAAATCAGTCGACTGCAATAGGAGGTCCAGTCGACTGCTGAGGGGTCCAGTCGACTGCTCAGGGGTCCAGTCGACTGCTTTTGCAAAAATAGGAGCAGTAGCTAACAGGCTCAGGGGTTCAGTCGACTGCTCAGTCGACTGCTCCCCTGGCAACAGCCCAATCTGCAGGAAACAAGTTTTAAAAGCTTTCTAACTATCACCAATGATCAACCATTCAATCCAAACTCAAGCCAAAGTAATCCTAGCTGTATTAAAACATTTCTAAAGTAAGATTACAACATGTTACTAACTATTACAACGTTCAAGATTCATTCTATCATACCAAATTAAACATGGGTTAAAACAATAGAAATTCTTATTACAACATTTCTAGGATCCCAAAAACTACAAGATTTACATTCAAGTTGCCTTCTAAAAGAACTCCCAACCCACGTGCTCACTTCTGCGATTCCTCGCCAGCATTAACACCTGAAATGGTTATTTGAATAACCACACATATTTCGATTTGTTTAAGCTAATGCTTAGTGAATAAATCAACATATGTACATGAATGATAAACATGTCCGCATTCACATCTCTACATTTCATACTAGTCGCCGGAGACTCACGTGCCCGTCCATATTCCCAATCCGCGACTCCTCGCCAATAAGTCCACGCGAAAGGGTAAGACCCACGATTCTACAAACAATCGTGCGACCTTAATGCCACTCTATTGGCTCCACAAAATGGCACGGTGACCACGTGCTCCTTCTGACCCACATAAGCAACTTAACATGCTCAAATACATATCACCATGCTCGCGGTAATCAAAACATATCACCGTGCTATTGGGCCTACTTATCAATATAATTGCCCAATATGAACTACACAATATATCTCTAAGAATTAATACATGCTATTCAAACATAACATGAATACATGCCAAGAAATCATTCCAAAACATAGTTGAATCACTCACCTCCGAATAACGCTCCTATAATTCAATCTGAAGAAAACCCGTGCACAAGGAACGTGCAGAAGTCCGTCTAGTAAAATTCCTATGGATCAGAATTCCATTTATCAACTTTTATGAAAAATTCTAGAAAATAAATTTTCGAAAAACTTAGCCAAACAGGCCCTAATAGGTATCAAAACGAAGCTCTTACCTCGAGGAGCTCGAATATGAAATTTGGGAGAAACCAGACTGACGGAAGGTCGTCGTTTGGCGTCGCAAAGCTCTAAGCTCCTAAATCTCCCTCTAGCCCCCCTTTTGGCCTCCTTTTGGAATTAGGTTAACACTTATGAAAAATATCCCATTCATCTCTATCTATATATAGGCAACTCTTTTGGAAATTACGTTTACCTCCCCACAAGTTTTCAAAACTCCTAATCAGTCTCTGAAACTTTCTATACAGCTTATTCATAGCTTTACGAGTGAAACTTCAAAATTATAAAAGTTTTCGACTAAGTTTCGTTTGGTCGCTAAAACGCGAATTTCTACATGAAGTTTCCGAAGTTGCTAATTAGCCTACCAAATTAATAGCGTGTTCATTCATTCTCACCAGGATACTAAATCTAACAACAGAAATATATTCTAAGCCAGAAAATAATACAGATATTGCAATACACAGGTAAACATTTATTTTCAGATAAACATTTAACATGTTCCACAGTGACCGTCTCATACTCGGAGAGACGTCACAACAACAAATCCTCAATCACCACAGTTTCAAAGGGTTCTCTAATACAGACACCCAAATCAACTCGTGAGTCAACACTCACTCACACATGTGCCAAAATGCACAACACAACACAACACATTATTATGCAAGACAATGCAATGAAATGCAATAACACGATTACGGGTGTTATAGAGCTGGATGGCTTGCTGCATTTTGATTGATTATCCTGTTATTCATCAATCGGCTTGTGGTTTCTCAATTTTATTGCTGCTGAATTTAATGGTTTTGATTGTGGTGTTCGTTGCTTGCTGTTGCTCTTTTAATTGAGTTTGCTGCTGATTTCATTTTTGCCGTCTTTCATGCTGAGTACTGGAAGCCCAAGCTTGGCATCTGGTTTTGTTTGCTTTGGTTACCAAGTCTCGATAAAGGACAACAAGAAAATGTTGCTGCTCAAGTTTTGCAGTCTTATGAATGCTTCTACTTTTTTGGGGCTAACTTGCAAGAACTGTCAGAGTTAAAAAAAGCCTAGCCCAAGTCTTTGAGTGTTCTGAGTTTTCTGAATTTTGGGCTATTTGCATCAGCTCTTCAATGGGTGATACAAAGGTTGATGAAGTCTTTCTAAGGACTCGGCCTCATCTTCCAAGAGTATGAGAAAAATGCTATGCCGGTCTTGGGCGAGGACGATAAAGTATCAGTGGATTTCTTCTTCTTCTTCTTCTTCTTCTTCTTCTTCTTCTTCTTCTTCTTCTTCTTCTTCTTCTTTTAATCTTCAGACTCGACCGCATCTTCCAAGAGTATGAGAAAAATGCTATGGCGGTCTTGGGCGAGGACGACAAAGTATCAGTGGATTTCTTTTTGGAATTGTCAATGAAGAGATCAAGTTGCTGTCAAATTACTGATGCTGATGCTGATGCAGTCTTGCTGCCTCAGTTGACAATATAGAGCTGAAATCCTTCTTGATGCCTTCTTTTTGGGTTTAGTTTATAGTTTTTTTCCTGTCAAATTTTGATATTGGGGTTTGATGCCTTTTGAGAAAAGTAGCTTTTTTAATCTGTGAGTAGGCATGTCCTCATGGGAGGGTACTTCTTGGGCTAATGCTTTGTTTCTTAAATTTAATCATCAATAAAATTGATTTCTTTTCTGTTAAAAAAAAATGTTCCTTGTTTGGTTGCAACTTTCAAGTCATGGATGAGCAAGGACGGATCCAGGAATCATGCTTGGGGGGCGAACTTAGTAATTTTCAAAAAAATTAGGGGGGATGAGTATGTATACCTAAAGCATATTTATGTATAATGCTAGTAAAAAATTAGAAGGTTTGGGCTTGTGGACTAGCACTTGAGCATACCGGCAAAACAACACTTAGAAAAACGTTTTGTGAAAATTCATGCTGAGAAAAGTTCATTCTTGGCCGAGAACTTGGAACACCATAGTAGAGGATTATGTGGTATGTTTTGAGAAAGAATTAAGTACAAATTGTTAACAGAATTCTTTGGTTTAATTTTAACTTTTCACAGTTTTTTATGCCAAAATTTCTACATTTTAGGTGGGATTTGATGAGCTTGGTGGGACATATGAGTCCAGCACAGAGGAACTGGAAGAGAGGTTGGCAAAAGCTCAAGTTATCCCTTTTTTTTTTTTCTTTTCTATGGCCAATCTATTTAAATCCATCAAAAATGTGGAGCCCAAACAAGGAGTGTTATCTGCTACCATAATGTGGGAGTATTAATCCAATTTTGCTTCTTTAAATTCTTGATGTGTTATGTAAGATTCATGTTGTCCTTGTTAACTTAGAACCATCTCATTGATGGTACAAGTGCTATCAAGCACAAGCACTATGAAATCAAATATTGCAAGTTCTTGAGAAGCTAGTTCGGTTAGTTTGGAAAAGGCGAGTTGTCACGCCCCGGAAACCGAAGCGCGAGGAAAGAGGAAAGATAGAGAGGAAAGAAGTAAAAATCCAATCACAATGCAGAAGGGACTTTGGAAACCCACGGGGTTCCTACAAGGATGACTTACTAATACATAAATCCAAAATGGATTTACATGTTAACGAGTCCATCAAAGATGAAAGAATTTGAAAATCACATTAAAAAGCCTTTCCGGGCAAGCACTATATCAAGGAGAAAAGGAAAAGTTACAATGAATTTGATAAAAGGTCATTTTTGACAGTTGCTGAATTTTAAAACACCCATAAGTAACTATATCTTTGAAATTTTTACATTCTGTTTGCTCAGGTCCATGTAAAATTTGATTCTGCACAACTTTCGTCTAATGACTTTGTTTCCAATTCTGCACCATTTGGGCAGAAAATAAAAAAAAACAGTAGCAGTTTTTCTATGACAGCAACTTTTGACAACATTTTGACAGCTTGTAGAAATGTTCCCAATTATGCTAAATCCTCAAGTTTAAACTTCAATACATGACTAAACAAGTCATAAATGACATATAACACATGCCTAGACCAAACGGAACTTCATATACTCGAGATTTACTAGCAACGAGAAGTGAAAGAGATAAAGAGAGGAAAAAGGGGAGAGGGAGAGATTGGGAGAGAGATAGGGAGAGATAGGGAGAGAGATATAAGGAATGTATTCTAAACACACACACATGTGTATTTTCACATTCGAAAACTTTTTAAAAACATATATATATACATAATTCCAACATAAGTAAAAGGAGAGAATATTTGAAAAAGGGAAAGAGATCAAAGAGGGGAGAGGAGAGAAAGAGAATGGGAGAGATTTTTGAACATTTCCTTTAAAAACAAAATGGACAAATCCGGCAGGGATTTCATACAAATAGAATGAGTCCGGTAGGGACAAAACCAAACATAAACGAATCCGGCAAGGATTCCATACAATTACAATGAGTCCGCCAAAGACAAAACCAATCATAAACGAATCCGACAAGGACTCAAATCCACACACATACATAAAACTTTAGAAGGAATGCTACGGTCTCGGAAACATAGTTACATAACATAAATAAAAGGACTAACCCTTGTCCATCAAACTTACAACAAGACCTTCCGATGACAAAATTATGGAATCAAACTTTAGAAGTTTAATAAAAGTAGTACAACAATTTTCTTGAAGAGCTCTAACTATTACAAACTTCTCCAAAGACTAAAATTTACATGGGAACTATCCATTTACATATGTAGACACGAGTCCTCAAAATAGAACAAAATACACCAACGTCTATGCGTCGGTCACATATGCCCTTTTGCCCTTATCAAGTTCACCTGAAAAATGTTTTGTCGTTTTTATGAGAACAACGGCTCGTAGACAACATTGTAACAAATCTATATGCTATCCATGACTAAAATGAAATGAGGTGCAATGAATCGCCACCATGGCTACCATGAAATGTTTAAAGCCGCAAGGCTATGCGTGACAAATGCACATCTCTCTCGTTACCGGACCATGAGCCACCCACGCATGGAGTGTAGCATACCAACTTCCGGGAGCTACCCGAATATAGTTTGGAGTTTGAATGTTTCTAAGGGTCATTCTCCCTGTCTCACATCACAACCCACGTCCGGATTTCTTAAATCAAATTCTCACACATGGGGTTTTTCTCTCTTTTCCAAATAAAACTTTTATGTCGTGATACATGAATGCTTGCCGATTAGGCCTCAATGCATATGATGTTAACAATGGCATTAAAGATGATCCACTACGATAGACTAAGCAATAATTTAGTCCATTAGACATGATATCAAGAACTTCAAAGAATGTAATTAAATTTCATAATTTAACGTTCCTAACAAGGATTTCTATATTAACGTCGTAGCATGCTTTTACACATAAAGGGAGCATCCTAGGCACGTCTAGCATCACATAATCAATTATAGAACAAACCAAAACATGTAAATTCACAATTAGGCATATAACCCTAAATTTACAACTTTGGGGAAAACCTAATGCATGCGTCTAAATTATTCTCATAACATCATTTTAATTACATTTAACACTCCAAACTTTCAACTAGTACAACCAAGGCATATAATTCCACAATTTGGCATACAACCCTTGCATTACAACTTTGGGGAAATACCCATTGCATGTGTCTAAATTATCTCCTAGCACATATATATATATGAACTCAATACACCTTAGGCAAGTGTAACATAAATAATTGCACAATGTAAATCTACCTCAATGCTTAGCTTCCAAAAGATCAATGGCAACTCAAGAGAGCTAAGCACAACCAAAATAACTTCAAGGCTTGTGCTAGGATCTTGAAGAATGCTTCAAGAATGCACCTCTAATCAAGAACAACCCAAGGTTAGGATAGAAGTCATGAAACTAGTAAACCCTAGGTTGTTAGAGATTGGGAAAACTTACCCACACTAGAAATCCTCCATTGAAATGGTTAGGAGGTGAAAGAGATATTCTATATACTCCAAGGAAGCTATAAAAGAGAAGAGAAGTTCAATAAAAACCCAAATTTTCGAAATCAAGTGAAACCCTAGAATTTGGGGGTTTTCTAGAATGCTTACCAAATGATGCTTCCAAGCTCTAGGATGGTTAGAGATGCTAGATAATGATCATCTTGAGCTTCTCTTGCAATCTTGTAGAAGGAAGCCCAAGGAAAAAGAAGAACTTTGGATTTTCTTGGCTCTTGAAGTGTATAGAGAAGAAGAGGTGAAGAGGAATGCTCCCAACCCAAAAACTAACGTGAAAATGAAATGGGGAGGAGGGGGTGGCCGGCTATAGTGGTGTGGGGTGCGACCCACATCACTTATTTGGTCAATACTGAATGTTTTGATACCCAAACGGACAGTCTGACCCAACGTGTAACCCCAAAATTAAATGAACACATCCACGGGTACAAAAATTAATTTCTAAAGCATATGAAAGACAAAATAAAATAATTTAATCATGCTCTGAAAAATTTAAATACAGTAAATTAAAATACCAGTCCACACAGAACATGCGAAATTACCCAATTACCCTTATTAAAATTCTGAAACATTACACGAGTGCCTTACGAAACTTTGATTTTATCATTGACAAAAAAAAAAAAAAAGGAAACAATAACTACAAAAGATGAAATGCTAAATTAAAAAGGGAACTGAAAAACAAAACCAAAGTAGAAAAAGACCTAAATAAAAAATAAAAACAAAAACAAAAATGTACAGAGTACTAAAGAAATGTAGAGAATACTAAACAAAAAAGCCAGAGAGAGGGGGTACCTCATTGGTTTCGTTCGTGAATATGTGTAATGTGAGCGGCTGTTTTTCTAACACTGATATTCAAGCCTAAATGACTGCAGTCCTATCTTAATTGGCCGACACCAACTCCCTCACACCTTTAGTGCAGGTTCGAATCCTCCTCCCCCTTGTAAAAAAAAATATTAAATATTGAAGCCCTGAGGAATTGCAACTTTGTAATTGCTGATAAAGTCCCGTGAAGCTCAATCTCAGAGAGAGGCGCAAAAGGCACACCTTTTCTACTTTTCTCAGTGCCTTAGACAAAAGGCTTAAGCCTTACGGGACAGATCGAGCTTTAAGGCTTAGTTTGGCCCCCAAGTGGCTTTTTAAAAGTAGCTTATGAAATTTATTATTAAGTTGTTTGATAATTTTGTACAAATGACACATTATTCTTCAAAAAAACATCATGAAACCAAAAAGTAATCTTGAGATTTTTAAAACTCCATTCTAGAGCTTTTAAAAGCTCCCCCCAAAAAGCCCTAAGTTCAATTTTTGCAAAGCTCACAAACTAGTTTCTAAATGAATTAACATGAAATTGTGCTTTAAAAAAGGAGAAACACCAAAATGGGAGGCAAACTAAGCCCAAGTCTTGATGCTTTTTTGGGCGACCTCGCTCAAAGCACGCCTTTTGGCGCGCCGAGGCACTCCTTTTAGAGCACTGCTCAGTTTACTAATGTATCTCCTTTGTAAAGGATTTTCCCATAATGTCTATGAAAAGTTGCTGCTTTTAAGTGTGGTCCATTTTTTTTACTATAAGATACATTTCACAAATAAAATGTCGAAGACTTGTTATTGTAGCTGAGCTACATAAAAAATATCACTGATTCTATCTATTATACTTGGTTAGTATGTCCCAAACTGAATGTAGTGCCCCAATATGCACCCCTTGGTTCTTCCAGTAAATTCAATAAGATGGCACACGCCAATATCATAAACACAGCAAACCTACTAAAGACCTACTAAAGACTTTATCAAACAAACTGGGACAATCAAAATATATATTTTTTTTCTTTATTATTATTATTATTATTTTTTTTTTTGTAGCAATTATGCTATGAGATAATATAATGGCGACCCGTTGACCGACCTAAAAGGCTACTCTGCGGGAGTATTAGTATAAATTTGGTAAAAAAAAAATCTGTCATATTGGATTTTTTGAGTTCATAGGACAACCCAACTTTAGTTTTGATTAAAAGTCTATGATTAATGAAACTTAATCACATTAAGTATTTATGGTACAAAATTTGATCTAACTAATTATGGGAGATTTTGTGTTGAGAGGCTTTACTAAAAAAAAGAATTAGTTGGACCAAAGACCAAAAAAATCTATTTTGTAGGACTTTTGACCAATATTCTCTTCAAAAAAAAAAAACTAACAAAGACATCATCTCTCAGTGTCGAGAAACTTTTGGGTACGTTGGGGTATTACTTGGCATGCCTATGTGGTACCCTCCAACTAATAAGAAATAGTCTTTTAGGTAGGACCCACAACCAAAATTGATATCCCTATATTTAGGGAGTGCAGGTCCCACTCAAAAGGCTATCTCTCATTGGTTGGAAGGTACCCAAAAATTTCTCCTTCTCCTATTTTCTTGTATATATCTCCTGTATGCTTGGACGTTAAGTTAGGAGCACCTAATCAATTAATCTACTATGAGTTGTTAGGATAACAAGTATATATGGGCCAAACTGAATTCTTGCTTGCTTCCTTTTTTGAGTTTTTCTAGACCATGTGGTAAGTCCACAGAATGTAATATGCGAAAAGATGTTGCATAATTTGCATTTAGAGAGGACGTGAAACTACTAGAAGGTAGTCAAATTATCAGTTTATAATAGCCACTAGATATTCATGTGTATTTTGATAAAGAATTAAAATATTTTGATAAAGTATTAAAGATAATCATTAATTTATTATAGGACTAGTGGATAAAATATTTGTACTTAAAAACAGATAAGTATGCATGAACTTTTCTCCAGCTACTGCTTGATACAAAAGCTATCACATGATATTTTCTCAGCTTATATATCGAGACACCCATTACGTTCAATAAACACAACAAACCAATCTTCTACTACCCAAAATCCCAACAAATAGAGTCTTTGTTTTTCTTTTCATTCAACACACCCAACAAACAGAAAACCCAAAAAACCCAAAACAAATAAAACCTTTACCAATATTCAGACACAAACCTTCATCAATGTCAATCGGAGATTCATGGGTGAAAACTCACGTTCTCGGCAAAGGAAGTTACGGTACAGTGTTCCTCGCCACAAATCCTCATTCACAGCTTCTTCCTCACATTGCTGTCAAGTCCGTTGTTTTCATAAAGTCCCCTTCACTATTTTCTCTCAAAATAGAGGAAACAATACTATCCATTCTCAAAGGTTGCCCAGAGATCATACAATGTTACGGACATCAACATACGATCGAACGCGGTTATGGATTCTACAACTTGTTACTTGAGTACGCACCTGGAGGTACGTTATCAGACTTGATCAAGAATCACTACGGAGGGAAAATACATGAATCGGATATACAAAGTTATACACGTATATATGTTACTCAATGGACTCGCTTACACTCATCAAAAAGGTTTTGTTCACTGTGACCTCAAGCCGGATAACATTCTAGTGTTTCCAACTAGATTGAGAATCAGTCTTAAAATAGCCGATTTTGGACTCTCCAAGAAAGCTGGAGAGTGCGAAATATATCAGAATGACGAGGATCCACGTTATCGGGGAACTCCTCTTTATGCATCCCCGAGTCATATTTCGACGGTATACACGAGGCTGCATTGGATATTTGGTCTCTAGGATGTGTTGTTATAGAGATGTTCACTGGAAAACTAGTATGGGATGTTCAAAATTTGGATGACTTAACATGCAAGTTGGAATTCGTATACGGGCCTGAGATTCCAAGTGGAATGTCTGCGAATGGGACTGACTTTTTGAAGAAGTGTTTACGAAGAAATCCGAAGCAGAGATGGATGGCCAAGATGTTGTTAAACCATCCATTTATGGTTGAAGATTGCAGACCCTCACTGACTTCTTCTACATCCTCTCATTGCATATCAGAGGAGCAATCTTCGGATTTGTCGAAGCTGATGGACGATGATGCAAAACACATAGCGGATAGTTATTACTCCGCTTGGGATCGCAAACAAGGGATTTTGATGAATGTTCACTAATTTGGGGGCTAGCTCGGGAGTAAGATAATATGTTAGAAGAAGCTTAATTAGAAACGAAAGTTATGGGTGCTCACTGAAATTCAAGGCCTGATTTTCATCATAAAATATGATGTAATCTTCGTCATAAAAAAAACTCTGCTGATTTTGCTGGTTTTTTTTTTTTTTTGCTTGGCTGGGTTCTATAGTTATTGATCGATGTGATTTATCATGAATCTTGTCAAGGAAGACAGAACCAAGTAGTTCTTATACGAGATTGTTTAAAAAGTCCTAATTTGTTCGTTGTTAATATATACATCTCTTATTTCAACAAGTTATTCTTTTAAAAGCTGGTTCTTAGCAGGAATAGGCAAAAAAAACTTGGATTACTTGGGCAAAAACTTGTTTCAAATGTGTAAGATATAGTATAATAAATATGTGGCTCCAAAGGTATATGTGGAGAACTTGCACTTATTTCACTAGGAGGCATAACTGAATAGAATTCTCTGAGTTGTATGGATAATACATGAGCTTATGTTTTAACTTTTAAGAAGCTAAGAAAATAAAGATCAACAGTGCTCGCTGAAATTCAAACGCTAGTTTTGCATGGTACAGTTCAAATCATAAACTTTGTAAACGTCCGTTGTGACAAATTCTTCAGAGGCCTTATTAATGTCGAGCCAAATAAAAATCTCTGTGTGGTTTTTTTTTTTTTTTTTTTTTTTTTTTTTTTTTGCTTTCTTCAACTATTGCAATAGGATTAATTGACCCTTTTAAAGTAAGTGTCAAAACAATTTTCACATACTTTGTATTTTGGTTTGATGCAATGAATTTCTCTGTTATGCTAAATTCTTTAGAAAGTTCCAAGGAGGAAATTTTCTATTTCATTATGCAAACAAGATTTTCTAAAATTTTATTGTATGGTGTGTGGAAGCGTATCAATAGATTCAAATTAAGGCAAGCCTCAAACTAAGGAAAGGTTAATTAAAACTGGTATGTGATAACTTATTTATTTATTTATATAAGCATATAGATATATATATATATATTTATATAACTGTGAGTTCTTTATAGCTAGGCTGTTTTATGGAGTTTTTGTGTTTTGCTAATTTTGGAGGCAGAGGATGTGCTTGTGTTTTGCTAATTTTGGAGGCAGAGAGGTTGGTAATGTTAAACTAAATTCTCTTAGGCCATGTTTAAGCAAGGAAGAAAATAATAAGAAGTTCTCCAAATCAGCAAAAATGGAACCTAAAGAAAGGCCATGGAATTTCAAAACGGTTAGGACTTCTTTTATGGATAGGTTGAAGAAAAAAAAAACAAGAAGAAACCCCAAGTTATCTCAGAGAAGCACTTCTAAATTAAAATAAACAAAAATTTCATAGGCCAACAAGCCTAAAAAGGAATGCATGGGACTGCTTTGACCCCAAAAAAACAAGCCTGAAAAGGTTGCAACCTTTTTGCAGATTAATTAACTGATACAAAGTCTGCCTTTGAGTGGTCCTAATCTAATATATTAGACACCTAACCAAAAAGGAAGGTAAACAGAGATAAGAAAACAATTATTACAAAAAACTAGAGAACTTTTTTTATGCATTGACTTGCATTGGTGACTAATTAATACAGTAGCAATCAGCGACATCGTTCAAGAGTCCAATGGGGCAACGATGGACTCAATGCGCGGAGACCAGTCTAGAGTAAGGCAACTCCATGATTGGAGTAAAGCTAACATATCTTGGCACCTTAAACTGATTATTTAAGCCCCACGTGAGATTGCATAGTCCATTAGCTCCTCAAAGGTGCCACTTTTCACCACTCGTATCTCGAGTGTCCCAATCTTGTTATCCGCAACTCGGCCCTGTCGATACACCGAGTTAAGTGACTCTTCCATTGCAAAGCAACATTGATTGATTCAACACCTCATCACTAGGCGAGTTGGCCGAGTCCTTAACTATTAACTCCCAATATATCACATAGTGACCCGAAATTATTGTTGTGTCTGAGAAACTCGCGTACTCGAACACGCTAGTGTAGAACTCACTTGGACGCTCTGATGCATTTTCAATTGCAGTTTGTAACTCAGCTTCATTAGTCTTGTCTGAGTCAATTCTTAGTAAATAATTTTAAGATCTTTACATATCTCTCTATTAAATAATTTTTGATTGACGTTTATAACATTCAAGATAATGCAGTTTATATATTTGGGGGCTTTTAAACAATTTGGTGATGCCTAGTGTGATGGCCAGCCCATTGGAGATGCTTTATAGAATGTTTTTGTATGGCAATTTTCTTGATAAGGCATTTTGATGAGCCCATTGGTGATGCCTACTGTAATGGCTAGATAAATTTGGGGCTTCTCCCAGGCATTTGGCAATATCTTAGGCTTTGTTTGGTTCATGGATTAGTGAAGAAAAAGAGAGGAGAAAGGAAAACAAGATGGAAAACTAGTCTCATCCGTAAGGTAAAAAGAACTAGTTTTCCCTCTCTTTTCCCTCACGAAATCCATGAACCAAACATAGCCTTAGTGTGATGCCTAGCCCACTGAAGATGATCTAATGTGGCAATATTCATCCAAATTTCCTGCATTTAAATTCTTGATGTTCTATATATGTAAGGTTCATGCTGACCTTGTTATGACTTATTATAACCATCTCATCGATGGTGCAAGTGCTATCAAGCCATATAAAATCTATATTGCAAGTTCTTGAGTAGGTTTGGTTAGTTTGGAAAAGGTCTCGCATGGTGTCTTTGAAAAGTTTCTTCTGGGGTAGGCAAATAAGGCTTAAGCGGCTTAACTGATGTATTACTCAATGAAGCACCGACACTGATATAAAATAACATGGACACGTCGACACGCCAAATCCTAAATAATAAATGCAAGTTAACACCGGATTTAAAGCGACCACAAAGTGTCTTCTCCATGTGTTGAACACGACACGTTACCGTCTTAGAAGTATGCGTGCTTTACTAGTTATCAATTTGAACAATTAAAACCTGATTCTGTTTTAGGTGTTGTCCGTTTTTTGGCTATAACATACACTTTAACTAACAAAATTTGGTAATTGGGCTATGTGATAATATGAATAAAACACTCTTTTGACATATAAATACACCCCTGAATATGTCACAATTATAAAGTGAATACGGATAAAAAAAAAAAAAAGGAGATTAGTTCTAATTACTTCCTTTTTTTCTTCTTCTTCTTCTTCTTCTTTTTTTTTTTTTTTTTGAAAGCCAACGAAACTAGAGAAAGTTATGTTTCTCTTCTCTTTTATATTGCCTATCTACTCAGAGTGGACAAAACCTTGCTTTCCCTTAGGGAGATGAAGTTAGAACTTCAAATCCCCGGAGCAATATTTGGCTTCCTCTCTTTAGTCCTTTCCAATTTTAGTCAATAGTTGCTAAAGCATTCTTAGTCAAAATAAATAAGATAAGTGAAGCTGGTCTATGAGACAAAAAAATGTATTTTGCCTGTAAACAGAGGAATTATATCAATGGAGTTGGTTCTGTAATATTTTTTCCTTTGCATTTAGTGTGGAAAAGCATCTTTGAATTTCCTTTAAATTTTCATGAAAAATCATCTTTTTGGAAAATAGTAGTGTAATGTTCCTAGTTTGGTTGCAACTTTCAAGTCATGGATGAGCAAGGACGGATCCAGGAATCATGCTTGGGGGGCGAGCTTAGTAATTTTCAAAAAAATTAGGGGGGACGAGCATGTATACCTAAAGCATATTCATATATAATGCTAGTAAAAAATACAAGGTATGGGCATGTGGACAAGCACTTGAGCATACTGGCAAAACAACACTTAGAAAAACGTTTTGTGAAAATTCATGCCAAGAAAGGTTCATTCTTGGCTGATAACTTGAAACACCATAGTGGAGGATTATGTGGTATGTTTTGAGAAAGAATTAATGTACAAATTGCTAACAGAATTCTTTGGTTTAATTGTAACTTATCACAGTTTTTTATGCCAAAGTTTCTACATTTTAGGTGGGATGAGTCCAGCACAGAGGAACTGGAAGAGAGGTTGGCAAAAGCTCAAGTTATCCTCTCTTTTTTTTTCTATGGCCATTCTATTTAAATCCATCAAAAATGTGGTGCCCAAACAAGGAGTGTTATCTGCTACCATAATGTGGGAATATTAATCCAATTTTGCTTCTTTAAATTCTTGATGTTTTATGTAAGATTCATGTTGTCCTTGTTAACTTATAACCATCTCACTGATGTGTTGGGTTTATACCCTCAAACCATTACTTTATGTATTAGACGTTAGCATTTTATAT
Source organism: Hydrangea macrophylla (assembly GCA_033977485.1). Lineage (NCBI taxonomy): Eukaryota > Viridiplantae > Streptophyta > Magnoliopsida > Cornales > Hydrangeaceae > Hydrangea > Hydrangea macrophylla. The sequence goes on along the minus strand of CM066996.1, from coordinate 88,781,256 downwards.
ATGGATATCAGCTTTACATTTCATTGTGTATGTTTCTTTAGTGAGATGATTGTTAATCCTTAAGTATCATAGTAAGTAATTCTTGTGTGTATGAGATACATACGATTGTGATACGAATTACTATTCTTTGATACTTAGAACTTGTCACAGTGGATGATGAGACTGGATATCTCATCAGGTATACACTGTAGTATGATTGACTGCCATTGGATGGAGTGATGAATCTCAATCACTAGAGTGTAACTCTTAGTTAATATGCTAGTGCTTATAGTGCATTGACGGACCTGAGTTTTCCTATTGACACTCAAGACTGTCAAACAGTCAATAGGAACTTATAACTTGTATAAGGTATATGTTCTCAATCTTGAGACAATTATGAACACAGACTGTGGATATGACTGCTTTGACTTACCAATCAGTGAGGTCTATAAAAGATCAACACCTGGGTATCTTGGGTATGTCATGTTCATAGGGTTGTGAACATATATTGTCAAGATAGAATCTACCCTCTGATTTAGAGTAAGCATTCCCTTGAGAATGTCACCAAGCTAATTACTGAGTACTGCAGTCTTGTTGTTAAGAGTTGTCAACATGTTTGGTAATCATGAGAGGTGAATGGGACTCAAGGAATACAAGAAGTAATCATGATTCAGATTGACAGTAACCGTTTATCCGACTACCTGAATATGATTGCGAATGCTGAAGGTAGAAGGACATTAGTACACAATACAAGTCCAGTTATCGCTTCGGATATGTTCTTTTGCGTTGGAGTTCAGTTATCGTTTTATAGTGGAGTAAACGTTAACTGACCAGTTGGTTAGTTTGCTGATCAAAGAGTTTGGTCATGGTAATTAACAAACTGGTCTGAGCCAACAATAAAGAGCCTAGGAGGTCCCACTCTTAGCTCCGCTAGGATGCTTGGAAAGACACATGAGGATCTTGTCAAGGCAGGTTCGATCGATCGAAGTTGTCTCAATCGATTGAAGTTGTCACGCCCGTTCCAAAATTTCATACGTTTTACCATGCATATTTGAATCTGTGAGTTTATCAATGTTAATTGATAATTGAGGTTGGAGTTGACTGTGAGTCAACGGCAAGGTGTCAGTGAGGACACGAGAACCTGGTAGTTCATTTTACATTGGCACGATTAAATGACATTTATAGGATTTAAATGTTATTTGACTTTCTGGTATTATGATGAATAGTGAATTTACCTGAGTAGTGTAAATTCTGGTAATTTTGGTATTGTTGTATATCTTTTTGAGAACTGTGGTGAGAACGTGAGTGTCACGTTATATAAAAGGTAGGTTGTGTAGAGATTTCACAGAATTTAGTTTTCGGACGTAATTTTGGAACCAAACGAGACTTAGTCGAAAACTGTTGAAATTGATAATTTTCACGCGTAAAGTTATAAAATGGATGTGTGCGACGTTTCAGGGAATAATTAGGAATTTTGAGAACTCATGGGGAGGTAAACGTAATTCCCGAAAGTCGTGCCTATATATAGAAACTCATGAATTAATTTCATTAGTTCAAACCTAAATTGGAAATCAAGAGAGGGGAGATTTGGGGATTTGATTGCTACGAGCTTTCCGACACAAATCGACGACCTTTTGATCGTCAGTTTTTCTCCAAATTCCATATTTGAGCTCCTTAAGGTAAGAGCTTCATTTTGATACCACTTATGCCTTGTTTGGCATAGTTTGTATAAAAGTCCTAATGTTGAAATTTTGGGGAAAACATGTCTAAACTTGTAGGAATTCCTTGTAATCGGAGATCCGACGTTTAATTAGTCTCCTAATTCATCCTTCAAAGTTATAAGAAATTCGCACGAGGTATGAATTCTAAGCCTATGAATTATAGGAAATTTCATGTTTTAATTATCGGACCTAATATTTTGGATCCGGGCGAAATTCATGTATTAAGTAGGCCTGTTAATTATGCACATGAAAATGCCATGAAAGCACGTATAGATGATTATATGAGCATGCTATGTGTCTATGTGGGTCAAAGGAGAGTGTGATACAAATTCATGCCGGGGTACGCCTCTCGATGTTTGAGAGTTATAGTAGCGACGGCTACTTGCTTGGTTTGGGAACCGGCCCTGCCAGAGCAGTTGGGTGCAATGGTTGATAGACTTTGGGCTTGCCATTGGCATCACGGTTGATAGACTTTGGGTTTGCCGATATACCGGATGAATGGGTGTCTCCCTTCCTAGAGACTATTTGATGTGTTTGAGATGTTTAATGCATGAATTGTCATATAAGCATATGTTTAGAATTGTGCACTCAGCATATAGCTGAGCAGTGGAGATTTACTCCATTGCAGGTGAAAGAAAGAAAGGAAAGAAGAAACGTGAGAAGTGAGACCGCGGGAGCGACGGGGATTCTCCTCTTGTATATGTTTTTGTTTTCTTCTCCAAGCCTTGTAATATTTAGCGCTTTAAATAACTAGAACTAGGGAAATAACTTGGAAGGTGTAGTACGGTGTTCATGATGTTGTAATAAGTCTTAAAACTCTTTTTATCTATGTTGTAATGAATCCGAACTCATAGATTCGGGTGTTAAATGCTTAACTTGTTAATTTTGTGTTTTGGGAAGAATGTAATAGGACTTTCATGTTTTAATCCAAACAAGCCTTAGCTTGTTTCTTTATTGTCCTTGTTCATGGATCGGTAAGTCTAAACGTTGGTTTTGATAGTAAGTTGTGACTTGTGAAGTTTGAATTGGTTTGCATGTGGGGTTAAGGTGTTATGTGTGGGTTGTTTGATGCCTTAGCACAATTCTGCAGCTTTAGGCAGAGTTCTGCTGGAGGGTCATTCGACCGGTCGAAGGGGGTCGCTCGACCGGTCGAAATACCCCCTGTAAGAAATCTTTTTCTATACCTTCCAGAATTATTTTAGATGTTTTGATTGGTTCTTAGGGTACCTTTGGGACCCCTTTTAACATGTATTCATCCGACTCGAAAAACAATTACGTTTTAAATTTTATATGGATTTTACCACTCGGAGGGTAATGTTTCCTAAAGTTTTATATTCTCAAGGTTGTTTAAAGTTCTTTTTTGCTGCGTATAATTATCTAATAGTTGGTCGAGCCTTGGTGGCGTGCCACGTGTCCTATTTCCGCACGTTAGCGGGATGGGTCGTGACAGAAGTCTAGACAGGTTCGATCGCTTGAAGGTGGTTCGATCGATTGAAGTTTCGATCGATCAAATCCACTTCGATCGGTCGAACATTAGGTCGGTTCTGAGAATCTATAAATAGGGCAGCTGCGTTCTGGAATAGGTTGTTCATCGTTTTTACAAACCAGAAGCTGCAGATACTGTTTTTAGTCTTCCTAAACCTTTCTATCCTCTACATTAGAGATCCCACCGTCTCTAGTCATTCCAACAGGCATCCGCAGGAGACATAAGGGTGAAGACAACCTAGTGGAGGCTGCTGAAGTTGGAGATTTCATAATTGGGTTCAAGAACATAAGGTATAACTCGTGTTCCCCCTTGCACGCATCTATGGAATTGACGAGTATTAGATCCTGGGATACCAATAAGTTTTATAACTTAATCTTTTCCGCTGCACGTTTAAAACTACAATTTAAACCAGTTTTTCCATCATGATGGTACAAGTGCTATCAAGCACTATGAAATCAAATATTGCAAGTTCTTGAGAAGCTAGTTCGGTTAGTTTCGAAGAGGCTATTGTTTGTTTCACACGCAAGTAGTATTAATTACCCCCTTCACTATTAAGAGTGACTAGTAGTGCAGAATCCTAATTCACAGCTTCTTCCTCACAATATTGCTGTCGAGTGAACTTTTCTCTCAAAGTCCTCTTCACTCCAAAAAGAAGAAATACTGCTCTACATTCTCAACGGTTGCCCAGAGATCATCCAATGTTACGGACAGCAATATACGCTTGAACACAGTTACATAATCTATAACTTGTTACTTGAGTATGCACTGGGAACGTTACTTGATCAAGAATCACTATGACGGGAAAATACAAGAATCGGATATACAGAGTTACATGCGTATGATACTCAAGGGACTCGCTTACATACATCAAAAGGGGTTCGTTCACTGTGATCTCAAGTCGGATAACATCCTAGTATTTCCATCTAGGTTTGGTACCAATCTTAAAATATCCGATTTTGGACTCTCCAAGAAAGCTGGAGAGCGTGATATGTATTAGCATAATGGGAATCTAAGTTACTGGGGAACTCCTCTTTATGCATCCCCTGAGTCTTATTTCTACGGTATACGCGAGGCCATTGGATACATGGTCTCTAAGATGTATTATTATAGAGATGTTTATGGGAAAATCAGCATGGGATATTAAAATTTTGGATAATCTAACTTGCAAGATGGCATTCACACATGCGCCTAAGATTCCAAGTGGAATGTCTGTGAATGGGACCGACTTTTTGAAGCAGTGTTTACGGAGACATCCTAAGGAGAGATGGACGGCCAAGATGTTGTTAAACCATCCATTTATGGTTGAAGATTGCAGATCCTCACTGAGTACTTTTACAACCTCTCATTGCATATCAGAGGAGCAATCTTTGGATTGGTCAAAGCGGATGGATAATATGTTTGAAGCTGCTGAGAGACTAAAAATACAGAGTGCTCACTGAAATTCAAGGCCTAGTTTGTAATAATGAATTTAATGGTTCTCCTTTTATGTTTAATCTATTCATATGTAATATAAGTACTCAAAAATTGAACAGACAATATGAACAAACACAGCATGTTAAAACAGTTATTATAATGCTCGAACAAACAGTTTTTTTTTTCCCCTTGTTGCTTGCTTTCTTCTAATTATTTTGTTTATGTTTGCCATTAGAATATTAACTTGAAAAAATGGACACACATTTCGCATACATTGCCTTTTGGTTTGATGCAATGGATTTCTCTGTCATGCTAAGTTCTTTAATAGTTCTAAGAAGGAAATTTGCTACTTCATTATAGGCAAATAAGATTTCTGAAATTTTATTGTGGTGTAGTTGAGCGTACCAGTAGATTTAAACTAAGGCAAGACTCAGATTAATAAAGGGCTAATTAAAACTGGTGTAGCAGCACGCTACAAGCATTGCTGGAATGACCATCTTGATTTATTTGGTAGATGTGTATGAACTGGGGTAGAGTTTATGTAAACTATTTTTCCTTTTTTTTTTTTTTTTTTTTTTTTTTTTTGGACTCTGAGTTTTCTATAGGTAGGTAGTTTTGTGTAGTTTTTGTGTTTTGCTTATTTTGGAGGCAGAGAATGAGCTTGTTTTAATTGCAGGTTAATGCATTTGTAAATTTTATGTATATACTGTATGTTTTTTTTTTTTTTTTTTTTTTTTTTTTTTGTGTGGGGTGGGGGGCTGCTTGGTTGGGTTCTATTTCTATAGTTATTGTTATCATGAATCTTATACAGAATGGCTTTGTGGGAAGTTCTGTACAGAGAACAGTTCAAGTGGTACAGAGCAGGTTCTGTACTCGTCTGTGAACTTCTCAAAGGTTTATTAACAGTCCGTTTGGGCTAGTTTTGGGGCAGCAATCACATATACGAGATTGTTTAAAAAGTTCTAATTTGTAGGTTTTTAGAAGATTTTTAATTCCAAAAGTTAGTCTTTTTAAAACTAACCCAAATGCCAAACGGGCTTAAACCGATTAGTTCCACAGAGGGGAAAGAGGGGGGTGGGAACACTTGGATTAATTTGGCATTAGAATAAAAAAAAAAATTGGGTATACATGCACGTATATGTGCTACATTATGGTCTAGAAATATATTCAGTGTAGGCCTTCTGCTAAGGTATATATGTGGAGAACAAAGAACTTCTTCTAAGGTTTATATGTGGAGAACAAGAACGACACTTCCACTTATTTCACTAGGTGGGATTTGAACATCTCAGTACCCAGTAGTTTTAGCAAAATTTTACTATGGGACCTGCATTTTCAATTGCATCATTTTTTGATCCCTCACGGCGCAAACAGTCCTGTATTTCCAACGTTTTTGGTACAAAACTAAAACGATTTTGATACTTAAGAGGAACCAAAATGTTACATTTAAAAATGCATAACCCAAAGTGAAATTTCTCTAAAATTACTGGGTGCTGAAATGGTTTTTTAGCTTCTAGTATAAATATATCGAAGTAAAATTGAAATAAGTCTAATGGAAATAGGATTCCAGTCCAATGAATAAAATTCTTCCATTTCACAGAATGCAATCGAAACAACTGAAAAAGATGAGAAGATTTCTACAGCCACCATCGAGTAAAGAAACTAATCAAGCAACGAAATGCCAAGGAATTAAGACAAATAAACATTAATCAACCATAATATACTGTACAGTTACAAACAACTAATCGATTATCCCCCCAACAACTCTCTAAGCTGTATATCCCCCCAACACTCACTATAAAATGCAAAGAATATAATCACAAACAAGGACAAGGTCAAAGATTGGCCACCGCTAACTATAAAAAGTACGCTCGCATTGTCAGCATATTTTACCAGCAGAACACAAAAAACCAAAAAACGACAACTAAGGATTGGCCATTGCTAGCTATACTAACTATGCTTACATCGTACCATTGAGCGTGACATGTGAACCTGATCACGGATATCCATTTGTGGAACCTCTTTTGGTTATATGATCCAATAAATCTGCGACATGCAAGACTTAAGGTCTCCATCTCAAATCCAGCAACCGAACAAAATCTACCTTCTAACATTAGCCATCATGTGTGGGACCTCTTTTAGTTATATAGTCCTTCAATAACTGAGATGCGAAAACCAATGTCTCCACCATTTCAAATCCAGCAGCAGAAACAAAATCCACCTTCTCACCACCAATGTCCGGACTAGCATCAATTGTCTCCTCGCCAAGACCTTCAAGATCTGCCTCAGCTGACCAACTGACAGGAAGGGAGCTACCAAGGGCAGTTTTCAACAGTTTTGCTTCTGTATTGATATTATCCAGAATTTCTAACATGCTTAAAACTGTACCTTCAGAAGTAATTAAGTCTTTGACCTATAAAATACGATTATATCAGTAAAAAAATAAGAGGCATAAATTTAATAGAGTTTCAAATTGTAAACTTATAAAACATGAAAGGTAACGAAAGAGACGAAAAGACATTTCCCACAACCATTCAAAGGCTATCGACATGTGAGAGCATAAAACTAAGAAGTATAACACATTAAACATTTGGTTGAAACTAAAAAATAATAATAAAAAAATTCTTAAGGAGAAGAAAGAAAAAGATCCTTCAACTAGATTATCACCCAAATCCATATATTTAGATCATAAGGACTAATACTCTTGTACAAGCGTCATATAAATTGCTGTGCCGTTTTTAATAGATTAAGCTCTTTGATCATACGGTAACCCCCACAACAGCCTTGTTTGTGGGTGATGTTGTTCAAGTCTCTATCCCCGTTCAACTTTGAGTATATGGTAACCTATGGAGCCTTCTTGTTGTGTCTCCGTTACAACAGAGTTAGGTTTGTTGCCTTTCCATGTGCGAAACAGGGTCACATGTGAGAGAGGGTGTCGAAGTTTGATAGACTTTGTTGGTCCTATTCTCAAACAGGGACAGCTTGAGCTTTTGGAGCAACTAGTGACTTAACAACGCTCACTGTGAGGAGAAAATAATACACATCTCTGTTTCAGAGATGAAATGTTCTCATGAATGTTTGAGAAGATGTACCTTTATGAGTGAGAGACGAAGCCTACGAACTGAAGACGTCAAATGCTCCATATTTCCCAAGCTCTCCTTAAGGGTTGCATTTTCAATCCTCATCCTGAAAAATAGAGAAGTAAAAAAATTAGAAGAAAGAAAACAAGGACGGAAGAACGTGAGTGGACACAATAGTGGTTGTTAGAATCGGCCAATTACGAGTCCATTCATACAAGACGATTCTGAGTGTCATACACAATGATATGATTCACAATTAAATACGATTCACCACTAATAATTTTGAAGTTTTTAAGTTTTAAGTGGAAGACTTTCAACATATTGAGCCTTGATAGTACATCAAACTTGTGAGGAATTGTTATTTTGTTCATTTTCAGCACTGCACATGTTTTTTTAAGCATAAAATAATGTCAAGTTACAAATTGCTCCAAAAACTTTAGCAGTTAGAGAATAGGCCAAAAATGTATACCAAGCTTCAACAAAAACATATGTTTTTTCCTAAAAATGTGAATCGTAAAGCGAAACAATTCACAATTCATAATTCTGGCAAACTGATTCATGAACTGTGGTATAGAGCATGTAGTGTGCAATATCAAGAAAGCATCATTTGGTGAAACCTTGCAAAGTCGATGTTGCAATTAGATTTTCTATTGCTGAAGTTCCCTCCATAATTCAGGTGAGCTCCAGCTTCCTCTCCACTAGAATCTATGGTACCAATCCAGCGATTAAGATATGTTTTCTTCAGCAAATTTTTCAACCTTCCTTCTGCATCCTGAACTGTCCTTTCTCCAATGTTAGCTAATAGCTTTCCTTGTTTCAATTCATGACTGATTTTCCTGCATAAATGTGCCACACTCGAGTTAGAAATATCATAAGCAATGTAATTAAAATTAAGTTGAAAAAAAATATTAATAATAAGTCGAGCCATTGGTCAAAGTAATACTGATAGTAATCAGATATGTATAATCTATGAAGCACCGACACTCTTTTTTGCCCCTCGTATCAGTGTCGGCAGCGTATCCGACACCGACACTCTTTCGACACGTGTCCGATACTCAAAATATCGTGTCCTAAAATTTTTATTAGTTTTTCTTGAACCAACACTTTTTGGACACGTGTCGGATACTCAAGTAGGTCGGAAGAGTTTGCGGATGTTGATTCCATTCACCATTGGTGGGTAACCTAAGGTGCATATGCACCTTTGCTTCAAACCCTATCTTTGAGGCTACTTGTGCACCCTTCTTCATAGTATTGACAGTTTGGGGGGACAAGTACGTAAACGATTTAGTAGTTAGCAAATGGGCTTCAAAATTTGGTTGATGAATGTGGATGAATGTTGATTTACAAAGATGTTATTGAATTTTATTCATTGGCTTTGCTATTATTGATAATGTCATAATATTGTTGTGATTATGTGTCCTTATGCCAACTTTGATTAGACATGGTAAAATATATAATTAAAAAATAGAAAAAAAATCAACGTATCCCCAACGTATTCATATCCTGCTTTTTTGAGAAATGTCGTGTCCACGTATTCGCATCGCGTCGTATCCGTGTCGCGTGTCCATGTCGGTGCTTCTTAGCATATAATTCATATAATTCAATTTATCTTTCAAATAATGAAGAACAAACAAAAAAGCCATAGTGGGTACAAAGAAGAATCATACTCTTGTAGTACTTGATATTCTTGCTTCATTTGTGCTAGCTCCATGAGAGCTCTTACCTTTTCATTTGTCACCTAAAACAAAAATTGGTTCCGTTCAGTAGACCAATTCAACAACCAGATATTACTAATCAAAAAACAAAAGAAAAGTGCAACCAACCAAATTAATAGGAGCCAGTTACATTATGTATGGTATCACCTCAGATAAAACAGACAGAACACTTTCACAGTAAAATAATGATGCCAAGAAATTTCAGTTGATAGCTACTCAACAGCATTTGTTGGGGAAGTGTAGAATTTGTGACTCGGGATATAGAATGTCTATAAAGCTACAGTATTGTTTTTAATCTTTGTAACAAGCTTGGTGGACATGATTCTTTGGCAACGTGAGCAAAAAATATATAATTCAGGATCACTACAGTATTTCATAGACAAAAGATTTTGCCTATGAACTTTGTGATTCACTACCCTACATACAAAAAAAATGGAGTGCGATTAAGCCTGGAGCTTGCTAGCTAACACAAAAACATATAATCTATGCTTTCAAAAAAGCAGCTTCTGACAATATCCTAAGGACCACTGTTGCCAAGTGGACCTCTTTAAGCAGAAAAATATACATTAAGCTCTGTCTTTGACGCTATTGAACTCAACTCACAAGTTTTAATTGGCCAAACCAGGTTTTGATCACGTTAAAAATGTCAGACTAATTTCCCAAGTTTTAGTTGGCCAAACCAGGTTTTGATCACGTTAAAAATCTCAGGCTAATGCCTATTGATGCCACATAGAGCTTTAGGAACCAATTCAGCTGTAGTGTTATCGTAGCATTTCAACTTTAAAGTCTACTTGCTCAAATCTCTATCCAGAAATACACCAATGCGAAACCATATAATTTTTTGTGCTCGAGTCCATGTGTAAATTTTTTGGCTGAACACTTACTAGCTGCAACATATATAACATACTATTAAGCAACTGAAAGTTGTATTAATTTGTGAAGATTACTTGTAGTAAACTTCTCTTAAGCTCCTCCATTTTCTTCTGAAGCGCTGAATTAACATTTCTCTCTAGTAAATGCCTTTCTTCCTGCTGTGATAGGAGCAATAAAGTAGCAACCTAAAGAAAACACAATAGATGAGTAATAAAAGCAAGAATTTAGCACACAAATAGCATGCTCTAGTTAACACGAAAGATCTAGTTAACACAAAAGAACGTGAAAACAAAAGGGGTTAAAACGAGGAACAAAATGCAATTGAAACTCAAAAATGATGGGACATGAGAATATATGCAAAACCTTCTCTTGCAATGCCTGCGCAAGGGCTTCAGAAGCATCACCATCACCTGCACAAGGGCTGTTTCTCTGCACAAAGAAAGCAAATCATCTTGTGTAATATATTAAAACACACACACACACACACACACACACACACACACAAGTACATACACAACCAAGGGCGGCCCCAGATGTAGACCAAGGGGGGCCATCAACCCCCACCAAAATTTTTTATTCTTTATTTTAAATTTGTGGTATATATATATATATATATATGTGTGTGTGTGTGTGTGTGTAATTTTAACATTTCAAAGTTAATTTAGAATTGGCCCTCCCAAATCTTAACAATTACAACATAAACCATCCACATAAAAGTCAGTATAAGAAATTAAAGGGATAAACCGAGTTCATTTTGCAAGACTAATCTAGGGACACAAGAAATGAGACTAACAGTCTATTTTAATTCAATAGTCCATTGTTTGGGTAGGCCAAATAGTGCAGGAATGACTGTCAATGTTAGTAGTCCCCATATGGAGGGCAATTTACTCCAGGGTGTGTGGCATTAATAGTCCCTCATAATAGTGAAGGGGAAGAGTATTACCCCATTACCCAGCTCGTGAGACAAATAATGGCATAAATCTAATTGACACAATTACTCTTTCGACTCTCTGTCTCGACTCTCGCACCAAAAATACCAAAAATATGTACAAAAAAGACAATGATTTTCGCCTCGGGGCCACTACCCCCAAACCCCCACAGGAACATGTTTGCCCCCACCCCTACTAACGCAAAATCTTGGGTCCACACACATATAGGTGTGTGCACTTGACACTATATATTGCATAATGTCTCATATTCTTGAATTTTTATTTTCATTATCATGATTCCAACATCTAAACTATTCAACATGGAGTCTATAATTGTGCATGTGTATATACATTACTCCATGCTAGTGATAACAAGTTATCAGAATCACGGGGAGAGAAAATACACATGTTCATGCATGGTAACAGCGCGTGCTCAGAAAGCAAATGATATGCACAAGACGAATTTAAACAAACCTTATTGATCAGGGCAGGCCCAACACCAGAATTTGCATGTACATCTTGACATTCGCTGCCGTCTGTGTTTACATCTTCATTAGGAGATTTCAAATATTGTTCGCTGCTGAAAGCAAGTGGCCTTAGCTTTTCTTCTACCAAATCAGTTACTGATTTGATGTGCGAGAGTCCCTCATCAAGTAAATTCATGATGTCAAGTTTGTGCCGAGCATGGTGATGAATTAACCCTGATAGCCCCTTCTCGATCCTTTCCTCCGAAAGAATCTGCATTTCAGCCTTTTCAGGTCAAGAGAGTAAATGCAAAGCAAAAACAAGCTTGTCACTGCATTTCAGTTGTTAAAGTCAGCTAAGATCTTACTTTTTTCTTTTCCAACTCCGCTACTTTCTTCTTTAGATGGTTTTCAATTTCAAATCCCTACATGCCAAAATGAAAGAAAAGGTTAGAAACATAGTTTTCTACATACATCGTTGTCACATCGTATCGAACCTTGCGCTGTAAGATTCACTATTCTTAGAAAACATACTCACATACATGTATATACTTCCTACATTTAAAAACCATATGCAGTACTTAAGACGAATTACAATAACAATCTAACACTACTTTCATGCAGCATCAAGGCTCAAAATGTTGAAAATTTTCACTCAAAACTTAGAAACTCAAAGTTCAAAATTACGAGTCGTGAATCGTATAGCGCTATATGAAATACAATCGACAGATTTTAACCACCATGGCTACATTTAAAAAAGAAAATGCATGGACCAGAAACCAGATAGGTACCAGCTGTAGCTTGCTTTGAAGATTATCCACAGATTTTCTCAGCGTCTCTACTTGTTCTTCAAGGGCATTCTGTCTGAATGAAAAGTTATTCGAGTTGCAAATAGGAAATACCACAATACAGGGTGTTAAACATGTTAAATTTGTCCATATAGACACATATAAATATACATGTATGTATATCGAGATTCTAGACCTCTAAGAAAAACTGAATATATATGAAAATCCACAAGTAAAGTTGTTAAAATCTCCTGTGATCCAGATAATTGGGCATATAAAATCAATGCATCTTCCTTAGACTGGTGGTGATTGATCTGTGCATCAAGATTCGGTAAAAGCATGCAAGTAGGTTCCGGGAAACCATAGATTTTGGATAGCAAGAGAAATCAGAGAAGGTATGCAATGTGTGTGTTCCTTATCTCGCCATATCCTTTTCCACACATTCAGTTAATGCCCACTTCTCTTTCAAGTATCTCTATCAGAATTCTCTTCTCCATAACCAGACAAAAGTATTCAGAAAGACAAATGGTCAGACCAAAAAGGGATTTTGGCACTAATATAGTTTACCAGGTTGATAAAATTAACACAAACTCAATCTGGGCACTTCATGAACAAGTTAACACTTAGGCATCATTGTATTATACAATGCTGGAACAAAATAATTATTTATGCACAATTGTGATGAAATTAAAAACATTATCATCAAAACGTACAATGTATTTAGAGGTGGAACTTTCCCCGCAATCATTGAAACTCCACATTTCTTCTGAATCATGAAGAAGACACTCACATTTTTCTTCCCACTTTGTATCCTCAAAAAAGCCCTTTAGAGAATTCTGCCTCAGCTCATAGAACTTATCAATAACCTGCCATAATTTTTTTGAAAAGAAAATTATGTCCATCAGAACTAATAGGAAGTAGAACCAATCAAATTTTTAATATTTCTACTGTTACTTATTGTGGGTTCAGTTTTTCTCTTCTTTTTTTTTTATCAATTTGAAACATGAGAATTGCATTTAGCGATGCATATTAGACCCACAGAAAGCCACCTTCACTTGTCATATTCAAAATCAACAAATAACCACTATTGACAAGCTAGTTGTATCTAGCAAGGGAAAAAACCTTATAAATTTGAAATTCATGTGTTTTAGAAATACCACTTGTACCATATGTTGATATGATTAGGGGACTGATATTTCTATAATCAATGTTTATATAGTCTGAACTTTATTAGCAGTAGTTCATTTGTTCCTTGCTTATTATCCTGCAAAGTTGATGTGGCTCGTTATTTTTATGACATGCAGGAAAGTGAGTTTGATTATGCGTCGTAATTTATCTGTATCCGTTTGTTGAACCTAACCTGCACGCCTTTTTTTGTACCAGCTTGAAATAGGTCTTACTATTACCCATGAAAGAATAGATCCGTATGGCTTCACTCACTACAGAGAAGAAGACGAAGAGCCCATATGGGTTAGCTTTTAGAATAAACACCTCTTGGATACGAGATTTCTTAAAAGCTACGAATTGGAACTTTTCCAAACAAGCTGTTTTTAAATTTTAAAAAAAGGAATTGGATTTTTTTAAACAGCTGCGGAAAAGCTAATACAAACGGTCACATCTTTTAAATCAATCACTTATAGGTAATTGTTGGCCCCAAAAAAGCGATCCCAAACGGGCTTGAAATGAACACAGACAAATACCTTTTTGAAACAATCATTCTGCTTTTCTTGCTCCTCTAGATTAATCTGCAGTTTAGCTCTAAGCCTCTTTTCTCCGAGAAAATCGGAGGTAAGCTCTTCAACCCTGCCCACCAATTCAATTTGTGTCCACAATAAAAAGCAACACAATTCAACGCCATACGCATAGCTTGGCTTCATAGTAAAACTCCAAAGATGAGAACGAACACCAATCATTTGAAAACTACCTTTTCTGGAAATTGCTTAATTTGTTCGACACGAGTTCCTCTTTCTCCTTAGCTTTCTCAGCCTGTCAACAGTCATATAGCAACATCAAAAGCTTTTCAGGATTTGGATGAAGGAAAGCACTTAGAATTGTAAGGAAAAAAAGAAAAAGAAGCTCAATTAGTAAACAAAAACCAAAGACGACATTTTCCTTTATATTAGCCACTGAATCATTTATTCACCAATAATTAATATTAATACGAATCCAAAAACAAAGAGCAAGAAGAAGACCTCCATTACTGCATGATCTCGCTCAGCAAATGCAGCAGCTACACAACCTTGGAAAAATTTAACCTGCTTCTCTGCCTCCATATTCTGGAAAAATTGATTAGATCACACACCAAAATAATAATGCTGGCGAAACTAAAGAAACGGAGATACATTTCTGTCAAATTTAGACCAGCTGCTAATTGGTTTTCTAGTCGAAACAAAACCAATATTGTCAAATATTCTGTTAAAATCTATGGTATAAAGATTAACTTCAGATAGCAAAAGCTAGTGAGATAGACAAACACGAGAGAGAGAGAGAGAGAGAGAGAGAGAGAGAGAGATACCTTTGTGACCTCCGCACTATGTAAATCTGCTAACTGGCCCTGTAGACAAGAAAGGGAAATTGTAAGATTTTCACCAAGGAACTGTGTATTTTTTGTCTAAACACATGATGTTGGGGAGAAGGCATGGAACCTCACTTTGATACGATAAGCCTCAGAAAGTTCCTCCTGAAGATTTAAATTCTCTTTTGTGCAAGCGCTTAACTTCTTTTTCAAGTTCTCTATTTCCTGCTCCAAGCCAGCTGTCCTAATTCGGAATTAAATTTTAAATACAAGTACATTCTTATTGCCGGTTTAAAGAGGAAAAGGGAAAAATCGGAGAAAATAATAAGGCAAAAATCACCCACTCACTCCAAACTAAGAAATGTATTGATGAAAAGATGTTGATAATAGAGTTAATGGACTCAAACAAATTGTATACCTCTGAAAATGCATTCGAGTAGCCACAGAGAGGTAGCTTGGTCCGGCTTGTTGCATACACAATTGTTCGATATCTTTGTGTAATTCATCACGCTCTATGAAACAGGATAACAAACGCTTCAACCCAAAATTATTATGATAAAGTTATTGTACCTAACCACCAGAACATACAAGCCAATGAATATTGCAGTCACTGTAGTCAAATCTTGAATCGCATCGAATTGTGAATCATAGGATTCATATTTTTAAAAAAAATAAATAATGGTATATATGTATACATGGTAATTGGTATCCACATAGAAACAGATGTATAAACTATATAGTGCTTAAACAAACAAAATAACAATTGATCACAATTTTCATAGAATATCAAGGATCAAAATGTTGAAAGTTTATTATGAATTGTGAATCGCATCGGGTTATATGAAATTTAAATTGACTCGACTGATACTAACAACCACTATTGCATTTAGGAACACAAAAGATGATATGTGGAAAGAGTAATGGAGTTCAAACACCTATGATAAAATCAAAATTGTTTAATGCAACTTGGCACCTTCCGTCATAGACAGTCAAGTCAATCAGGTAAAGAATCAGTGCCAATCTCATCTTGAAGAACAAAAAATCAAAGAGTTTAGAATGGGAATGTGAAAAAATAAAGTGTTCAGACATTAACTACAAGTGTCCAAAAAGAATTGCAGAAAGGAACAAGAAGCTCTGTTTGCAGCCACAAAGAGTCGTCCAATTTGTGGTTCCTCTAAGCCATATCCACTTAGGCTCTGTTTGGTTCATGGATTTCGCGAAGGAAAAGAAAGGGAGTCCAGGGTTTTTAAATTTTTTAATGTTATTCAAGCATGAAAGAAAACACAAGGGACACACGAGGGAATTAGTTTCCTTCTTGTTTTCCTTTCCCTTTTCTTTTCCAAGAACCAAACAAAGCCTTCATGTTTCTTATGAAGGCAAATCTAGACAATGAATATGGATTTAGGAACATTTTAGGTCAAAGTGATTTTATTTTTTTACAAAAAATATGGAAGTTTGATATGATGATATCACAAAACACCCACATTTTATTTCATAGTCATTTTCTTAAAATTTTGGAAATAGATAGTAATTTCAAAAGACATTCACATGAACATATGCCAAGTGTTGGCAAACAGTCAAGCAAGTCAAACATGCCAGAGATTGAACAGAGTACATACCGTGTTCCAACTGACGAATGCGAGCAACCAGGGACACATTGTCATTTAATTTATCATCCATGTCTGGGAATAAAAATGAGATTATCATTGTTATAGAGACAAAATAGATCCAAAAACTCCCAAAATAACACATACAACTTATATTCAATACAAGCACAGAAACTTAACATCAATTTACGAAGAAGTTGATAATTTTATACTAGAATTGACTGCATTTGACTTGCGCAATTTCGATTTGTCACAAAATATATTTACCCAAACCAAAATTTACATCTCCTCCAAACGAATTTGTAGAGAGATATATCTAATTACCAAAGACAGCTTTTTTTTTTTTTTTTTGGAAAATGTTAAAAGTGAAATCAAACATAACCAAAGACGATTTTGCAACAAATTAACAAATCAAACAAACTTCCATGTATCAGTCAAAACAAAACCGAAAAGAATTGAATTCAAAACAAACATAGGAAAGCAAATCTCGTATGTGCAATATATACTTATGTATATATATATATATATATATTTTTGCATACACGAATCTAAAAACAGAATATAAAGTAAAGGAAGTCACCTGGAAGGAATTCGAAACCCTTCAAAGATGAGAAACAATACGAATAATTATCGTGGGCGAAAGGACTATAGAGTTTATAGGGAACGAAACATCTTTCTTCTCCCCTCTCTCTCTCTCTCTCTCTCTCTCCTCTCTTCTCCCACCTGCGAATCCGATGTGCACAAGCAACAATTATACAAAAACTTATTTAATTCTTATTACAGAACCCCTAAAATTTCTGGAATTCCTCTAATACCCTAAAGTTGCATCTATTATCTATTACTATTATCAAAGGTAATAGGAGGGGTACCAATTGTATTTTTTCAAGGGTAACTTAGTATAGAGGTACTATAAACACGTAACTAGAAATATAATCTTTTTTAAAATGAAACTAGAAATAAGTCTCTAATTTATTTTGAGGACTAAAATATCCCTATATAATTATATGTAGAAAATATATATACACACATATATAGTATATATTTCCCACAATCAGGGTTTTGAAATTCACGAGAGAGAGAAACAAAAGTTGATGGAGAGAAAGAAAGAAGATCATTGACACTACCTCCGCAACACCACGTCCACCACCTTCCCTTCATAGGCGATTCATGAAGATCGTCGACACAGAATCTCGATTCACTATCGACTGCTGTTGCACAAACTGTAAAATAGAACAATGTTACCAATAACAGTAGCCTTTGACGTTTTTCTTGGGATGAGTCGCGGACTTAGTCGCTCTCTTTAAGACGCTTCGCGGCTCTGCCCAAGTTGTGCAAGCAGTTCGAATGAAGGTCACGACGTCCCCAGGATAAAGTAGCCCAGAAATCACCTCTGTCTCGAAAATCCTTGCACGGAGGAAGATCGGAAAACCCACACCCTTTTAGAAATTGTTGCTCAGAAACTGTATATAGAAACTGTGTATAGAAATCTGTAACTCTTTTTTTCTCTGTAAAACTGTCTTTCTGTAACTCTCTTTTCTCTCTGTGAAACTGTCTATATTTTTTTATGAGAGCAGTTTGTGTATATATATAAAATATATTCTGAACGTTGGGGAAAGTTAACGTTGCAGAACGTGGAGAGAAATCTGAGAACGTTGGAGAAAAAATCTGGAGAGAAAAAAAAACGTGGAGGAGTTTGTAAAACTGGGAGACTTGGTCTCCAAATGAAAATAAAACTCTTTATGATTAAACAAAATTATTTTTCAAATAAATTTTGTATAAAAAGATATATATAGGAGTAGGACCACATCCACACCCACACCCACACCCAAACCCAAACCCGGAACAGAACGGAGCGGGGCGGGGGCGGCGCGCGCGTGTGTGTTTTGTGGTAAACCTTATTGGGTCTAGGTCCTCCCCCTTCACAAAACTTGGTACCCCCAAGGGGCCCAACCTTACTCCAACCTCCACTTATATTTGTCCTTCCCACTTCCTCTAATTTTCCTATGTGGGACAAGCAAAATATCATTTGGGTTAGTTTGTGAATAAGACAAAACTCAAACCCAAATTTTAAAAGTTTTCCCTCAAACTTTCCCTCCAATTTTAAATATACACCTTTTCAACAATCCCCCACTTGTATTTTAAAAAATGATTTAAGATCATCGAGCAACGTATCATAAGACTGTGCATAAGTAAAGGTGTTTTTCAACTTGAACCTTTACGTAGTGATAGTGCTTCCGATTATACTAGAGTAACCGTAGTTTTGAACTCTATCTCAGACAACATCACACACACAGTCCTACTAGGGTAAAGTTCAAAAACCAGTACTTTACGGCCGTGTGCTTATATCCCAGTATAGCGAATGATCTAGAGAATTTGCCCATAATTTCATAGGAAGCGACCTCACTTCCACATTCGCCTAGGTGAGTCTAACAAGGATACTCCAGTAGCTAGGTATCCCACTCCAAATGGAGTTTAGATCTCAGTAAGAGTTATAAGTAACTCAACCTTCTGTCCTTCAGGATGTCATGCTTCGTAGGGATGGACTTGGAGTATTACCCCCATATATAGATATTAGCATGATTCCACTCATATCACTTCATGACTTGTTATTACCCTTTGAACCAATTTATTGGGATCTCTAGTCTATAGGTTGGGTTACTATCACAAGTGACTCAACTATCTAAGGGTTTTAGTCTCATCCCTTTCGAGGTTTTGCAAACCTTCTCTCGTGCTAGTCCTTTCGTCAAAGGATCAGCCAAGTTCTCCTCAGACTGTACATAATCCACTCTTACAGCTCCAAAAGAGAGAAACTCTCTAATAGTGTTGTGCTTACGACGTATTTGTCGCTTCTTGCCGTTATAATAACGGTTCTCAACTTTTACAATAGCCGCGGTACTATCACAGTGGATTAGGACAGCTGGTATCGGTCTCTCCCATAAAGGGTATCTGATAGCAGATTTCTCAGCCAACCTACCTCCTCACTAGCTGTAGTTAGTGTTATCATCTCTGACTCCATAGTGGACTGAGCCAAAATAGTCTGTTTCTTAGACTTCCATGAAACTGCACCTCCAGCAATACAAAAAATGTATCCACTAGTGGCCTTGGAGTCATCTGATAGGGTATTCCAATCAGCATCGCTATATCCTTCAAGGACAGCGGGAAACTTCTGATAGTGTAATTTTAGGTTCATCCTCCTTTTTAGGTAACACATGACCCTTTCAATAGCATGCCAATGCTCCATACTAGGTCTACTAGTAAACCTACATAATACTCCAACAGCATAAGCTATATCTGGCCTAGTGCAATCAGTAGCATAACGGAGGCTACCAATGATGCTCGCATACTCAGTTTGTCTAACACTGTCACCAGTGTTCTTGAACAATTTTACACTAGGGTCATATGGAGTACATGCTGGTTTACAGTTAAAGTAATTGTATTTCTTTAGAATCTTCTCAATGTAGTGAGATTGATCTAAAGAAAGTTCCTTTTCGGACCTAGTAATATTAATTCCAAGAATTACACTAGCTTCTCCTAAATCTTTCATATTAAAATTGGCACATAAGAAAATTTTAACTTCATTAATGACATGAATATTTGATCCAAAAATAAGTAAGTCATCCACATATAAACAAATAATAGTGCATGTGTTGTTTTCAAATTTGTAATAAATACATTTGTCACTTTCATTTATTTTAAAACCATTTGAGATGACTAAACTATCAAATTTATCATGTCATTGTTTAGGAGCTTGTTTCAAACCATAAAGAGATTTATTTAATTTGCAAACTTTATTTTCTTCACCAAAAATAATAAAACCTTCAGGTTGGTCCATATAAATCTCTTCTTCTAATTCACCATTTAAAAAAGTTGTTTTAACATCCATTTGGTGTACTACTAAGTCATGAATAGCAGCTAAAGCAAATAGTACACGAATAGAAGTAATTCTAGTGACAGGTGAATAAGTATCAAAGGAATCAATATTTTCTCTTTGTCTATAACCTTTAGCTACAAGACGTGCCTTATATTTATCTATCGTGCCATCGGGTTTCAATTTCTTTTTAAGAATCCATTTGCAACCTATTGTCTTACAACCAGGTGGAAGATCTACTAAGTGCCAAGTCTTATTCGATTCCAATGATTCCATTTCATCATTTATAGCTTCTTGCCATAAATCAGCATCTATAGAAGTCAAGGCTTCTTGGAGGGTGTTAGGATCCTCCTCTAAGTTGTAAGTATAAAAGTCGATCCCAAAATCTTTCGTGATTTGGGCTCTCTTACTTTTTCTAGGTTCAAGTTCATATTCATTTGATTCTACTAATCTAGGTATATCATATGATGTTGAACCCCCACTATTTTTAAATTTAAAAGGAAATTTATTTTCGAAAAAATCAACATCACTAGATTCAATTATAACATGATTCTTTAAGTCATAAAATCTGTAAGCTTTACTATTAATAGCATAATCAATAAAAACACATTCATAAGCTCTACTAGCTAATTTGGACCTTTTAGAGTCTGAAATTCTAACATATGCCAAACAACCCCATGTTCTAAAATAATCCACATTTGGTTTTCTTCTTTTCCAAATTTCATAAAGGGAAATATTAGTTTTAGAGTTAGGAACTCTATTTAATACATGACAAACAGTTAATAATATTTTCCCCCACCAATGAGAAGATGCCCTGAATTTAATAAAATAGCAACTACTAATTCAGTAAAAGTCCTATTTTTTCTTTCAGCTTTTCCATTCATTTCAGGGGAATAAGGGGCAGTTTTCTCATGAATGATTCCATGAATTTTATATAAAAGCAATAAATTCATCAGAATCATATTCATGACCTCTGTCACTACGAAATCTTTTAATTTTCCTATTAAATTGATTTTCAATCTCATTTAGGAAAATTTTGAACATGTCAATAGCTTCACTTTTATTTTTCATAAGATAAATAAATGAATAATTTGAACTATCATCAATGAAAGTAATAAAATACCTTTTTCCATTTCTAGTTAAAATTCCTTCATATTCACAAATATCTGAATGAATTAATTCAAGAGATTCAGATTCCCTAGTGACAGATTTATGTGGTGTTTTAGTGATTTTAGCTTGGCTACAAAATTCACATTTTTCAAATTCATTTAAGGACAAATGTGGAATATATCCTAGACTACTCATATTTTTCACAAGCCTTTTATTCACATGACATAATCTAGCATGCCAAACATTAAAAGAACACAACATGTAAGCAGAAGAAGAAATTTTATTAAAATCAACATTTAACTTAAACATGCCCTCAGTTGCATAACCCTTTTCAACAAACACTCCACTCTTGGTCAAAGTAAAAAGATCAGCCCCAATAGTTTGAGTAAATCCAGCCTTGTTAAGAAGATAGCCTGAAACAAGATTTTTCCTCATTTCTGGAGTGTGCAAGACATCCTTTAAGATGACAGTCTTTCCAGAAGTAAACTTCAATTCAACCTCTCCAATACCAGCAACAATAGTGGTGTGGGAATCACCCAACAGCACTTTCTTGTCCTTAGCTTCAGAATAAGATTTGAACATGTCACGGTCATAGCAAACATGGCGAGAGGCGCCAGTGTCTACCCACCACCCCTCGGATCCTCCAACAATACTAACCTCAGAAATCATAGCAACGAGCTGCTCTTCAACAAGATTTGCTTGGGGAGCAACTCGTCGTTGATTCCTACAGTTTCGAGCCATATGACCTGACTTACCACAATTGTAGCAAACAAATAGTCCAGCTTCATTTATTCATGAGGGGGGTATGTTCCTATTTTGATTTGGCTTCGGATTCTGATTCTTGTTGTTGTTGTGGTTCTTGTTCTGATTTCGATTTTGAAACTTCATGGTTTTTGCAGGTGGTTTCAGAACAACCGAGGTTTTGTTTTTAGAAAAATTTTGAGGTTTCTTGTTGTTGGAAACAACAAGAACCTGTTCTTTTAAATCTTGTTTTCTTGCCTCCTCCTCAATACGAAGGCGAGTAATCAAACTTTCCAATGAAAATTTTTTGGTTTTGTGTCTCAAAATATTTTTGAAATCTTTCCAACTTGGGGGAAGCTTGTCAATAATGATAGCAACTTGAAACTGATCATTTAAATCCATGCCCTCAGAAATTATCTCATGAGCAATTTGTTGCAGCTCATGGGATTGAGCTTCAACAGATTTGTCATCTGTCATTTGGTATTTCAAATAACGGCTGACTGCAAATTTCTTTGCTCCAGCTTCTTCAGTGTCATATTTTTTCTGAAGGGCATCCCAAACCTTTTTTGCAGAATCAGAGTTTGCATAATAGTCATAAAGACTGTCAGAGAATCCATTCAAAATATAATTTTTGCAAAGAAAATCATTTTCATTCCATATGTCAGACTCTCTGATTTGAGCAACAGTGGGATTTTCAGAACCAGTGGGTTTTTCATAAAGACAAAAGGATTGCAATTTTTTTCGTAGTTAAGAAAAACATCATTTTCATCCTCCACCGTTTAAAGTGAAGGCCCTCAAATTTGAAGGGTTTGTTGAGGTCATGGGTAACAGAGAGCATTGAAGATTCCATGGCAGATGTAAAAACGTCTTAAAATTGTTGTTGCACAAACTGTAAAATAGAACAATGTTACCAATAACAGTAGCCTTTGACGTTTTTCTTGGGATGAGTCGCGGACTTAGTCGCTCTCTTTAAGACGCTTCGCGGCTCTGTCCAAGTTGTGCAAGCAATTCGGATGAAGGCCACGACGTTCCCAGGATAAAGCAGCCCAGAAGTAGCCTCTGTCTCGAAAATCCTTGCACGGAGGAAGATCGGAAAACCCACACCCTTTCAGAAATTGTTGCTCAGAAACTGTATATAGAAACTGTGTATAGAAATCTGTAACTCTTTTTTTTCTCTGTAAAACTGTCTTTCTGTAACTCTCTTTTCTCTCTGTGAAACTGTCTATATTTTAATCTGGGAACGTTGGAGAAAAAAATTTGGAGAGAAAAAAAAGGTGGAGGAGTTTGTAAAACTGGGAGACTTGGTCTCCAACTGAAAATAAAACTCTTTATGATTAAACAAAATTATTTTCCAAATAAATTTTGTATAAAAAGATAAATATAGGAGTAGGACCACATCCACACCCAAACCCGGCCCGGAACGGAACGGAGCGGAGCGGAGCGGAGCGGGGCGGCGGCAGCGGCGCGCGCGCGCGCGTGTGTTTTGTGGTAAACCCAATTGGGTCTAGGTCCTCCCCCTTCACAAAACTTGGTACCCCCAAGGGGCCGAACCCTTACTCCAACCTCCACTTATATATGTCCTTCCCACTTCCTCTAATTTTCCTATATGGGACAAGCAAAATATCATTTGGGTTAGTTTGTGAATAAGACAAAACTCAAAACCAAATTTCAAAAGTTTTCCCTCAAACTTTCCCTCCAATTTTAAATATACACCTTTTCAACATCGACTATGTAATCTAAGAATTTTGGTACAAATTTCTCACAATTTTGGAACAAATCTTACGTAGCTTCGACACATTAGAGTTTTCTGAGAAAAATGGTTATTGTTTTTGTTAGCCTTAAGGTTTATTAAGGCATATTTAATTATGTTTTGATGATGTCAAATATGCTATGATAATTACATGATTTATATTAATTCATTCTTTGTTATTATCATAGTCATTTTCATACTCATATATAATCTCATGTATTAATTTTGTATCAATGTTTTAACATCTTGTGTGCATGAGATTTAATTGATGTAGATCAAGATTACAAGGAGCTCAACAAAGATCAAGCTTGAAGACTTGAAGATATTTCATCCTTGGTTGAAGTCTAGGACCATCATTGTAAGGCATCTTGATCTCACACTCTTAGGGGCTCAAACAAATGCTAAAAGTTAAAGTTTTGGAAACAAATTTTAAATGGGTCATCTTTAAAGCAATGCCCCAACCAATTGGAAAATAATTAGATGTTGAGTTTTATATGGTTGGAAAGGTATTTGAATCTAGTTTCCAAAACATCAAACGGATCGCAAATCCGATTTTTGTAGAGGGAGATATGGCAATTTTAGTGGAGATGTGTCAGGCTGTGAAACAGGGAGGGGCAGTCGACTGAAGGCCCGATGCAGTCGACTGAAGTGAGCAGAATGCAAATAAAACCCTCTGTAAACACGTCTCAGTCGACTGCTTTAAGGTCCAGTCGACTACTTCATGTTCCAGTCGACTGAAGCGACCTGAAAAGGCATAACAGCTAGTTTTTAAAGGGGCTTTTAATTACCAAACTTGCCACCAACGGCTATAATCTTTCTTGGCCTATAAATACATGTTTTCCCACACCATTTTATGTTGATCAATCTATTGGAAAACATCTATTTCAATCACACAACTTGTTGATTCTTAATCATTCAAAATTGAGCCCTAGTTGTGTGAGTTTATCAATTTGCTCTAACCTTCAATTGTAATCTTTGAGAGAGTGAATTGTAGTGAGCTTTCAATTGTATTATCCACTCTATAAAGAGAGTTCAATTTGTATCAAATCAATTGTAAAGGTTGAGGGTTAGTAACCCTTGTATGCAAAGAAAAGGTGTTCTTCTTTGGGAGAGATCATAGGCTCTTGTAACGGTTTGGTGCACACCCGTAAGTGCTCCGGGAAACGGTTTGGTCTACACCCGTAAGTAGATCGGATTAAGGAATCCTCAAGAGGTGTTCTTGAGGGGTGGACGTAGGCCGCGGGGTGCGATTGCCGAACCACTTGAAAAATCGGTTTGCAAGATTCTCCTCCCTTCTCTCTTTACTTAATTGCTTGTGATTTGTATTTTAATTTGCAATTTGTTTTAAAAAGGTTAATTTCCGCTAAAACCTTATTCACCCCCCCTCTAAGGTTTCCACATTTGGGCCAACAGTTTTTATTATGGCTTGGCTTCACACTAAAGGTTTTGATTCGACGACGACTAGAAGACTACATGACAGCAATGGTTAGAACACTAACTTGAGTTTTTTCGTTTAACCTCTATAATCTTTCATTTTTTCTACATTATATTTCTTTTGTTAGTAATTTTTTGGAGATGTAGAAAATTTCATGATCGCTAAGAGAATAATAGTGCGAAAATTGTTTGTGTGTATATATATTTGAATAGAAGTTTTGCAAAGAATTCGTCTTATTAAAATTTTTGTTTTTGAGCATAAGTGAGAAAATTTTCATCAAATTTGTGGTTATTTGGTGAGAACTTCTCACTTTGTTAATGAGAAGTGATATATTTATGATAAATATCATCTGCATGTGTGTATATATTTGAACAAAAGTGAGAAATTCTCATTAAATAATCAGAAATGTCTCACTTGAAATTAAAAACTCGAAAAAAAACATTTGTTAATACCATTGCGCATATACATAACACAATTGTGATTATTTTCAAAAGAAAGGCATGCAAACATACTGAGAAATTTTTCACTTAATAATGATAAAATTTTTTTACAGATTAAGTGAGAAATTCTAACTAAATAATAAGAAAATTATCCGTTGATTTAGGAATATTAATCTCATTATCCATGATCTCCTATTAATATGCTTCCCATAGCTGTATATAACACAAATTTGAAAGTATTTTGAATATACACAATTGTATATTCAAAAAAAAAGAAAGAAAGAAAGAAAAAGTGAGAAATTCTCACATTACTCTGTTAAACCGAAATCCCTTGATTTTAGGAATATTAATCCCTTTATCCATGATCTCCTAAAAATTCATTTCTCATAATTGCATATACCATGATTTTGGAAGTGTTGTGAATATACACAGCTCTCTCTCTCTCTCTCTCTCTCTATTTATATATGTGTGTGTGTGTGTGTGTGTGTGTGTGTGTGTGTGAATTTCGCACTATATTAAGAGAATTTATCACTTTTTTCTCAGCAACCTTCAATCTTCCACAAAAAATATTTGTTATTTCTGTGATTCAAATCAATATAAAACATACAGATCGTTTTCTACTATAAACATATTACATACAGATCATTTTACCAGAGTGAGAAAACTCCTTGATTTTAGCAATCAAATTTGAAAATTGAGTAAAATAAGGAAACTCCTTGATTTTAGCAATATTTATCCTCTTATCCACGATCTCCATGGATTACACTTCCATACCCGTCATTCACATGCCTTATTTGTGCTGGTGTAACATATATACATATGTACATCTAATCATATGGCCAATTTCGAATGCTCTAATAACAAATTTCTCACTTAGTAATACAAATTTCTCACTTTTTGAATGGATATAATACGAAATTCCAAACAAGCTTATCACCAAATTCTCAAATTATGAATTTCAACATGATTTTCGCACTATATTGTGTCTTTACAGTTATGAATTTTGTACTATATTGTGAGAATTTCTCAATTTTTTATGAGCAACCTTCAATTTTTTCATACAAAATGATCTATTATTTCTATGATTCGAATCAATAAAACATACAAATCATTTTCTACTATAAACATATTACATACAGATTTAAAAAAGACATTGTTTTGAACCACAAATCAACATGATATTTGGGATAAAAATCATTATCTATGATCTCCTAACAATCCGCTTCATTTATTAACTACCTTACATAACTTTATTTCAATTTCACATGAGTCATATATATGTGTATACATATACAGTTATGTATCTATGTATGACAAGGGTATAATGGTCCGAATTTATACTAAGCATTTAGGAATAGAGACTAATTATTGATTTCTATTACAAATTAAGGATTATTTTCTATACACCAAATCAAGTTATGATCAATTCCTATTAATTGCCATAATTAGGGAGCAAATCGTATATTTCTATTTTTCCTATACCCTATATTTTCAATAAAACCAATTGTGTTTTACTAAGAAAAAATAAATAAAAGGGTACTAATTTGTCATAGAAATTATCAAACAAAACCAATTAAAACTACCAAAAATTGCTACACAAAAAAATAAAAAATAAATAAAAATAAAAATTTCTATATTCTTCTTCTTTTTTCTTTCCTCTCCAGTCACAGATGAGTTTTAGGGCCTGCGTTTAAGCAGAAGCCAAAGTTCTAACCTCAAAGTTATTGTGGAAATTTTGCATTATGTTTGGCGAATCACATTTAGATACCAAAAATATGTTTTTGGTGCTTCTTAAATTTATCAAAAGAGGCTAAAAGATGTGTTTTGATCCCAAAGTACTTTTGGGCCCAAAGATTTTGGTGTATTTTCAACTCCATTTTTTTTAAGAGCAATACTAGAGTTACAAAAGATATGTTCACAAAAGGATGTGGCATTCCATGTTGTACCACATCCTTTTGTGAGCATTCTTTGCGACTCTTTTGTGACTCTAGCATTACTCTTTTTTTAATACTTACCAGGATTATGGATTATGGCAGGACATACACACACACTCATTCCACCCTAACTCAACCCAACCCGAAAGCCCCACAACAAAGAGCAACAATAACCACTGTTTTGTAAGTGTCACCCAGCAGAGATAGAGTGTGTTTACAAGTGTTTGTGCCCCTAACACTGTTGAAACTAGTTATTTTGTCTCGGCATCTGTGTATGACAGACATGTAAGATTTTATGACACCTAATTTCAAATTAGGGAATTTTAGTCTCAAGTCCTACAAAATAGACTTTTATAGTCTTAGGTCCAACCCGTTTTTTATTTTAGTGAAAAGTCCATACGTTATAAAAGTTATGTAAAATTCACATAACTTTTGTAAAAAAAATTAAACTAATTACGTGAAATTTTGTATAACTTTTTTTATGAGAAATTCCACATAACTTTTAAAATATAGAAATTTGACCCAATTAAGTTTCACTAATTTTGACCCCAAAAAAAAAGTTCTCCTTTAAACTTAATTCATCTAAAATGAGGGACTTTTCCCTCAATTTCAAATTTTTTTTTTACTTTTTTTCTTTATTTTTTTTTTTTGGTTTTATTGATTAGAGTTGAAGTCATGATTAAGTAGGGATGGCAACGGGGCGGGTATGGGACGGAGAAGCCATAACCAGCCCCCGCCCCGCTTGACAAAGACCATATCCCAACCCCGCCCCGTCCAAAACTATAGAGCCTCCACCCCCGATCCGACTGAACACTCAAACCCCGCCCCTAAACAGTCATGCTATGAGAAAAATCTTTTCAACTTTGAATATATGGTCACAAATTTACCACTAGCAATTCAATAAAGTCTAAAAGCAAAAGCTATCAAACTTTTGAAAAGATTAACATGTGATGCACAATTTCCTAAGCATCAGTAAACTTAAGTACTTGTAGCACGTGAAAACTAGGTACTGGTCAGTAGGCACATCTTAATTTATAAAGGGAAGAACTTGTGACCCTCTTATCCACTACCGATGTGGGATAGGAGTGCTGGGTACATAATCGGGGCGGGTTCGGGATATTGTAACCTCACCCCGGCCCCGACCCGAACCCGACTAGGGTTATGTGGATATATCCCATACCCGCCCCTAATTTGTTTGAACTAACCCATACCCTACCTATTAGGGGCGGGGCAGTGTGGGGCGGGTCGGGGAACCCGGAAAACCCGCCCCATTGCCATCCATATGATTAAGTGACACTCCTTAGACCTTACTCCATAGACAGACTAAACTCAAAACCAAATAAACTGAGTCTTCCGAACCACTGAATCTTGTGGATTCAAAAGAGTAGCCTTCAGAAGAAACTTCAATAATTCCAACACCATTACATTAAGAAAATAGTAATAATAACAACAATACCAATACCAGTATGTCAAATGTACATAATGAAAATGTCTAAATGCTTCCAAACTCCACCTCATCCAATCCAAAATGGTGAATAATAAACTTACATGGACCACTGCACAACAAACATCTCAGTCAAGTCCCAATGTCTTTACATTTTATAGTTCCTACATCCAAAAGCATTTTAAAGTTCCCAAAAAAAATGCAATAGATACCCTAGGTAAAGCAAATGTTCCACAAAACATGCGAAAGCCTATAACTATGTTATCGCCAACAGAAAATAGCTTTTCATGGAGGCAATGTCTAGTCATTCACTAGGATTCACTGGTAAACGCACATCCTGAATTTCACAGGCGACAAAGTGCTGGCCATATTTACAAGTTACAACTACTGACAAAATAGGCAGCCGATATACATATATATATATATATATATATGGGTGCTGATCCAAAGACAATGTTGATCGTTCGATCCTGACGAGCATGTACGAATTTGCATCAAGCACGGATCATCTGCACATTTTTTGCAAAAACTAATCAATCCCAAGCGGAAACAAGTGAAAAAAAAAAAGGAAAAAAAAAAAGATGCATCAAGGACATTTAACAACAAAACTAGACTGTGGAACCTCTAACTAAATGAACATGGGTTTGATCAATGCTGAATACCGTCCATAACATATGCTGCCATCTTTTGAAAAAAATATAGCTCTTCCAATTGAGTGCAGCCCTCAATCTTTAGTTCGGAGATACTTCACTCTGTCCGCAATCTACCACAGTCCCAGTTTTTTGTTTTTTCTCTCCCTTACACCAGATTATTAACCCAAAAGGGCCGCAACAAGGTAAAATATGCAGTATCACTCCTACCAACCCACCCAAACAAAATAACTATTGATGGGTTTAGTATTTTAAATAGTGATTTGCACACTTGAATTATACATCATTTGGCAGTATGGTCCCTCATCTTCAGGGGTGGACCCAGGATTTTTGTCCAGCGGGGCCTAAGCTGCACGTTCAGGGGAAGCGGCCCTGAGGCGAATTTTTTTTGGTCTCCTTGTACATAATTATGTGTAGAATTGGTTTTAACTGCAAAATGATCTAATAGCTAGCAACTAAATACTTATTTGAATAGTCAATTATTTTAAACCAAGCCCTAAATCATGAAAACAAATTACAAATTGGGCCATTAAAACTTCAATATTGTTTAAGTTGAAGGGGTCAAAAGATTACAAACCTTCAACTCTCAAATTACAAAACCCCCAAATCCAAATTAGCTTCTAGGCAAATTAAACAAAAGAGAAGAAGAGACGTTAGAGGCAAAAAGAGGAGAGAATGTGCTTCTTTTGATGGTATTAGGCGACAGAAATAGAGTTTTTTTAATGAAAAAAATTTGAAGTATGATTGAGAGATGTCATGTCATGTCAAGTAAGTATTTCTTTTAATGGTGATAAGAGAGAAATAGATTTTTGTAAGTAAAAAAATATAAAGTATGAGTGAGAAGATGTTAGATAAGTATACACTTGTTTTTACACCCCCAATTCGGGGGTTAACTATGTAATTTCATAATTCATAGAGGTGAAGTTTGGTTTTATATTGAGGATATATTTGGTGAGACCTAAATACTACATGGGGTATTTTAAAATTTCAGGGTGGGCATATTTATTAAAACCATAAAACACTGAGTAAAAATGTAATTTTCAAAAATTTCAGGGGTGGCCTGTGCCCCCCCTGAATACAACGTGCGTCCGCCCCGGCTCATCTTTCAATTGTAGCACTTTGGTTCTTCAACTTTCAGCCAGATAAAGTGAAAGAAACTCGTCAAGTGGTGCAGACGGGCTGTTGGCGTTGCACTTGGCTTGAAAGTGGAAGCACCTAAGTGCAGCAATTGAATGATGAGCAACCAAACTCAAAATTAGCATACAGATTGAGGGTGCAAAATGCATTCTACTAAAAAATAATGATGATATCTAAGTCATCTATCCCTAGTGTAACTTCCGACTTCAGCAACTAATTTAAACAAATACATGAAAAACAGCATTGAAGAGAGGACAGTGACACTGAGAGTTTACCATTGTTGGGGTGCTTCTTCCATTCAGTGTCTTCATTGCCGCTTCTGCAAAAGCTTGCGCTGCCTCTGCATCAGCTTCTGCTGCCTCAGCTTCTCTCTCCGCCTCTTCAGCTTCTGCTATAGCAGCTTCTGCCTCTGCAACTGCTCTAGCAGCAGCTGCCGCAGCTTCGTGAGGAGTCATACTCCTCATCTTTGCTAACTCTACATCGATCTCTGATTTAGTCAGAACTTTGATATCATCCATGTCAACCTTAGGAGAAACCCTCTGCCTTCCCTCCAGGAGTAGTACCGGAGGGCTTCTTCCTTTGTCTGATACTGCTGAAGTTGGTGCAATTCTGTACTTGCGTTTCATCTGCATGAAAAATAGCAATATAATCAAGCCCATAAGAAACTAAACTAATGGCCTGTTTGAAATCACTTCCCCAACGCACATGCTTCACGAACCTGAAACTATATATGAGTGTGTTCTAATTTATTTTAGTAAGCAGTTTAGATAAACCATTAAACGCAGACCCAATGTGCTTCAAAACATATTTAAGACCAATGAATGAGCTCTTTCTCACCCATTATCTGAGCCTAAGACGTGTAACTTTTTTTAGCACACCAAACAAGCTCATTCTGTCTCGTTCGAGCTGAATTGGTAAGAAAATGGGCTTAAAATTCGCTTTGAGCCTGTCAAGTTTCTCTCTCTACATGATGTATGTTGGAAAGAAGAATATTCAGCTGAGATTTATTG
Organism: Hydrangea macrophylla; assembly: GCA_033977485.1. NCBI lineage: Eukaryota > Viridiplantae > Streptophyta > Magnoliopsida > Cornales > Hydrangeaceae > Hydrangea > Hydrangea macrophylla. The sequence goes on along the minus strand of CM066996.1, from coordinate 88,749,170 downwards.
CTGATCTGGCTGAGATTAATTGCTGATATGACAGAGATTAATTTGCTGCTATGACTGAGATTAATTGCTGATCTCTAGGGATTGCCTAGCTGGTTTTTATGCTTAATATAAGCTAGTCAACTCTGTAAATAAGGGAAATTAGCTGTAAGATTATTTTGTTCCTTTTCTAGTACCTTGTACAGTCTATAAGTAGTGTATGCATATATTACTTTTTGTATCAATGAAATACAATAGTTCACAGAAACAATTCTTTCCTAATTTCTTGATTGTTTAGATGGTATCAGAGCAGGAACTTTATTTCTGACTCTTCTGCATTATCAGGACTTATTCCTTGATATTGTAACCCTAGCCTCCCACGATGTCTAAATCCAAGCCTACAGAAAACCGTGACTCCCACTCTGTTCAAATTACCACTATGCGTCTTAATGGAGACAATTTCCTACGCTGGTCTCAATCAGTGCGTATGTATATCCGAGGGAGAGGAAAGATTGGGTACCTGACTGGTGATACAAAGGCACCTAATTCGAAGGATGCAAATTATGCTACTTGGGATGCAGAAAATTCCATGGTTATGGCATGGTTAATTATATGTGCTATCCAACTGCCAAGGAACTATGGGATAATGTTAATTCCATGTATTCTGACCTCGGCAACCAATCCCAAGTGTACGAACTGCAACTACAACTTGGAGGAACTCGACAAGGGGAAGACAATGTCATCAAATACTTCAACACTATGACAAGGTTGTGGCAAGATCTGGATATTTTCAATAACTATGAATGGAAATCTCCAGAAGATTGCAAACACCATAAGAAGACAGTGGAAAACGACCGCATCTATAAATTTCTCGTTGGTCTGAATGTGGTATTCGATGAAGTAAGGGGAAGGATCATTGGTCGTGGTCCACTTCCTTCACTTGGAGAGGTATATGCTGAAGTCCGGAGGGAGGAAAGCCGCCGTAGTGTTATGCTCGGAAAAAAGGAGACTGGGGCACCAATTGAAAATTCTGCTCTAGTCGCTGCTGATGCAAATGCGAGAAGAGCCTCCAATAGCAAGCCCAGAACTGAGGACAAGCCTCGGATTTGGTGTGATTACTGCAACAAACCCCGCCATACACGTGAGACGTGCTGGAAGATCCATGGAAAACTTGCCATTAGGAAGGGTAGCAAGCCTGGAGACCGACCTATTCGTGCAAATGAGACTAATGCTGGTACCTTCAGTAAAGAGCAGATTGATCATCTTCTGAAGTTGCTGAAATCCAATCAAGAGTCTAGTATTCCTAGTGCTTCTCTGGCTTAATCAGGTAGCAACTCTAGTGCTTTCTCTTGTCATTCTAGTCCTACACATTGGATCATTGATTCAAGTGCTTCGGATCACATGACAAACCTCCCCCCCATGTATTCCACTCTTATTCGCCTTGTTCTGGTGATAAAAAGGTCAGAATTGCGGATGGGAATTTTTCATCTATTGTAGGAAAAGGTTCTATCAAAATTTCTGAAAAAATCACCCTTAAATCTGTCCTTCATGTCCCTAACCTTGCCTGTAATCTCTTATCTGTAAGAGCCAACTCTCTAAAGATTCTAATTGTCGTGTTACCTTTTTTGATTCCCACTGTGATTTTCAGGATCTGAGCACGGGGATGATGATTGGCAGTGCTAGAATGGTGGACGGTCTCTACTATTTTGATGACAACTTCCTCAGTAATAAACAAGCTCAAGGCTTTAGTACTAGTATTAGTTCTCTCTCTGTCCGTGAACAAATAATGATTTGGCATCTTAGACTAGGACATCCTAGTTTTTCTTATTTGAAGTATCTATTTCCTGTTCTATTTAAAAAGGTGGATTGTTCATCTCTTCAATGTGAAAGTTGTCATTTATCAAAGAGTCATCGCACCACTTATAGTTCAAAACCATATTGTGCCTCAAAACCATTTTACTTGATTCATAGTGATATTTGGGGTCCTTCGAAAATTACCACATTCTCGGGAAAAAAATGGTTTGTAACTTTCATAGATGATCATACTCGGCTATGTTGGGTATATTTGATGAATGATAAATCTGAAGTTGAAAAATTGTTCAAAAAATTTTCCATTATGGTTGAAAATAAGTTTCAAACAACAATAAAAATACTTCATTAAGATAATGGAACTGAGTATTTCAATCAAGTTTTGGGAAATTTTTTAAAGGAAAGAGGGATTCAACATCAATCTACTTGTAGTGATACTCCCCAACAAAATGGTATTGCTGAAAGAAAGAATAGACAATTACTTGAAGTTGCACGTGCCATTATGTTCTCAATGCATGTTCCCAAAGATCTATGGGGAGATGTGATTTTGACAGCATCTTATTTGATAAATAGAATGCCTACTCGTGTTTTAAAATATATTACACCCTTAGAAAGCTTTAAAACTTTCTTCCCTGAATGTCGACTTTTCTCTGACTTACCCTTGAAAATCTTTGGATGCACTGTGTTTGTTCACACACCTAGTAGGCTTCGATCCAAACTTGATCCTAGGGCAGAAAATGTGTGTTCATAGGTTATGCTCCAAATAAAAGAGGATATAAGTGTTATGACCCGAAAACAAAAAAAACTTTTGTGAGTATGGATGTCTCATTTGTGGAAAGTCAGCCTTATTTTAAACAAAACTGTCTTCAAGGGGGGATAGAGAATAATGAAGCTCAGTTTTGGAACACAGATGTCCCTCTACCTAATACCTTATTTCCCGTATCTGTTTGTGATTCTTCCACCTCTGGTAGTCAAGAAATTGGTAGTCATAATAATAAAAAATTGGAAAATACTAGTCTACCATTGCCAAACTTAGATGATTCACAAACAGGGGGAGAAATACTAAGACAGGAGCTCCGTGTTTACACTCGAAGGGGTACTCATCAAACAAATAAAGACTTGCCTTCAACTCTAGCACAAGACCAATCACTGTCTCCGAGCAATGATCTGCCTACTACCGCAGGTAACTCTAATCCTTCTTTGTCAAATCCCACTCCTACTACTTCCGATCTTGATATACCTATAGCACTTAGAAAGGGAGTCCGAACTTGTACAGAACATCCTATTACTAAGTATGTGTCTTACCATAAGCTTTCTAAGTCTCATAAAGCCTTTACCTCACAAATCTCCCACCTAGTTATCCCGAGAACCATTCAGGAAGCCTTGGATAATCCAGATTGGAAATTAGCAGTTTTGGAAGAGATGAACGCTCTGAAAAAGAATAAGACTTGGGAGATAGTTAACTTACCGAGGGAGAAGAAAACGATGGGATGCAAATAGGTGTTTACAATTAAGTGTAGAGCTGATGGAAGTATAGAAAGATACAAAGCGTGTTTAGTGGCAAAAGGGTTTACACAGACACACGGTATTGATTACCAGGAGACTTTTGCCCCAGTCGCAAAGATTAATTCAATCCGCGTCTTACTATCCTTAGCTGCTAGTCTTGACTGGCCCTTACATCAGCTAGATGTAAAAACGCATTCTTAAACGGGGATTTGAAAGAGGAAGTCTTTATGAGCCTGCCACCGGGGTTTGAAGAACATCTTGGTGAAGGGAAAGTGTGCAAACTAAGAAAATCCTTGTATGGCCTCAAACAATCCCCTAGAGCATGGTTTGAGCGATTTGGAAAAGCTGTAAAGGGCCATGGATATACACAAAGTCAAGCAGATCACACTATATTCTACAAGCACTCAATAGAAGGGAGGATTGCTATTTTAATTGTTTATGTTGATGATATAATATTAACAGGTAATGATCATGATGAGTTCAAAAGACTCAAAAAGGCTCTTGCTGATGACTTTGAGATCAAGGACTTAGGAGTCTTAAAGTATTTTCTTGGAATGGAGTTTGCCAGGTCAAAAAAGGGTATCTTCGTGTCTCAACAAAAATATGTACTGGATCTTCTTGGAGAGACAGGTCTACTTGGTTGCAAGGCAGCAGAGACACCAATTGAACCTAATGAGGCTCCAATCTCCTAAACCTGAAGTTGTGAAGAACAAGGAACAATTTCAGAGGCTAGTTGGTAGACTCATTTATCTATCGTATACCCGGCCAGATATAGCTTTTGTAGTGAGCATGGTTAGCCAATTTATGCACTCACCAGGTCCAGAACACTTCGAGACGGTGTACAGAATCCTAAGGTACTTGAAGGGATCATCAGGGAAGGGCCTGCTATTTGGAAAGTACGGTCACCTACAAATTGAAGTATACACGGATCCAGACTGGGCTGGGAGTATAACTGATAGAAGGTCAACCTCTGGCTACTGTACTTTTGTTGGAGGAAACCTTGTTTCTTGGCGTATTAAATAGAAAAATGTGGTGGCAAGAAGCAGTGCTGACGCTGAATTTAGATCAGTTGCTCACGGAATTTGTGAGGTGATGTGGATTAAGAGAATCTTAGATGAATTAAAGGTCCTAAGTCCCTCTCCGATAAAGGCATACTGTGATAACAAAGCAGCAATCTCAATAGCACATAACCCTGTTCTTCGTGACAGAACCAAGCACGTTGAGGTAGACAAGCACTTCATCAAGGAAAAAATAGAGAACGGGCAGATTTGTATGACCTATATACCAACTGATGAACAGATTGCAGATGTTCTTACAAAGGGACTATCCAAGAAACAATTTGAGAAATTTACGGGCAAACTGCCTATGGAAGATATCTTCAAACCAGCTTGAGGGGGAGTGTGGGAAAGAAGAATATTCAGCTGAGATTTATTGCTGATCTGGCTGAGATTAATTGGTGATATGACAGAGATTAATTGCTGATATGACTGAGATTAATTGTTGATCTCTAGAGATTGCCTAGCTGGTTTTTATGCTTAATATAAGCTAGTCAACTCTGTAAATAAGGGAAATTAGCTGTAAGATTATTTTGTTCCTTTTTTAGTACCTTGTACAGTCTATAAGTAGTGTATGCATATATTACTTTTTTGTATCAATGAAATACAATAGTTCACAGAAACAATTCTTTCCTAATTTCTTGATTGTTTAGAATGTAAGTCACCGGTTGCTCCAAAAGCTTGAGCAATTAAGAGAATGGACCACAATGTATATCATGCTCTAACACCCTCCCTCACATGCAACCCCGACTCGCATGTGGAGACGCAACCAAAAAAACTCTATCATAATGGAGACTTGAACCCAAGACCTCTCACAAACAAAGCTCTGATACCATGTTAAGTCACCAATTGCTCAAAAAGCTTAAATTGTTAGAGAGTGGGCCCAACAATGTATATCAAGCTCTAACATGGTTGACATGAATATCCTACCTAATAAACCAAGCTCTGTCCTATTAGATGTGTGGTTACAATAGACACAAGAAAGAGAAAGGAGATGGATGATAGCAAATCCTCACATCTTTATGCAATACATGCACTCACCAAGTCACTCATCACTGAACACCATCTTCAGTTGAGGTTCAGTGAAAGTAAAACCGCTATAGTTGTCCAATCAAACTTAATTTGGTAATCAGAAGACTTATAAACGAGAATCTAAGAATTCAGAATCTAACATTACAACAATCCAGTTCTAGATCTATGTGAGCAAGATCAGAATTGTCATAAATACATGAGCTACTTTAATCAATAAATACAATCTGCACAAAAAGGATGGATGCAATGAAATTTCTCTCTTCCCTTACCATTTCCAACCATATTTATGTGTACATCAGAAAATAATTCTTAGTGATTCAGGGTTTCAAATCTACCTTCTAGTATGCCTTAAGAAGCAATACATGGCAGATTGGTATACTCCATGGGTAGTAAATATGCTCTCTAATTTTTACTTCAAGCCTTACATAATTATGACAAGAGTAATACTTGGGACACAACCATTCACACAACCTTTTAAATGTGTCTATCTCTCTCCTATGGTGTCACTTGACTCCACAGTGACACACAGGAGAGAGATACACATTTATTAGGTTGTGTAGAAAAGGTTGTGTGAATGGTTGTGTCCCAAGTATTACTCTTATGAAAAAATAAAATGGTAAGAGATATGTCCTGACGATCAATTAGCTTGTCCACAAATGGGTTTTTCAGAACCATAAACGTCAAATATTCGGAATGCTAATTACCTTACTCAGTTTACCGCTTGCAGTCAAAAACTTCAACTTTGCTGACAACAGCCTTTTAAAGTTTGGAGGTGCCCAGTATTCTTCCTACAAAGTAAAGAACAGTTAATGTTATATCATATTTGCATATGGTAAACTACAATAAATTCGTTCGCGAATTTTTTTTTTTGAATAAAAAAATTGATTAAACACTCAGTCCTCTGTCCTGCATAAAAGCTCTAAGTATTTTATGAATCAAACTTTTACAATCAAGGAGGTGGAATGTCATCAAGCATATGAAGCTTGATATACATTGTTGGGTCCATTCTCTAATAGCTTAAGCTTTTGAAGCAAGATGATTTAACATGGTATCAGAGCCTTGTTTGTGGGAGATCTTGGGTTCGACTTTTCATCCCCAATTAATGTGCGTGTTTGCACTTTTTTTCTTTGTCTCCATTATAATGGAGCTTGGTTTGTTTAGTTTGTTGCCTCTCCAAAGTGCAAGTTGGGGTTGCACGAAGGATGTTGAAGCTTGATATATGTCGGGTCCATTCTCTAACAGCTTAACCTTTTGCAGCAACTAGTGATTAAACAAAGCTCATATAGTAAATCTAATTGCGATGCTTGTGGAGTGTCGAATGAGGATTTTCTGCATTTTCATCAAGTGTATGAAGATCAAGTGATGATTTCTTCCCCACTAATAGTGATTTGTCAATGCCGCGCAGAATTTAAACATGTGCATTTTCCCTACTGCTTCCGAAGGACAATAAGGTGGTTGGCATTAATCAAGGAAATTTGAGGTACTAAAGATACAAATATCTGAATATATACCTGTGTGTGTATATAAAGAGAGGGAAAGTGTGATTCAAAAGAACAAAACTGAACAACACCAGATCATCTTACCTACTAAATCTCCCTAATTGAATAAGGTAAGTTCTTGATAATACTCTCAATATTGATTCTAGGGATTGAATAGAAGGGATGTACTTGATTGAGGATAGGTTATACCTTAATGAGTGAGAGGTTATTCGTAAGAATCATATGGACATCATGATACTAAGATGAGCTGCAAAGATGCACTGCAGCATAACTGCTAAAAGAACAAGGTTGACGGCTAAAAAATGTGACTGCAGAATACCCTTCATAAATTCTTAAAGTAACTTGCATAAAAATAAAAATACCTCTATGTATGTGGCAATAGTTGTCTTGTTAGAACCACCAGGATCCTCAGTGTTGTTTATAGCCTCCATTATAAGATTTTCCAACCTACAACAATGAGGAGGAATCATAATGCAACATGCCAATAATCAAATGGGACGCAAATGAACTCATTCTTTATTCCTTATAAAATAGCCCAACCTAACCAAATGCTAATACCTGTTTTCCAATTATTATTATTATTAAATTTTTTTTCCTGAGAAAGTTAAAACCATTTCTTCCCAACACACACACACACACACACACACACACACACACACACAAAGAAAGAAAGAAGAAAGAAAAACATGAAGAAGAAGTCCAAGCTAGTTCTATGTGTCGATGAATTAATCTTCTATGTGCAATACCAAAGTTAGAAGATGCTCATATTTGAAAGCTTCATAATTATGGCTAATCCAAAAACTAGTTATGTCCTTTAGAAAGCATAAAGATAAATGAATTCAGATTTTCATGATCTGTTCAATGCACAGCTTCAAAAAAGATTCATACACATGAGAATGAGCACATCAACTATCAAGCTATACAACCTCCCTCACATGCGACCCCGTTTCACACGTGGAGATAGGTAAAAAAAAAAAGTGCAATATGCAAATTAGAATGCAGATGGAGACTTAGAACCAAGACCTCCTGGACCAAGGCTCTAATACCCTGTGAACTTGAGTAAGCAACAATGGAGAAGAAGAAAAAGAGAGAATATTACTACAGCATCTATAAGTTTCAGAGATAACTTAATAAATACGAACAAAGTATCCCTTTGTGGTAGGGCTAAGAAAAAAACAATACTAAGCTACTCTAAATGCTTCTACTCTAACATTGTGAAGGGTCCCGAAGAGATGTGGAAGGTCCAATTTTAGCTGCGTCAGTATTTGCACAAGTATGGTGATGAGGAACAACAGGTGGTCTCTACCAAATGTACCAGGCTCGTGAACAACCATGTTCTTGAACTGATGAAACAGCCAAACTATCACAAATTCACTTCTTCAAAACAACATATCTTCCCTGTTTATGCTTCATGTAGCATTCAATTGAGTTACTTATGTAAAAGTACCATTAGTTTTGAGTCTTGACAGATACAAACTGAACATGGAATTTCCATAATAAACCTGGGAGTAAGGGTTGGGGTGAAGGCTATAGCTTAATGCATTGTGAATTTATGATGTAGCATTAGGAGGATTCAAGCTCTATTTCCATTAGGCACAGTAAATTTTCAAGGAGTAAATAAATAATAATAATAAATTCCCCCATCAAATTACAAGTATTCCAAAATAGCTACCATTGTAACTCCCGAACTATAGATTATCTAGCTATAGTTGCCGCTATAAGACACATAATTTGCTTAGGAACTTAAATACAAGATAGCCTATCATGATACAAGACAAATAATGGACTCAATACTCAACGCAGCATTGCAGATTACATATCTTTACTAAGTTCTCAAATGCCACAGAAATGGAAATAATAAACTTGAAAAACAGGATATGGGGTCAAAGTTCTTTGAGATTCTGATTTCTATCATTACAAGACTCCTAACCCCTTATATATGTAAATATGTATATATATAGGGTGGTGATAAGAGAGAACATTGTCAATCCCATTAACTATACTATCATATCAAATCTCTCCACTAATTATCCCGTATGTGTTTTGATTTACATTTCATGAAGGATAAGCAGTTACTAAGCCATATCAAATTTGGGATGTTGAATCTCCAAATCCGGAAAGTCCCATAAAACTGGGATGCTACTTGTACCCACCTCAGCCGTCAACTCTTTCTTCCTTATTTTCCAAAACTCTCCCTAAAACTGAAGTTGGAAATAAACCACTGAAGTTTGGAATGAAATGGGCACAACAAGATTGCTCATGAAACTGGGTAAGAGTGGGAAATACCATCCACCAATTGAGGGTAAAATTGTGGGAAACATCATCCACAATAAATCACCAAAGGAGCCCAAGAGCAGTGGTTGTAGCAATAAACTATGTTAACCGGACTTGGCGTAAAAGGTGTCGCGTGTCAGTGTCAACGTGTGTATGACAAGGATACCAACATGGGATATATGTTGGACTTGTTCATATCATGTCGGACATGGCTTGCTAGTTGACCGATGCCTTGTTTCATCTAACCCTCTCTCCTCTTCTTTTATGAAAAGCATGAACAGTTACGACTATTCATGCTATTCTCTCTTTCACCTTTTCGCTTGAAATAGGAGTTGTTCATTCTTACCTTTTCCCAAAAAAAATAATTTTGAGATGGGCGGCATTCTCTCTCTCTCTCTCTCTCTCATGCTAAGATGATTGGGCGAAATATGAGCTGTGAATACTTACCCTTTCCCAAAAAATATCCAGTTTTGCAACAATTTTTTGTTGAAAATCCGGATGATAGAACCTATTTATTTTCGCTTTGTTGCACATTATACTCCCTATTCCCAACTACTTAGTTAGATTTGGACTTATTCTCAATCTATTAATATTATAATCTAAAGAGACCAACTTTTTCTAGACTCAAGGTCTTGTTATCATACTTAGGTTGACAGTAGATTTAATAGCCTTATATCGTAGTGTTGAAATTTATAAACCTCTAAGTAGAGCTACTTTTCCAAATATTATTTATACTATGTGAAAAACACGTGTAAAATAAGTAACAAACTAGAATAATGCCATGCTTTTTAGGTTCTACAATTGTAAGTACGTAGTATATATTTAGAGCAGTGACTACAAATAATTCATCTAATTTTAAGAATGTCTTATTCTATTTCTTGTTTGACATGTCCTCGTACCCGTCCCTAAATTTTGGATCCTTTATGACCGAGTCCCCTTATCCTAAAATATTGCGTCCCTAAATTTTGGATCATTTATGGCCGAGTCCTCTTATCCTAAAATATTGGGGACTACTGAGCCCGACTCGCGGATTCACACTCGACACATGTACACGAGTCCGGTAACATAGGAGAGAAATCCAATTCTTGAAGGAGTTCGAGCCATAATATACTCCACCACTCCCCCTCAAATTGATGGTAGGAATGGTGATGAGGACCGAAGTGTGGAAGAACCGGGTGTAACAATAAATAGTGGCCGGCAACCAAACACACCTAAGTAACACCCTACACCCAAAAAAAAAAAAAACAGAAGCCAACCAAGGCTGAATAGCAATTAATCCCATAAACCATAGCCAAACAAGACCTAAGAGCCAAGCCAATCTATTGTTTCAAGACTGGTCTAGCCTAATAAGAATCACCTTTGTCGATGAAAAGACGAAGAGGGAAGAAATCGACCTCACGAGAACGACAACAAATGATTGTTTGAAATAAAAGTGGGCTGTTTTGTTGACAAAAGTGGGTGACCAAAAAAAATTGGTTGGCGGCGACGGCGTAATATAAACAGGGTGGACGCAACTAGAACCGCCCTTAAAGGGGCTGAACCAACACAAGGACTGTTTGGGAAAGATGGTGGACCATTAACAATGCTCAAGAAACAATTGTTGTCCTTCCGAATTGGGTGGCAGCAGCAGAAGTGATATAGGAGAAGGGACCAAAGAAAAATTCATAAGGCCGTCCGCTGGAAAACGGAAGCACTTGAACTTTAGGCCAAATCGACCTACTCTCATACCAACTAGAAAAACAAGTTATGAGGTCAAAGTTCTTTGATATCCTGATTTCTATCATTACAAGACTCCCAACCCCTATATATATAGGGTGGAGATAAAAGAGAACAATTTCAGTCCCATTAACTATGAGATTACTATAATATCATGTCAAATCTCTCCACTAATTATCCCTTATATGTTTTGAATTACATTTCATAAAAGGATAAGTTTTATGATAAACAAGTATAGTAAGTTATATGAAATCTGGGATCTTGAATCTCCAAACCCGGAAAGTCCCATAAAACTGGGATGGTACTTGTACCCGCCTCAGCCGTCGACTCTTTCTTCCTTATTTTCCAACAAATAATTTAGCTTGATCAATCATAAATCACTTATGTATCACCAAAAAAAAAAAAAATCAAGCTAAAATCAAAACCAAACAACTAAAATGCTCTAACATTTGCATGGTAGAATGCCAATGATTTCTAGAAAGCAACAACCATGAAAATAAGACAGCTTCTCAACTTGTGAAAAAAATGTCACTCACCTTATGATCGATCTTTTTGGAACACCAATCTGTGGAGAACCACTACTAGCTACTGCTATAGGCTTTACATCAACAATTTCTTCGTCGCTTTGAACTACTGTACTAACAGCCATAGAGTTCTCATCCTGTTTACGGACATGTTGCATACTTCTAAGTGCTAACCTAGCCTTTTCTCGCGAGCCCCATCCATTTGCCATTACGTTCAAGTTTCTCCACTTGTCCTAATTCACAAAGAGACCAAATAGATTATACGCCCGAACGAATAGGTTAGACAGCTAATACAAAGTAATCATCTAGATGACCATGGTCGTTAGAATTGGTCGGTTAAGAAACCGACACAAATTTCATACAATTCGATATTCAAGATGATTGATTCACTACTCATAATTTTGAACACTCTTAAGGTTTTAAGCGTAAAACTTTCAACATATTGAGCCTTGATATCACATGAAACTTCTGTTAAATTGTTATTTTGTTCATTTTAAGCACTATATATGTGTTTTCATAGGTATAAAGTATATGAATATATATATATGTAATGTTTGTTTTTTTTTAAAAAAAATATAGTGAATTTTACGCTCACGATCAATAAAATTCACGATTCATAATTTGGCAAACGGATTCACTATTTGACAGCAATGTAAATGACTGCCAAACACCTCATTTACTGCTACCAAACAAACTATTGTCTTGAACATGATGTCAAACAATTATACCTTGAGATCCACATTTGAACGCAGGTACAAGACACCACTAAATTCTGGGTCTTTAAGAATAGTACGCCACTTGCCAGTCCCATGCTTAACAATTCCAGCTTTCAGAGCTGCTTCTTCTTCTGCTGTCCATTTTTGCTTAGGAGCACCCATCAAGAATAGCAAAGAACACTCTCAGAAGGAGCTGACCTGCAAAACCTAGTGAGCGAGAATCAGCAAGTGCACTCACCGCCAAAAAAACACATATAAATGAAGTCAACATAGGCCTTAAGAAAGCTCACCAGAAAAAGAAAATAACTTCAGACAAAGAACGACACAAGTTGACCTAAAATTATCCCAAGTACAGAGACTCGCCACCTCTAGCCCAGAACTATAAAAAGTCACTTCATAAGAAAATGGCTATTCGTGGTTTTTTTTTTTTATATAGATATACATAAAAATACAATATAAGATGAAAGCTCAGGCAAACAAGTGAGAAATCTCAGTTTTGAGCCTGAGAGAGCGGCCATTTTGTGTAAAAAGGCCAAATATAGACAAGTGTCCGGTATATTTCTCCTATCACTTTTTGTAAGCACAACCGTCATTTTGTCACATACTCACATCAAATACAGAAACAAAAGGAGTCTATGAACAACATAATTGATCTAAATTTCACGTCTCAGATTTGTACATTTGAAAAACTCAACTAACATGAATAGCCAAATGAGCTCAATTTTACACATATTTGAACTGAGCTTCATTAAGTTAAGGACTTCTGTTTTTAGAGGAGTAACAAAATCAAAAATAAAAAATAAAAAATTTATAGAAACATTTTGCTTCCTTCTCGTTTCCTAAACCTGATCAGGTACAACAGGAAGTCTTAACAAATTTATACACAAAACTAGCAAATAGTTAAATGATGACCCTCTTGCAATCAAGCTATGAAGAATTTTCCATTATCCACATAGTGCTCGAGCAATGTCTGTAAATTCAAATGAATTAAAAAAAAAAAAAAGGGCCGCCCAGTGTACGAGGCGGCCGCCATTGCGGGGTCTGGGAGGATGAGATATACGCAGCATTACCTTTGCAAAGAGAGGCTGTTTTCAAATTCGAACCTTACCTCCAACCTCCAGGTCACAATGGTTGTGGGAAGAAAAAAAAAATCAAAATCACAGGACAATAAGGAATGAAATGTAGGGCAAAAGCACTTCAATTTCACACGATACATGTTGAATGACACAATTGTAATGCAAAAATAAATTCGAAACCCTAATACATCTCCTGATTGTAGCTCAAAAGGACGATTAATTGGTCTGTCAGACGGAGCGAGAGAATCTATTTCAAAGTTGTATATAGTGTTTTATATATGAAGAGAAAGATGGGAATTACCAGCGTAAAAGTCCTAGAAATTCGAAGATTGATTGCCTCTGGCCCTCTCTCTCTCTCTCTCTCTCTCTCTCTCTCTCTCTCTCTCTCTATATATATATATATATAGTTACATAGACATACAGACATACGTCTAAATATAGCATATCTGAACTGTATATCTTTCTCTCTCTTCCACCTGGCTTTTTCTGAGGAAGGACAGCACAAGTTTTGTGAATTTCAATTCTCACCCCAACATTGAGTCAAAAGTACTCATACACCGTCCAGTTAATGCAATATATGGAATGCATTTGTTTATTCATAGATTGCGAATAACAATTCTCTCACAAGTAATATCCAAAAAGTGTTTGTATAAATTTCTGCTATTGAATTACATTTTTCTAGAATTGAATAGGATAAATTAATTTGTCAAATAATTTTATTTTAACTTGGCTTAATTATAAATATACCTTTGAAATTTGGATACTATTTTATTTTAGTCCATGTAGTTTCAATTATATCAATTTGGTCTTTGAAGTTTTTTTTTATGTAGATGCAGTGTGATCCAAAAATCCAATTCTGTGAGAAAAGTTGACAGAGTCTACTCACATGCTATGCACTGTCACACTTTTTAGGGGTAAAAATTAAACACTATTAAGCTCTCCACGTGCTTATCAGCGCAACTGTGTATAGCAGTAGATGGATTACATCAAAATTGGACATTTAGACTATATTACTACAATTTAAAAATCTCAAGAACCAAATTGATGCAATTGAAACTTTAGAGACTAGTATGAGACATGAATCACACTTCAGAAGTATATTTTGTATTTAAGTCTTTTAACTTTTAAAATTCATAACTAGTTATGAACTCCAAAAATTATTGATCAACATGTTCATACTCAAGTTGATAGAGGTGCAAGGTGAGTAGCAATATTCGGATAGTTTTTGTGTTTTTTTTTTTTTTGTGTGTATTCAAATAGCTCAAATAACAATAACTTGGTGAGTCAAGTGAAGAATTCGTGTGTTTTTCTCAAATTTTTGCATGTGATATTTGGAATAATTGAAATATCAAGATATAATATTTTACATTATTCGAATATCAATATGTAATAATTTTAAGATAATTAAACAGCATTGAGTATTATTTTAAAATTATTCTCAATTTTATAATAAATGTTTCTCACTCATTTCTATTTCCCTCTTAACTCTTTTTTCTATCTTTGTACCTCATCGATACGTGTACTTGGTAAAAAATCACTTTTGTATCAAATGCAATATAAATTTTGCTTGCTTCTGTTTTTATATTTAAGACAACTTTTATGGGCAATTACATGAGTTAGAAATTGATAGAATTTCGTTTTCTCTACATTCTATATCAAATAACTCTTACTCATTTGTACACCTATTTCTAACTCAACCAAATCTGAAGTATATGAATGTTTTATTGTTTTATACTTATACCATGAGGTAGGGGGGGAAAATAATATTCAACCCCCTCCAACCAGATCATTACATCTGGTCAATTCAAAATTATTTCCAACTAGATATAACCCGTGCCTAAAGGTACTGCCGAACAGTAACTCACTTCACATGGACTCGGAAGTAACTAACTTTACATGCATTCGACACATAATACAATTCTTATGTGTTTAATAACAAAGAGCAGAACATGATCCATAAAGAATAATGCTAGAGTCACAAAGAGATGCTCACAAAAGGATGTGACATCCCATGTGGCACCCATGTGGTAGTAGGACTCACCACACGACTCTTTTGTGACTTTAGCATTATTCATCCACAAATACCACAATTGCAAAATTCAACAAAACATCATTCCCTCACATGCAAAGCATAATAAAAGTGAACAGATGCACACCCAAACAGCTGCCTTAGATTCCAAAACGTAATATGAAAGCAATATGAGAGCAAAGAAAATGACCACAAACTCAAAATTTCTAATCAATTTTCACCTACGTTTCTCATTGTATTTCTCAGTTACCCAACAAAGGAATGTGTTTTTATCATTGTTTTCTTCTCTATCCCCTCACCAAAATCATGAACCAAATACAGCCTAAGAGAAATACATAAACCATAGATTAATGGAAAAAGGAAAAGAAACACTTTGAAAATTAAAATGGTCCCCACTATGATGAAATGTGGGAACCAAATTTGGAAATCACACCATTATAATATGTACATGAATGCATATACACTTGGGCATGCCAATATAACCAAAAAAAAAAACTGGCCAATTTAGCAACAACATGACAATATCACAGTAATAAACTCACTCTCTACACTTTTATTCAATGATAAGATTCAATTGTAATCCCAAAATCTGCAAATACTTGTTTACATATCAAAGCACTCATAACTATTTTTTATTTGAGCATTATAATGTAAATAATACAAATATTATGAGGGAAGTTAGAGTTTTGCAAATCAAACTTTTTTTTTAGGTACTGATCAAAGAAAAAGAAGTCAAACTTAAGATGTAAATCTTCCAGGGAGAAGATTTATTTCTTTTCTCAAGTAACCTACCTGCTAGATAAAAAACAAAACTTAGAGAAAAATATTAGTTAATTTCTTACATAAAAAAGATTAAAACCTATACACCTAAAAAGTGATAGATGGTTGTTACCCACCAGAGCTAACATTGAAAAGTGTTAGAACTTAAAGAAGAATGTCAAAGTAGAAGCTAGGAATGTGATATTCATCTTCACAGAGATTGTCTATTCCATCTCTACTACACCTTCATTTTCTTTTCTCAAATAAAAGGCACAAAGTTCAGCCTTAAACTAAATTAAACAGTTTGTTCAGCCCTGAACTAAAATGAAGATCATTGCAATAGAAGTTGACCCAAGTAGCCTTTGCAAAAGGAAAAAGTTCATTTAGAAAAACACATGAGGTGCTTATATTGACTCACTAAAATAATAAACTGACCTTGTGAATATCATGTGATGCTAATTTTGTTTTTGACTTGAATAAATAATATTAGATATCCAATCCACGCAATATAGCAATTTTAGTGGATTAACCACAATACAGCAATGTTCATATCTCCAATTCATAAATTCACAATCAAATGAACTATCGAGACTACAAAATCCAATCACACTAACACCTAATGCCTTTTCTTTGTTTTTTCACCTTTAAGAAAATAAAATAAAATAAACTATAGTCAACTCAAAAATGTTTGTAAAAATCTTCTCCGTAATTCACAAATTACTTTTTAAAAATGCTTTTATATTATTTGTTGTGTTATTAAAGCTTGACCCCAACAATTTTGAACTGTCCAAAGGATATTTTTTTTTCTCTGGAACATGGAGGGATGGATACTTTATTGTCCCTTTGGCTTAAATATGGGGTAAACCGTAAAGATGGAGTTGGTAGGTCATAGATCTTAATGTTGACAAAATTAAATAGAGTAAAATATGATAAAAATGGGGATTTTATCTGTATTGGGATGTACTCAAAATTTTCAAATCCGAATGGTTTTTGAAAAGCTCAACTCAATCTCTGACCCGCAAGTACCAGAAATATAAAAAATCAATGAAGAGGTGCGTCTACCTCCAACTCACAACTTACACGGTTTACTAACCGCACTGAGACATTCAAAAAATTGGGCATAACCCCTAAATGTAGCAACAACAATCACAGAAGTTAATTACAATCATTCACTATAACACTCTAATATATATTATGTAGATGTGTGTGTTAAATCAAAGCAAGACAAATTCTAAAAGAAGGAATGTGTGTTAACAGAATTGGTTCCAAAGACGTACTTAACAGTAGCTTGGGCACTTTGTATACAAAATTGGTTGCATCATGATTTGATATCATAAATTAAAATACTTTCATATCTAGATCTACATCAAATAGAACTACATTAGAATCAATCAATATGGTTAAAAGAGGAAAGGAAAAAAAAAATCAAAAGGTGAATAGAATAAAAAATCACGGTTTAATACTTGCCATATCATCGCCTATAATCACAAAATAAACAAAGAAACAAAACAATAGTGATCATAAGTCAAAACCCCTAAAAATAAGAGGAATAAAGCACTGCATGAGTCGGGGGGATATAATTGGTTCCGAATGCATGAAAACATAGAATGTGTTGACTCAAATATTAGTCTTTATGGTTAAAGAGATTTTAGGGGATATAATTGCGATAATTAGGAGATAATTATGAAAGTTAATGTTAAAGTAATAAATGGGTCTTTGCCACTTCAATTCAGAGAATCATGAAAAGGGAAAACACAATTTAGTGAAAGCAATTTAGGGAAAGAAATAAGGGTAACTTAGAATTTAGTCCTAATATAGACACATAATTAGAAATATGCCCCTTTTTAAAATGAAACTAGAAATAGATCCCTTACTTATTTTGAAGAGCAAAATACCCCCATTTAGTTATTTTTAGAAATATATATACACACACTATTTACTCCTCATAATGAGGGTTTTGAAATTAAAAATAGATATAACTATATATATACATAGAGAAACAAAACAAATCACCATATTTACTCCTCAGAATGAGGGATTTGAATTTAAAAACAGATATAACTATATATATACATATAGAAACAAAACAAATCACATACATAACGGTAAGTAAAAAAAAAAAAAAGATTACCACAGTGACGAATTATGCTAAGTCACTTCTTCCAACAAGTTTATTACCAGAATCTCAGATTATCAACTACATTTAACAACTTTATATTTAGAACAGTTATGAATTTCTCAAAAAAAAAAAAAAGTTCATCTTACTTTTTGTATAATTTCTCACTTTTTAATACCACGTTCCTTCATAAAAAGTGAGAAATTCTGCAATAATTGTTCATAAAAATTCTCACATATTTTCTATGAATCATGAATTTCCACCACAATAGCTGTTAATCCTCTCCTTCATATCTGAACAAAATATCATACGAATTTTGAATTTAAAGATTAAATGTTCATAAACCAAGAATCCTACTCTTTTCAACACAACCACCTTGATTTTAGGAATAAAACTCCCCACATCCAAAATCTCCTAATTTTTCGACTACCTTATCTATAACTACCGATTTTCAATCCCTAAAATACACAGAGTTGTTCTATTATATATATATACACACATAATATTTACTTCCCATAACTATATATATGGAGAGAGAGAGAGAGAGAGAGAGAGAGAAAATTTGCTCACAAACTCTTGATAATTTCGCACTACGTATTCAGAACTTCATACTTAAAAAGTGAAAAAATTATCACTGAGATTTCGCTAAATAGTGTGAAATTTCTCACTATATTAACTAAGTATGAAAATAGTGAGAATTTCATATTTTAATGTGTATAACGATTGAAAATTTCTTACTTATACTAGAAGGGTAGAATAACCCACTTTTAAAAACAAAAATAAGCATACACAGAGAGGATTTGATGAGAAAATTATCAACAATTAACAATTTTTTAGAAGAATTAAAAAATATATATACATATCACACCTTTTAAACAGATATGACGAGTAATTTCTCACAAAATGAAAATAAATTTCTCACATTTTCAATACAAATTTCTCACTTTTAGGTGAGAAATTCTCACTTTTCTGTGAAAAATTCTGACTTTTCTCTCTATACCAGAACTCCAGATTGTGTTTCTCTCAAATTTTTGATCTGTGATTCTCTTTCTTGCATCAATCTGTGTCAAGGACTTCGGCCTTCAAGCTTCTTGTTCTCATCCACAACATAAATTGTTACCAGTCCAGTACAACCTCCAAAGATGGCTCGCTACTCTCTGATTCATCAACTTCGGCGACGGCATCGGCGTCAATCGGAAGGTAAGGTTGATCGGCAATGACCGTTGGAAAGTGCATGAGTAGCTTCTTCAATGGTTTGTAATAGAGAATTTCTCCTCCAATCGCGTACGGCTTCTTTAATATGCATCAAAAATTCCTTCCCAAACTTCATCTCAACAATGATGATGATGATGAATATAATCCTTTGTGTGGTTGTATTTTAGAGAGAGAGAGAAGAATTCAAGAGAGAGAGAGAGAGAGAGAGAGAGAGAGAGAGATAAGAACTATGGAGTTTCAGACTTCTCTCTCTATCTATATATATATATATAGATAGTTGTTTGGGGTTTGAATTTAAAACCCCTAAATTCAAGCCTTTGTAACAAATATATGTATATAGAAATATATGTAATGAAGGGTATATTGGTCCGCAAAATCTCTATCAAATTGGGAAAAAAGACTAAATTCTATTAACCTTCCAAAATCTAGGACTAATTATTATACATGCAATCTGGATATGGTCAATTCCTATTAATGACCCAAAATAGGGACCAAATATTATATTTCCAAAGTAATAAATGGGTATTTTCCACTTCAATTCAAAGTGTTGAGTCAATCAGTACTGTAAATAATGTATACACACATGCATACGGGTCGGGTAAAGGACATACCTTGCGGAATATACCCGATCACGGATCGTCTTGGCGGTGTTGTTACAAGCCCGGCGATAATACCCACGAACTGCTGCTCTTTAGTGCTTCCGTGTACGCTTTTGTGCTTCGAACGGGTCGTGAGAATGCCTACTAGAGACACCCCCTATGTATCCACGCGCTAAATCCCAAGCCCTAGTGTGATTTGGCTAGAGAGAGAAAGTAACTAAAAGAGAGAGAGAGAGGGAGAGAGGGTGGCTGCCTTATTGTGTGCAGAGTTGTGTTTATGTGTGTGTTATACACATATATATATATACACACACATATACATGCCCTAGCATTCCAAGTTATAATCCACATAGGATTTCTTGGACCCTAAGCTAAGCCCTTGGACCCGGTCCATAGATTATGTGGGTGACCCATAACCCACAAAAAATGCTAACATCTCCCACTCACCCACATAGGGCTTTGTGCTAAAACAAAATCTCTCACATTCCAACTTTCATCATCTCCTCATACGGAAAATAGAACGTGCGACCTCACGAAAAGAAACGTACAACGATAGGAGCTGAGATGCTAAGTCAATCACATAACTAGCAAAACGCATCACTCGGAAGCTTCTCGTGTATTTACCCAGACAGGTTCAACCACACCGGATCTAGCACTCTTAATCCCTCATAAAGCAGTGCTACACCCCCAAATATGTAATGTACCCATGACACTCAGTACGTATACGATTGTCGCTGGCCAGCTAATGAGTCACAAAACATGGTGTGTTATCGAAGAGTCTTCCCTGCCTACTAATGTCAATCCAACTAACTAGACCGCTTTCCTAGACGTGCCCCATAGGACGGTATTTGTCTCTTCGTCCCAGGATGGTACGCTAAAGTAGCGTCATCAAGCGTCATCTTCATGACATAGTCTCAGGTCATAAGGTAACTTGTGTAGAATCCCCGTTACAGGGAGACTACGTGGCTCACACAGCAATGAAATAGGGATTAATCCATTGCTCCACAAACGATCGCAAAATAGCACATACAGTATGATATGTATGCTATGGCGTTCTTCCATATAAATGGGCATGTCACTTCGTGGTAAAAGTAACGCCATACGAATTTTAGTCTAGACGTTACATAAACGTCTAACCTGACATTTCCAGCACAGTTGCTACAACCAGCGTCCGTCTGAAAACTCATATTCGGCTATAAACAGGCTACATAGAGTAGTGGGCGCTCTCTATGTTCGACCAAGCACCAAGCTTAAGTCTCATCTTAGCTCTAAGCTAAGGCGACATATAAGGATATCAAGGTTTATATCTAGCTCGCTGTTCTTATACCGCGTAGATATAAGTGTTCTAGCCCGCTTTCCTAGCGCTACAGACACACATGTCCTAGCTTGCTATCCAAGCGCCATGAACACAAATGTCTCATCTTGCTCGCCATCTAAGCGCTATGGACACACATGTCCAACTTCGCTATCTCGGCGCCAAGGTGAATCACCCGTGTGAGCAGGTCGATTCAAGCCTGGTGACACTTTAAAGAAAAAATGTGCATCCATCCAACTAACAACTAATGAATTTGGAAAATCATTGATTTTATTATACTAATAAATATCTGGTAATAATAATGTCAAAAATAATGTTGTTAAAATACATCAGAACCTACGGAGTCCCATACAACTAATGTGGGACAAGAACGAATCTCTAGAAATTGGCTTGATCCAAAAGATCAGCCATTATATCACCAGTTGTGATGTACTATAAAAACAATCTCCCCTTGTGCATCCATATCTCAAATGTAGTGGTGGTGGATCTCTATGCACTTGGACTTCCCATGATTTTTATGGTCCTTTGCATAAACTAGAGCTGACGTGTTGTCTCAATAGACCAACACTGCTTCATCGCTCTGAGGCAAGAAGCCTACGCTATGTAAGAACCCTTTAACCATACAGCCTCCTGAACGGCTGCAGAACAAGCCACATACTCAGCTACCATTATGGATAAAGTGATGCATGTCTGCTTCTCGCTACAACAAGCGAATGCTTCATCAACTAATGTGAATGCATAGACAGACATGGACATGCGCTCGTCTCAATCGTTGAATGAGCTTCGCATCGTCTTCATCACTTTTAAAACTCTACCATCCATAAGGTGAGATCCACAATCATGCGAACATATCGCAGAAAGATCTTCACTGCTCTCCAGTGAACTGGACCAAGGTTACTCTTGTAACGACTAACTAAACTAACCGCATGGCAAATGTCTGAACAAGAATACAACATAGTATTCATCAGGCTTCCCATTGCGGATGCTTATGGCACTTTGGACACTTACTTCCTCATCGTTCTCTGGACATTGAACTAGGGCCAAGGGTATTCCCTTCTCAACTGGGGTATCTATGGGTTTTGAGTATTGTATGTGGGAGTGTTCAAGAATCTTCTATTATGTAAGTCTCTTGAGACGAACAAAATAGGTCTATGAATGGCTCCCACAATCCTAACTCCCAACACACAGTTGGTTGACCCATACCTTTTTATCTAAATAAAAAGGATATTGTTGTCATACAATATAAGAATTAGAACACCTTTTATGGACTGCTCAATGTACACACACTAGTCTTCTTTAATCATCTCAACGAAAGAGATGGATCAAATCATGAAACCTTAAGTGTCATTGCCTAAACGATTGCTAGAGATCGTAAATAGATCAATTAAGATGCCACACTTTGGCTCATTCCCATCGGTTGTAAAACCAATAGGTTGATCCATGTAGATCTCTTCGTTTGGCTCTCTATTGAGAAAAGCAGTATCAACATCCATTTGAAAAGAGTCCTAAAACTAAATGTGCAACAATCACTGAGATAAGGCGAATGAAAACAAAATATCACCACTAAGGAGATTTTGTCTTCAAGATCTACACCCACTCTTGGGTTTGACCTCTCACCACGAGGTGCGCCTTTATCTTTGTCAACTGAACCATCCGCCTTGTGTCTAACTTCGAAAACCCACTTGTTTTCAATAGTCTTACACTCAGACGGAATATCAACTGACTCCCAGACAGACCTTATTCTTTGTCTATAGAGATCATATCATCCTTCATAGCAACTATTCACTCAGCTTTAGTAGATGAACAAAGCGCTTCTACATAAGAAGTTGTCGCGGCATCATCTACTAATGCACACTGGAAAACGCATCCCACAGATTTCAAAACGCCAACAGGGAACTCATCCTCGTCAACTACACTGTGCTACCTAAGAATCTTGAGTAACCAGTGGTGTACTCCCACTGTTGAGCACACTCCCACTAGCGTCTAGCGGTGTACTCCCACTCAGCTGCAGACTAGTACCATTTTTGGCGAGTACTGGATGTGGAATCACAATATCTCCCCACCCTCGCTTAAAGATGGTATGTTGTCTACAATTTCTCTAACTCATAGAGGTCAAGATTCTTATAGCAACAACAATACTGCGAAAACATTTTCAAACAGACTGTAAAGCTTGGAAAACAGGTTGAAAAAACACGATTATGCGTATAAGGGTAGTAGCTAAGAGTGCATCCTTCCAAAATTGGAAAGTTAGCTTGTACCGTCAATGATCCAGACTTATCCAGAAGCATTCTATTCCTCCCTTCTACAATAACATGTTATTGCAGAATTTTCCGGAATAGAAAGTTGTATATGCACCCCTTTGTCCTCACACAGTTCTTCTGAACTAACCAAAGAAACTAACACAATTCCTCTGAACTAATCAGAGAAACTAACACAATTCCTCTGAACTAATCAGAGAAATACTGGCATACGAGATGACTCAAAAGTTTTCTCGAATCTTATTCTCAACCTCTCAACTGTAAAACATTTGATGTAATCTAGTGTTTTATAGCGGTGAGATGACAAGGTGAGGAAAATGGAGTTACCATAACATGCCTTTACAAACATAAGTCCAAGGTGTGAGTGAACTAGCTCTAAAGGTTGATTATCTCTTATAGCTTTACTTGAAAAAGCTTTCGGTATGCTTTGTCACATAGGCAAGACTCACACGTGGGCAGGTCAACTTTAGCAAGTGAGCTCACAAGCCACTACGAGCTAATCGAGTCATCCTTTTCTTGTCCTACGTATCTGAGTTTAGCATGCCAAGTCATAGAATCAACAAATGACTCAGTAACTTAAGAAATAGAGAAAGTAGAGTTAACATTTTAACTCTTAAGAAATTATTACGTAAATAACCATGTCCAATAAAAATAAACTATGTAACATAATATCCATCCTATTGTAGTCCCACCCTGCCTTTTAGCCTGCTTAATGCACATGGGCCCACCGACCTCGCGCATTCTTCCACTTATGGAAATACTGGTCATGCATACAACCTCCCTTATGGCGGTCCGCTGCCAGGTAAACATGCCGAGAATAATTTAGAACAAATATTAATTATCTCGTTCTATGTTATGACCTATTTCATGTGTATCCATGAGTCAGACTGAAAACATATCACAGCCTGAACCTGATGTTCACCAGTGCAGGTAAAATCCCTAATTGATCTTGAATCATACCGGATTTCAACCTTAGATTCACGGTCATCAAGTGTTTGGGATTTTTCCTCACTTCGAACTTCATTACCAGATTCTTCAATCTAGTAGTGGTTGTGCTCCAAAAACAAATTAGAGTTGGTTCCACATTCATAGGTCATTGGGTTGCACTTATACTCCCCAATTACATCATCATACATGCTACTTTATCAAAATAGAGCGCGTGTGATGGTCTTACTAGAATTAAATTCTATAGGCCTTTGGAAATATTGGGTCCTAAGTCCAATATGGGATCAATTGGTTGGATCATTGATTGAGATAAGTTCTCCAAGAGATCTTAGCTCATTCAAACGTGTATGTTACTTTAGTGCCAATTTCTACATTCAATAATATGCACAAGAGGTTGACATTATTATGATGCACATCTTTCTACAAATGTTTGTTTTAAAATCCAGTTATCAAAATATTTTCCCTTATCACAATTTCAAGATCGAAAATTCGCTAAGCTTGTAGTCATCACTTTACTCTTATAACTCAAGAAAAAAATTTTATAACTGATTTTTCTAAACAAACATGCATAGATAGTACTAAACTTATCTACCATCATCCACAATAATAATGTAATTGCGTCATACACACATGAATGCGCATGGGCCCTGCGTGGACCCAAATTGACAATCTAGAGCTCACGCTAAAGTAATTAATGCATATATTGTGAAAACAAAGAAATTCATCCCTTTACAAGTAGGCTTTACCCAAAACATAAAATAGAAACACTCATCCTCACTTTACATTTATAGCCATAAAAAAAAATAGGGATGCTTTGTTTTTCACACATATACAAAAACAACCTTAGAACATACATCGTGACAACATAAGCTCAAAATAAATTGTCAATTAAGTCGTCCATTCATTCAATCCAGATTAATTAATTAATCACACACGACAAGCACTCATGCGGTCTTTATTACAAGAATGAATGGACTCATCCATCTCTCCATTTAAGGAGGAGGACAAGAGGTCTTATGGTAATCCAATCACAAACAACATTAAGTAAACGTGCAATGATTCGAGCCTCTAATGCAAAAATAATAAACTAATCATTAAATTTGCCCTTCCAAACCTCTCAAATATTTAAAAACTAATTAAATATGGCTTTTAAATTAAACACAATAATTTTAAAACCTCATGGAAAAATTTAAATAGATGAAAACAAAATTTTCATTATAAATAAAAGTTTCCAGAATATTACTGGAGCCCAAAAAATATTTTGAATCAATTTAACAAATAAATTGATCTAGTTAAACAAATTAACTATGAGCAACTAAATTCCTAAAAATACAAAAATTTTGAGAAATTTGTACTCCAAGGATTTTCAGTGGTCTAATATGGTGTTCTAAACACCCTATATTAATTTCAAAAATTAATAATTAATTTTGGATATTTTAAGCAATTAAAATGATGCCCACAAGCATAAATTTTATGCTCTAAAATACCAAAAATATTAGAGAATTTACTAAAAATTTTCTCAAGTCCCCAAGTAGAGTACAAAACACTATTTATTAATTTTAAGAATTAACAACTTTATTTGCTATATTTTAAGCAATTAATATTGTGCACATAACACAATATATGCTCTAAAATATATCCAAAAAAAATGAGAAAGTTTGTTAAATAATTTTCTCATAATGCAAATAGTGTAATAAAACACATTGTGTTAATTCTACAAATTAACAATCAATAAAAATATTTTAAGCAATTTAATACGTGTACAAAAACACATAATTATATGCTCTAAAATATTAATATGATTTGGATAATTTACCAAAAATTATCTATAGGTCTTACTAAATTTCATATGGTCTCAAAACAGTGTCCTTAATGTCCCTTATTAATTACAAAAATTAATAATGCATTTTTGCTATTTTAAGCAATTAAATAAATGTCTAAAAAACATAAATTATATGCTCTAAAATAACAAAAATACATGATAATTTACATAAAAGTTATCCTAGAGTCCCTTACAGTGTACTAAACACTATATATTAATCACAAAAATTAATATTTTGTTTAGGATATTTTAAGCAATTAAAAAACACGTATAAAACACATCTTTAATGCTCTAAAATACCAAAAACTATGAAATAACTTACCACAAAATTATTTCTAGTCCCACACAGTGTCCTTAATATAGGAAAAATAAAATTTGAAT